>OY751440.1:12347244-12947244 GCA_963565745.1 Phengaris arion | reverse complement strand
TTGGCGTTTGATGAACGTATAAGCAGCGCAGACGCCGCGACAATTAAAAAAATTATGTTGTAATTGCACAATTGGTTTTTAAAATCGGACTTATTGACAAGTTATTTGAAATAAGATGTGAATCGTCCCTCAGGGATAGCATAAGATTTAATTTAGAATATAATCCACCACACAAATGTAACTTAAGAGTGTAAATAAAATATATTATTTAAAACTTATTTGTGTTACAGCTGCGACCTACTAGATTAGACACAGTGAATGACACCTTGATAGACATAGATAAATTCATAGTGTACAATATAAATACGGTTCTCGTGTTCTTTTTTCAAAAACTGGTCCAATAAAATAATACCTACTGTCTGTATACTGTACTATCTGTATAACATGTAAAGCCTGACCAGTAAAAATCTGCGCTGAGGGCAGTTCATTTTTTTTTTGCAGCAACACTACGAAAAGCTGAGATGTGATTGCGCAAATCTTGAAGGTTTGACGTCAATGACATTTCAATTCGGTTTCATGAATTTTCTGCAGCATAGCGAGGTTTTTTATATTTCTGGTCAGGCTCTACCGTGGTAGAGAATAAGATTTTCAATACGTATCGCTAACATGCCGCCTCTGTGCAGGCATGGTGATGATGTTGCGGTGCGCGCGCCCCATGGCGATGCCATTCCGAGTCGACCGCTCCTTCTTCTACGTGCTCGCTGATGAGAACCATACGCCCATCTTCGTCGGCGCCTACCGCGGCGCCTAAAGCTGTACGCTTTATTGCAACCCATAGACTGTAATGGACTGAGCGTTTCCATGGCAACATCGTAGAATTGGCCACAGAAAGAGACCGAAAAAACCGAAGCGGCCAGTTGTTGTCTTTTTTCTTTCGAATGTTGATAACGTGCAAAATTAGTCTTCGTCTATGGACTCGCATGTCAATTATGAATATTTTGCATTTAAGATGTGATTATTTACTAATAACTTTATAACACGAATGTAAATTGTTTTACCTACTGCTTTATAATGTCGGAATGTTCAAACAATTGTTAAATTTTAATTAAAGAAAATAAATATTAAAGAATTGTAGTTATTGCTAATGTCGTAAATGCGTTCCTACTTTCGTAGTGATATAAATAGAACATATTGGCATTAAATATGTCAAGACTTGATGAAATAAGTATAACTTTGATAAATTATTATTTAAAAAACCGGCTTTGGAATGCGTAAAAATGTTATATCTTGTCTATAATTTTAAAAGAAGCTTATGTATATTTGTATAATATGCACATTAGTGTTAAAAACTTAGAACACGGATAAATAACACGGCCACTTCATATTACTTTTTTGTTTTAGCAACTGAGATGGCGATGTTGTGTTAGATTTTGATAAATATGTCAATATTATCGTCATTTTTATCGAGGCCGTTTTATTGCCGTTTTAACCCGTAAAACTTGAATCAAGTGGTCGTTGGTTACATGTTAGAATCGTTTGCAGCGATGGTGTTCGCTTGATACTCTGCAATATTAGACCCGCCCCCAACTCCACGTTTCGTTGCTGACCATCCGTTTTTGGCGGTCATCATTGTCGATAGTATTCTTTATTCTATGGCAACACAACGTGGCAATTTTATCATAGATTAGCATTTATCGTCTACGCACAAGAAATGTCGCATTAAATCCTACTAATATAATAAATGTGAAAGTTTGTGAGGATGGATGGATGGATGTTTGTTACTCTTTCACGCAAAAATTACTAAACGGATTTTGATTAAATTTGGTATGGTAGTAGCTTAAGCTCTGGATTAATTTAAAACATATGCTACTTTTTATCCCGAAAAAATACAGTGTTCCCGTGGGATACTGTATTTGCGCGGGCGGAGCCGCGGGAAACAGCTAGTATTGTAATAAGTTTTAAAAATGTATGATATTAAAAAAAAGCTTCAAACTTATTAGTTATGGATGTATAATATTGTGTCTTAACATTTTGTTTTTATTTATAAGTACGTACTTATAAAATAGCTTAAACCGTTGAATAGGCATGTTGCCTAAATTTTTTTCGTCTATTCAATGTTAGCCAACATGATAATAAACAACATAAACTCACTTTATAAAACTTAAAAAAATAACGAAAATACGAACAAATTTGCAATAAATGAACGATATAGGTATCGGGCATGTGACGTCAACAAGCGCTGCCGCCATACATTATTTTTTGACAACCAAATTTGTGACGTATCAAATCGTTTTTCGACAAACATATGGGCAATATTGTTTTTATGCTTATAATTTTTAATCGCGTCAACCTAAATAACTGTTTCTTTTAGATTTATGTAAATCGTTCCAACAATTTTTAAATTTAATTTGTTAAAATGTGATAACGGACACTAGGCAACATCCCTATTTGAATGCTATTTTTAAAATAATATGTGGATTATAATGTATTTTACTATGTTAAATATTTGTTCAATTTATGTTAAGGACCATACTGACTATCCAGCCTGCATGCCCAAGGCCGCGGACTTGTAGGCAAAAATTATAAATGATTGACACTAATGACGGCTATTAGTACCGGTGCTGGATTTGCTGGATTTTAGCTGTTGTTTTTGCTGCTTTGGAATGCTTACGAATGTCATGTCTTATCTATGTTGCACCAATTTTTTTTATGGAACTAAAAATGTTGCCAACCTGAAAGTACTGCTTTTAGTTTTAACAATTTTGTAAATGGCGCTGCGATGCCCGAGACATTGTTTATGACACTTATCACCATATTATATTTGCCGATTTAACCCCCCGAATTATGTGAATCCTAGTAGCCGTTAGTTAAATGACAGAATTGTTTCATTGCAGCAATGGGAATCACATTCTGCTCTGCGATACTTGACCCGCCCCCGACCCCACGTTTCGTTGCTGACCACCCGTTTTTGGCGGCCATCGTTGTCGACGGTACTCTATATTTTATGGCAACACAACGTGGTAATTAAAAGTCATAGATCAGCTCTTAGTCTATGTGATCAAGGACAACAAATGTTGCCACAAGAAAAATTAATTAAACAGTTATTATTGTATCACAATAATAGCTATTGAAATACTAAGTTTATAAGTAGGTTAGATACTTAGTATCTAACCCTGTTACTTATAACAGGGTTAGATACTAAGTATCGGCCTAATACTGAAACGATAATTAAATTAAGTGACGCTCATGTCTACTACTGTCCTTATCATTTAGGCTAGCAGAGACAGCGACAGCCTGTGAATAGGAAGGTTCTTAATTTTGATTAGCGTTTCAGTATTCGGTCGTAAGTGTCTTACGTATGATCTACCTAACTGTCACTACTAACGACCTAGGCTAGATTATAATAATAGAACACCAAAGAACGTCACGTATAATTTTTTTTTTATCTTTATACCTACCTACCTCTGTATTGACAATTTAGATACATAATATTATAATTTAATATTTTTTAAATGTAACATGAAATGTATTTAGGTATATTATTTTATTTTTTAATATACGTAAACAGTACTTACTGTTATGCAGCATTTACATTTATATTTTTTGTATATTGTAAATTATTGAGTATATTGTTCATTAGACATGACATTCATACAGTAAAGTTAGCATTTTTTTTAATATTTTTTCTAAATCCATATTGAGGTACTCTTACTTCTCACGAGCGTTTTTATTCCATCGCGTTAAATGCTACGTAATTTTTATGTGACTGTTCCGACGGAGTTGCTTTTTAATCACATTTGTCTCGTCTATGGCTTAGTAAATGTGTAAATAGATTCTGCTACATTACCGATAATAGCGTTCTGTGTTTTTAGAAGACGAAAAAGGCAACAAAATTAATTCTTAATACATCCTCTGAATTAACATAAATAATAATTAAAGGATAGTTTTTTTACACTGTCTGAAGATTAAACACTGTATGAAGAGTGAAGATTAATAAACTTTAAATTCGAAACAATCAGCATAATTAGATCAAAAAAAAGACAAGAAAATTTTTATGGCGCTTGCTGAAAATGAACATAAGTTTATACTTATTTAATAAATAGTTTGAACTAATATTATAAATTCTATAGTCTATAGCAATATTCTTTATTTACTCTGTGGTCTATAGTTAACGCCCAGCCCAATGAAATATAGCGCCAATAGAACACTTCGCCGAAGTGTTCTATTTATATATAATCGCGGAGGAAAAAAACGCTGCCGTGTGAAAAGAAACAAGGAAATCCGTTCTATTCCAACGATTTTTAACGCGAACGCGAGGAAAAAAAGCGCTCGGATAACGAGGGCTTAGTATTTATTTGATATTTTTAAAGAAATGTACACCAGTGATATTTTAAACATGTTAATGCCTTATTAAATTTAATTTATTATATACTAACAATTTGTAGTTTCATTTACCTACCTGTTATAAAAGTTATTGTTTATTAAAAATATAATACCCAACGGTTTTGTAATATTAGTTTGTATTTTCGATACTCAGAAGGTCATTGATCTCAAAGCCGATTCTAAAATAATTTTGAAATCAATCGAATCAGCTGTGTGAGACCAAAAACCTTCGAGTGTCGAATGGAGTACAATGGACTTTTAATTTAATGTTTGATTTGTAAATTATTTTTCGGTCTAGAAGTCTCATATAAAGCTGTAAATCATGAGCCCAACATTTCTGTAATTAATTTTGCAAAACATTATAATTACTCGCTGTAATTTACGACATTTATTAGTACTTTCTAATTAATAAAAATGTCAGATAAAGTAAATTAGTAATCGATCAGCAACCGATTAATACCTATACAGTGTGAAATTCATTTACTATGGTGAACTGTAGATTTTATTTGTACCACATATTAATTTCATTTCCTCGCATGCACTTGTAATATGCAGTCATGTGTGCTATGTTATCGTATTTGTTAGTGACTGTGACTTTAACACTTCTGAGTGAACCGACTCAAGAAAAACCAATATTCGGAATGATTCCATCGAAATTTTGTAGTCAACTGAAATTGAGAAGCTTATTTCTGATTAGATTAAAGTTTGACATTTGCCTTGGGCGCGATGTAAACAAAACATCGTATTCAAATTTTAAAATACTTACCAATGAAGAGGTGACTCAACAATATTATAAAAATGAAAACCTGGTTACTACTTCAAAAAATTATGAAATTAATTCAAGAATTGGCCAAGACAATGACACAATCATGTCTAGCAGTCTGGATCAGGTGAATCGTCCTCTGAATACATTTTATCTCTCGCTGGAAAATTTTGACCGCAGGCTTTATTGGGTGAGTCTTTTAGTTCTTTGAATATGATTTGCATTGTGCACTCAAAGTAGCTAGCTGATGATAATTATTATTTTTGTCATTCCTTTTAAAATGCACATGTATTATGGTATGGATTATAATCAATGGAAAAAATATATTATGCAGACAGTTTCATGTTACCGTGGCGAATCATCGGTCGCCACGCCAATAAGAAATACATTATTCTAGTAATGTATTTCTTATTTCAGTTATAGGACTTTTGTCTTTTAGCCACGATAAATTATTATCATTAAAAAAATATTAAGTATAGAATAATTCCGATGTTTTACATGTGCCAAACGCGACGGCTTTTTCTTTTATTACAGACAACATTCTCAAGACTAGCAGCAATAGGAGCTGTAGAGCGGCGGGAGAATGGCATGAGCTTCGTTCAGTCAGGCTTGTTCCTCTTCATGGCACTTCTAGCCATTGCTATGGAAATGGATGAAGTGACTAAAAATGAAATTCAGAAGACAATAGAATATCATTTGAACGATACGGTAATACGCAGTTATATAATTTTATGAAATCTTGTAACTGTGAGAGGTCATAAAACATATTTTGCAGTATGGCTCAGCGCAAACGACTACCGACTATTGCTGTCGCCCTACTGCTATAGGTTCAATCTTCCTAAATTTTGAGTTGTCGCAAGTGGCTTAACCGCGAAATTGCGGCAGGTAGCGGCGACTCGTCAAAAATTAATGAAAATAGTGTAGCGGTAGCGCACGAGTAGCTCGTAGTATAGTAGAGTCAGCCGCCTGCCGTCGAGCCTGTTTGGTGAGTATAATGGCCTATACGATCCCTAATTAACCCTGAATTGACAGCTCAATTCAGGGTTAATTAGGGGTCGCAAAAAGCATCAGCATCTTTTTTAATTTAGGATATCACCTCTGTGCTTCAAGAAGTTACGTCATGGTTACCTCAATCAAATGCTTCGTTTAAATTTCGTTGGGTGATTCGTCTAGTCTTAAAAGATGGACTTCATGTTGAAAATATTAAGCAACCGGCTGAAGCGATGAAACTAAAAATCGGCTCCGTTGCCAACGACGACAACGAACTCACCAGTGTTCTTAATGATATGGTAACATTATTTAACATTCTTATTTCTACTTCCTTATCTCTATAATCGTTTTGGCACACAATCGATAAAATATCGACGGCAGTTGCGATGTGCGTAATATAATTGTCTAATATGCTACGAGGGCGGTACTGAAAATTTCGGGAATCAAGGAAGTGACACAACATTACTATTTAAAAATGTATTTATTGCTTTTAGAAGTATTCTCCGCGAAATTTGACACATTTTTCCATACGATGGAACCAATCGCATTGTCGTGATGGAGGATGATGCGGCGGTTGCAGTTCTCTTTACGGAGTTCAGAAACGACCTGTGGAAAACAAATGTTAGCATACCATTCTGCATTAACCGTTCTTTGTCCCTCAAGAGGAATAGTCGCAACATGGCCGGTTTTGGAGAAAAAAAAAATGGTGGCCACCCATTTTTTTTGCAACACTCCGTGAACGAACAATTTTTGTTGGCTTTAACTCATTTTCGAACACCCAAACTCGTGACTGGTTTTTTGTTTCGGGTTCGTACGCGTATATCCAGGATTCGTCACCTGATACGATGTTGTATACAGCAATTGAGGATCCTGGGTGGAATCTTTCGAGAGTTCTGACGCACCAAGTAACGCGAGCCGCTTTTTGCTCTTCACAGAGCAAATGCGGTATCCATCGGGAAAACAACTTTTTTACACCTAATTGTTCATGCAAGATTATTTGTATTTGACTCATGCCAATGTCTAAAGTTGCCTGAATTTTCACATGTCGATCTTCCTCAATCAGCTTACGCACAGCATCAACGTTTTCTTGGGTGACTGCAGTTTTTGGACGACCTTGACGGGGATCATCACTGAGCTTGACACGTGCACGTTGAAATTCAGCAAACCAGCGATAAATTGTGGTTTTGGATGGGGCTTCATCACTAAATGCAGAAATCATCCGGTCAACACACTGTTTTTGTGTTAAACCACTTCGAAAGTCATAATAAATCATCGCTCTAGAATTTTCTCGAGTCAATTCCATTTTCTCAACGACTAAACAAGTTTGACAAGACCTTGTGACAAGACCGAGAATTTTTTTTTAAATTTATTTATTTAATTAATAATAATCGGTATTTGATTTTTAAAACCAAGGAGTTTTAAATTAAAAAGATTTTAATATGACAGGAACAGTGGAAATATTCCATTCCCGATACTTTTAGTGCAGCCCTCGTATATGTATTCTTATATCCTTTCCTTCAACAACCTACAAATAATAATAGAAAAAGCAAAGTTTCGGATGATAAAAAGCCTTTTTTAATGCTTTAAGCCTTACTCTTTACCAATTATAATTGCCACAGCCCACAGGGTTGTCAGCTGTAGTATATTGAAGTTCTTAAGATGTTTTCATAGCACACTGCACAGGTTAGCAATGACTCCGGAGGTGCTATGAAGAATACTTTTGAAGAAGGAGAACTACTTAATGGCATATGTGCAGTGTTACTGGCGACGTTATACGTCCGGCCTCGATGGAGAGCACCTCCCGTTGTTCTAAACGGGACTTCAGAATTTCATGACGCTGACAACCCTAAAAAATTAACGCGCATGATTCGCATTAACGATGACATGCTTTACGCTAATCTGGAGGACCTGGATGCAGAGGTATTTTTTTTTATTATCATTTTTATACCACTTACACCTGCCACAGGTTAACTTTTAGCTAGTGAACTCACAAATTTAAAAAAAAAAGTGAGTGCACAAGCGTCCATCATAGGTATATAAATATATTTTAATAAAATATCTATGGACGCTTCACACCACGTCAACCTAGTCCCGTGGTAAGTATCCGAAGAACTTGTGTTACTGGTACCAGACAACGGAAAGAATATATAATACTTTTATACTAAACATATATTTAAGATTATTAGTTATTCACATACATGACCCAGGAACACAGAAAACTTTTTGTTCCTCCGGCGGCATTTGAGCCCGCGATCTCCGGCTTGAGCGCCAATGCGCTAACCACTGAGCCACAGAGGTCGTCTGGTAAAAATGTAACACATAAATATAGGTGAAACCAAAGGAATTTCGTGTAATGATTATAATTTCAATGAAGGTGGTACCTACATAGTTTTGAAATAAAACAGCGGGGTAAAATGTGTAGATCGATAATATATATTATTCAATAATTTCTAAAAGTTATTCACCTACCTTTAAATAAAAACTAGAATCTATTTCTAACTTTATAGGTACAAAAGTGGGCGGAGACCATTTCTGGTGAATCAATCGGTCAATTCTATGAGTATCATAACATGTTTATTCTATAACTTAACACATTTTGATAAGATAGACCTTTAATTATGCGGACTAAAAGTTTAAAAAATATGGGTGGGTCTTTAACATCTTAGTTTTACTGTAACTATTATTTGAACACTGTCTTAATTTTAACACAAATTGATTAATCTTCTAAGAATCTTTAGGGATATAAACACAAACTAAAATCAAATAAACAGCAAATGAAATAATAAATATGCAACTATTTAAGAAGTTAGCAAATTGAATCCAGTCAGAAGCAATACGATTGCGATCCTCGTTTATTACGGAGCCTGCAATATCTTCTGAAAGCGTTTTACGTTCAGTGACATCGCTCGGATCGAATTCCGTAAAAACGACGTACTTCCCTGGACCGTTACTCACCAAACGATTCAAAGAAACAATCCAAGTATAAGCCGGTACTGTACGGGTTCGCAAATACATCAAGAACAAGGTTTCGAGTATGGCTGTCAAAGTAACGATCATAGAATCTCTAATAAATAGCAGTATTATCGGAGTATCGGCGCTATGCTTCGGGATGTCGTAGCCGATCTCGGTCAGGAATATGAAGTGCGAGAAGAGACTGAAGCAAGCGAGACATAATCTTGTGTTGTCTTTTATGTCCAATAAAAGTGATGATAGAGTCAGCAAAATGATGACTATCGAAGGAATGATGACTATTGCCGCCGGGCCGGCCGCCTCTCGCTCCATCCTGAATGTGTATTTGAGCATAGGATACGTGCTGTTGGGGCAGCAGCCGTAATATCCCGGGAGCCGTTCGTTTGACACATTCAACAGTTTCCAACCGGGTCCATTTTGGTAATCGTCGAGCACGACGGGTTTAGTTTTGTAAAATGTGAAGTTAATTTGCTCCCCGGTGTGCATCCACGCGCCAAAGAACAAAGAGCAATTTTGCACATCGTAGGGCCAGTTCCGGAGCTGCGTGCGGCAAATTCCAGTGTGCGAAAGATGAGGAACGCAAGTCACGGTGCCGTCGTTGTTGATCAAACAGGTGGAATAAATGGTGTCACTTTGGTATGCAGTAGGATCTGCGTTGAAGAGAGACAGACGTGGCGTCCAGATTTCATGACTTTCCATTTGAATTTCCTTTATGTCGCCGTAGTCGCTGGGAGTCCAGTGCAAGAATTCGTCTTTCCAAGTTACTGCCAGCCAGCTATGCAGTGTGATTGTTTCTTCGTTGGAGTCAAAACTGATATATTTTAAAGCGAATCGTACCTTTACGGTGACTGTAGTTTTGTGGTCTTTGACTGGGCGAAAATCCGATTTGTAATTGCATAGTAGGTCCTCGTGCAGTTTAGCCTCGTCGTGTAGTTGGTAGTCGTTTATGACGGTGCAGGCCCAAGCATTATTTTTCATAAAACTAATCAGGATTACAAAGACAACACTGGTAAGTAACATTGTCACCGATGTAATGGCGAATGTCGTAAAAATACATTTGCAACGTAACTTGAATAATAGGCATATGGTTATAAAATTTGATACAGGACAACGCCCCCAAAGATAAATGAAATGTACGGGGCGTGATTTAAAGAAAACTGGCAAGTGTGTATCGGGTCAAAATAAGTATTTAATAGGTTAGTTAATATTTAATTATTTTAAGATATAAACAAGATACAAATAGAAGCTCAATATGGTTAAATGTACTTACGCGCTACGTGATGTCATAAAAATGTAGGTACCTACTAAGTACCTAGGTACCTAAGTATATTAAAGGTCTCTTCTCCATATTATTATCATCTGCTTAGCTCATTGACTTCCAATTTCCAAAGTGATCCAGGGGGTGACAATAAAATGGGGGCTTACAATTTGTAAGCCTACGCCAAAATTGTTTATTTCGCATGATTTGATTTTTGCCATGGAGGCCAAGGGCCCGGAGTTGCAGGCTGCAAAGGCGATGAATCCGGCCCTCATGTTTGAGCGCCTTTAATTGTAAAGTTAACCAATAATATTTTAATAGCAAATGGCATTTCAAAATGCCAAAATTTTCGCGCCTATTTTCGATTGCTCGGTGTTGATTCCTGAAAAACGAAATTTTGTAATATTATGGTAATTTTTGTACCACGACGTTATGTTAATTGATATTACTATACATTCCGAGGTATACATGTATACTATCTGTATACATATGTGCACCTCGGGTTTTAACAAATTGAAGTCCGTGAAATAGGCAAAATTTTCTGCTCATTCGATCCACTCGCTCGCAGTCATAACTTTTTATCACATTTTACTATAGTCTACCTACGTTCTGTTTGTGTGTGTAGTGAAAAATTAAGGGTTAGGTCAGGTAACCGCGGTATCAATTGTACAGGGAGCCCATCCCTGGGTCAAAAGCTGCTGGGGGTCCACCGGAACGATCAAATTGGTGGTCTATAAAAAAAAAGTTTGGAAACCTCTTAGGGTTAGGTACTTAGGTTAGCATAAATGGATTGTAATAAAAATGATGTAAAAAAAACTATTTTAGATTTATTGTGTGTTACAGGAATAATGTTTTCCTCCGTCGAATATAAATTAATTGCTTCTTAATCATACATTTGTGATTGTCGAAGGCTGTACAGATTGAATACGAGACCCCGGGTATGGCTCTCCTAATGTTGGTGCCACGGGGCAACTCATTGCGTCGCCTAGCAAGCCGCGTGTCTAGCACCAACCTCACTGAGATATACAGAAGAATGGAGAAGAAGCGCGTGGCTGTAACTCTGCCTTTTTTCACTCTCCGGATGACGCTTCTTCTGCAGAACAAATTGGAACAGGTGAGGAATTAACAGTTCTGCTTTCTATTTCATCGGGTCGATTCACATTAGCCAAGTGCTACATAAAATATTGATTCTTTAAAATACATATTTAATAATGCAGCATTGTCAAAATATATACTTAGAGCTCATTGGAAGGCTGTAATCTCTTGACTTATGAAACGTGACCCAACTCGTCACGTGTTTAGTTGCATAAAACATTTTGTATTCCTACGAACATGAGCACAATTTCATATAACAACGTTGTGTCGGACATCTACTTATTTCCTTACAAGATTGTATTCATTTTACATCCAATTGTTATTTCTCTCATATCAAGAGCAAAACTCACAGAAGGTCGAGTGATCAATATTCAACCCACTTAGGAAATAAGAAAACTATACTTAAAAGTATGTCAACTGCTTGTAATAGAAAGTAACATTATTAGGTATAAATATTTATGTGTTATTCCGTCAGATGGGAATAACAAAGCTGTTTATTCCGAAAACCTCAAAGGCATCAGATTGTGAACGATTTTTGCTATCCCATGCTGTCCAACGTATCATGTTCTGGTCTGAAGCGGGTCGCCATGCTTTCAAAGATGATGGTAAGCTTTCATTTTATAGTACGTATCAGTAGTCTTAGCAGGAAGTTCAGCAACATTCGTCAGCGGCGTAAACGTAACGTTAACGATCGAGAATTGCATGGAAATCTGACAAAATGGGGGTCTCGTACCGCCCATGGAGTCAAATTTTATTCGACAACGTCAAATGTTCCTGCTAGACCCCCTGGTTACTATACTGAAAACAAACACTGATAATGACTACATCCACAGCCTTTAACACTTCCATCGTAGAAGTTACATAGGTATTGCTAAGCTAATCTATATAATGGAGTCCAAGAGTCCATTGGCCATTCACCGTCCCTTAAGGGTCTACCTTAAACAAGTATACCATTCAACATGACCCTTACGAGCTCCTATGTTTATAGGTATTCAGTGGGACCCAACTCCAGAGAAAGAAGTGGTCGTGAACCGGCCATATTTGTTTTATGTGCGATGGAAAAATGTCACACTCTTAATCGGTAATTTTGTACTATAATTAATAGCTTAATTACAATTTAGGCATAAAGTTACAATAATAGAACTAATTAAGGAACATGGCCTTTTTTAATAAAAATATGAAATAGATAAGGAATCGTGAATAAATTTTCTGGCTCTGCTGCTCAGTGCACTGCTCAGAGCGCACGGAATAAAATGTTTTTAGAAAGATCATTAGCAAACATTAAAAGTGTAGATACAACGGCAGCTCAAAGTGTAGATACGGTCTGTAAGAACGGGGTCAATTTGTTTTTCTTACAGAAACAACATACAATTGCCAAGTTTGAGCTTAGTGCCCCTGAAAATTAGGTCACGCAAATACTTTAGACAGATATTCAATACTTCCGTAATTTATCCGGAACCAACAGGCCAGATGTTGTTTATATTCTAATGCCTAATTCTCCTTGCCAAACCTGATTGAACAATTTTTTTGTCATCATTAGTAGATAATCTTTGTGTCTATTTTACCTATATTGCACACTGAAAAAACATGTATTAAAAACTTGCGAATAAACATTCGGATTTTGGGTGTGAAAAAAAAAGAATGCTAAAAAAACCAAATCCGGCGACTAATTAATACCAATTTTCTTAACTGAATATTCCAAACCGGCAGAGATATTATTTTGGCGAATAAATAACCATCTTGGCAACATCTAGAGAGCACACATTTCATTAAAAAATGGGCACATATTTTTTTAATCATTAGTAATTATATCAAAAAACACTAAGGTGTGAACCGAGATCGCATAAAAAATATAAAGGAGCGTCCAAAATTCAATTTTTAATATCAAGATGGCGGACATTTTATTTATTAAAATTAAATATGGGTATCCCTTTCTAGGTTTCTGGCCTTTCATCCACATTCGTAACTGAAGTTTTGTAACCAGCTATGAACAAGGAATTTTCTTATCGTTTGATAACCAGCTACGAAAACAGAATTAAATTTCTGTTTTTGTAACTGGTTTTCATAACCAGCTAGCTACCAAAAAAGGATTATTTTTCTCTGTTCATAACTAGTTACCAAAACAGAATTGCATTTATTTTTCGTAACTCATAAAACTAAAAACACACAATGACGAAAGATTTTTTTTTTGTAATTTGCAATACGTATATATTATTATGATTAAACGCAAATAAAACTAATTATTACAAAATTAATTATTATATTTGTTACTTATGTTTAGAGAAAAACTAATAAGGCGAAAACCTATACATATAATATACGAGTAGATACTAAATCTTACGAGGGCGGGTCAATAAGTCCGTGACTTTTGGAATAAAACACAGATTTTTTGATAAATAAATCATTTTATTTTTCAACGTAGTCCCCCTTGAGCTCTATACACTTTGTCCAACGCTTCTCCAATTTTTTTATCCCTTCCAAAAAATATGATTTGTCGAGGTCCTCAAAATAGGCCTTTGTTTGCGAGATGACTTCATCATTGGAGTCAAATCTTTTTCCACCGAGCCATTTTTTCAGGTTTGGGAACAAGAAGTAGTCACTCGGAGCCAAATCTTGAGAATAGGGTGGATGTGGGAGCAATTCATAGCCCAATTCATGGATTTTTGCCATGGCAACTGCACATGTGTGCACCCTTGCATTGTCTTAGTGAAAAAGAACTTTTTTCTTGGCCAAATGAGGTCGGTTTTTTTTCAAATCCTCATTGAAGCGGTCCAATAAGTTGGCATAATATTCCCCATTAATTGTTCTTACCTTTTGAAGATAGTCAATGTGGATTATCCCACGTGCATCCCAAAAAACAGTCGCCATAACTTTATTGGCTGACAAACCCACCTTGGCCTTCTTTGGCGCCGATTCACCCTCAGAAACACACTGTTTTGACTGTTGTTTGGTCTCTGGTGTATTGTGATGGATCCATGTTTCGTCCACGGTTAAAAAACTCCTCCATATTGTGATTAAACAACGCCAAACCTTCCTGTGAAGTTGTTACACGATTGCGTTTGTGGTCGACTGTGAGCAAACGCGGCACCCATCTTGCGGAAAGCTTTCTCATGCCCAAGTGATCATTCAAAATTGAAACCACTGAGCCATGCGAGATGCCTATGGCTTCCACAATCTCTTGCACTTTCAATCTTCGGTCGGCCAACACCATATCGTGAATTTTTTCGATTGTTTCGGGTGTAGAGACCTTAACTGGGCGTCCAGGACGTTCGGCATCTTCAGTGCTTGTAAGGCCACAACGAAATTCAGTAAACCACTTTTTTACCATTGAAATCGATGGTGCAGAGTCCCCATAGTATTTATCAAGCTTAGCCTTGGTCTCGGTAATGGTTTTTTTTCGCAAAAAATAATGCTAAGCACACGAAATTCACTTTTTTCCATTGTTTCCTTAAGTTACTGGATAGTCTGATAAAGATAGCTGTAAAACACAAACTAACTGACGCAGCAAGTTCAAATTTTGATAGGAGTCAACTGACAGATGCCTGTTGACAGGAGTAGTGTTGCTTTTTCAGTAAGGAGGTTAGAAATTCAAAAAGTCACGGACTTATTGACCCGCCTTAGTATATGGAGAAATAATTTCCAGACAGTGTCCAAGTTATAATATTATTTTCTAAATCTTAAATGGCCGAATTGACTTCAGCGTCTATTTCTAAATAATTTTGGCATTTATTAGTTTTATTACGTACACGCATCTCTTTTACTAAAACTTCCAGAACATGAGCCAGAGAAGGATTTTTACGCCCTATATACTTATTAAGCCTAGAGTGCCATCCTTCAAGATGGTTGGTAGTTCTGATATCTTCTTTATAGCAGCACCATTTCTTAATAAAACTAACATCACTTAACCAAAAATTATTAAAGTATATGTTAAAATATTCTATATTCTGACTTTTAGGTAATCTTTGCATTATATATTTGTAGCCTGACAAAATCTTATTTAATGGTAATCGAGCTAAGCCAGCACATCTAGCAACATGCCGTCTTTGAACTCGAGATTTTAGTCTCAACGCCTTAGCCTTCTTAAAGAGACTGTTACAATAATGATAAAAACAATCTTTTAGAGTAGATTTTGGAAGAACTTTCTTAATTGCCTTCATGACTGCTTTTTCGAAGTCAAGCGTAATTTTTTTGGGGTTCCATGTTACCTACATGGAACCCCGTCTTTTAATCATTTCAAATAATGTCTCGTATCTTTTTTCTGTTTTATTCGGAAGGAATGCAAAGATCAATTTAAGTTTTATGAGTTACGAAAAATAAATGGAATTTTGTTTTGGTAACTAGTTATGAACAGAGAAAAATAATCCTTTTTTGGTAGCTGGTCATGAAACCCAGTTACAAAAACAGAAATTTAATTCTGTTTTCGTAGCTGGTTATCAAACGATAAGAAAATACCTTGTTCATAGCTGGTTACAAAACTTCAGTTACGAATGTGGATGAAAGGGTTTCTGAGGGTGTAGGTTACAAAAATTCATTCATTTTTTAATTTCTCACCAATCCCTCAGAAAACGTTGGCGGATGTACGTACCAACACCCTGAATTACCTATTTACGTGCACATCTATAAAAAATAGTGTTTCAGAAGTTGCAAGTGCTCGTGAAATTGAATTCGAGAGATTGTTGAGGGTCGAGTCCTTTATGATGTGGTCACAGGTGATGCACAATATAACAACTCTTGTATCAAAAAATAAAGTATATAGCTTTTCCACAAAAATGCGTAATCTTGCGGCGTTCGTATACCAAAACTAGTTATGTTACTAAATTATAGGGCACCTTCTTTAGTTTATTTTAGTAGTGCCTACATTTTTTTAACGTAAAATGTGTTGAAAAGATAATACTATAGGAAACTGCTTCAAGATACATATTTTTATTCGAAATGGTGACGCTAGCCGCCAAGTTACGAGGTGGTAATGTTGAAATTCAAAAAGAGTACATCAAAATCTATAAAACTACCAATTTTCAAAACTCCCCCAAAACTTTTCAAGTAAAACTACCCAATTAAGTACTAGGGTATGTATATAACGCCGTTGAAAATAACGTAATTCAAAATATGAGATATAAATTTGGGGTCAATCTTCGTATAAGCAGAGATTCTTGAGTGTACCTAATAGCCTCCTGGCGATTATCCAACGTCCCACATTATATACCAGCTAATTTACGACAAAACATTGGGTTACTGGCCCATATCCCTCGATATCGCATGTATGTTCAGGCATTAACTTAATTCTCTCGTTTCAATGACTTGCTGGTTGTTTTTCTAAATATTTATTCATAATACTCCATGACCCAAATTTCCTTACCTAAAAACCTAATAATAATTATGAATATAATAATTAAAAGGCAGTAACACCCCATCTTTAAATGTAATTATTGTAATTGGGCAAGGGTTATTAGTCCATTAACCTGTTGGATCAATGAAATAACTTCGGACACGATTTTTAATTGTATAAGTTTTATTTTTTGATAGTCGGACATAGACAGTGAAACGCTTCCTAAAACACATTACATTACACAGGCTATAACTTACTGCTTACATGAAATACATCGTACTAAATAGTAAATACACTGTTAAACATTAGACAACATCCACGTTTATAATATATATTTTATCCATATATATTTTAGACACAATCAACAATTTTAGACACTGAATATTTAACTTGGCCGTTTTGTCAGAAATAAATAAGTAGATCATATAATAATATTCTACTTCTATTACTTTAAAGTATTCAAAACTTTTATATTACACAGCACACACGTATCCACATTATTTCTTAGCTACCTTTCTCTTAATTCCGGTGAGCGTGGGACCGGTCGATTTGCAAGATTCAGACCCATTTTTTTAAACGGCCGAGTTACATACAAAGTGTGCAATAACAATGAAACACGAATAATGTATATCTTAGTCTAATGACTGACTAACATAGTAACCATATATCAATTTTTGGAAGGGCAAAATCAGCTGTTTGAACAAGAAAAATCTCTCGTATAATACCTATATTATCTGTGGGATCTGGAGTAAGTATAAACACTTTTGCGTCGTGGCCAGGGTTAAAAATTTTACTTGGGCTTTCCTTGGAGTGAATGGCCTTCGTAGTTCATACCTATTATGGTATGTTCGCGTAAACCTCTAGAAGTTTGGCTATTTTATACTACAATAGTTTCAGTGAGTACAGAAAAGTTGTCGCTTTGTATGTTTTAATTGAAATATATAATGGGTACAAACTCCATTAAAAAAGCGTTCGTGCCGTGAGGCTACAAAGGGTTGAAATGGCTTAAAACAATTATAGCTTTACAAGTGTAACATGTATAGCTATTGACCTAGCAAACTCAGTCGCTACTCGCTAAGTTATTTTACACCCATGCGGCACAGAGCAGTATGCATACTTTATATTGATCTATCTGCAGTTCATTTCATATCTTTACATTATAGATTACGCCTTCCTAATTATCAGGAGCAAGACATTTTTTCATGCTGGTATCGTATTTAGCGTCATGTAAAGTTTAATATGTACATAAAATAATGTAAAAAGAACGTGCAGGGTAAGGCCGGACAACAAACCCTTTTAAAATTGTGTTCGATACTCTGAAGCCATACGATAGCGGAATGAGGACGCACCACTATTTAATTAAACTATTATTTAGATAGGTACCGTGTTGCGTCTATAAAACATTTTTAAGAGAATTTCATTTTGATTTTCCCAAGTAAAAACTAGTTTTCCAGAATGAATTGACCATCTATACTTAGTTTTAGTATAGCTACTGTAGTCAGTAATATTATATATACTATGTTTTTTAGCTAGCGATTATTTGTAGAGCGGTACTTCCAAGAAATTACTACTTTATAGGTGATCTGGCATTCCTAATCATGTTAACTATACATATCGATATTTTTAGGTCTAAAATTTTGAAAATACTTAATATATGTAAAACTAAAAAAGTTTATTCGCAATTGCAGTATCGGAAGGTATGTATTAGGTAGGTACTTAGCCTCGAAGCTGCATAATGTTTACTTTAGTACATTAAAAGATCGTACGTAGACGCATTGTCGTTTACGTGTTGTAAATTTACAACTAATAAAGATAAATAAATTTTGATAAGGCAAGATTCGTAGATAGATAGATGATAGTCCAATATGATATAGGACAATTTAAGAATACATAAAGATAGAGAAAAAAAAACAATCGTGAGTGACAGAAATATTATTTTGGATGTAGATTTAATCAAAAATGTTTGTACTGGACAAACTGAGTTTACTGAGAGCTGAGCTGAGTGAGTAGGTACCTATACGAAAGAACTGAATACGAAATTACTTAGTTTAAAAACATTGAACACAAAATATACAGACCTAACTTTCTTTAAAACCCAAAGAACGTTAAACCTATGATGCATTGTACCTATGTTGAAAACTTCAAAGATATATTTTTTATATAAACAGGGGGCAAACGAACAAACGGTTCGCCTGATGAAAAGCGATTATCGTCGCCCATGAACACCTCCTCGCAACACCGGTAATGGGTAAAGTTTAATTGTGCGCGGTAGAAAACTTCGGGTAAAGCGCACGGTGGAGGACTGCCACTCATGAAGTCGAGGGTCAAGCCTATTTGAAAAACTTGCGACAGTCGACAACTCGAGTCGCCCTTCGTTGGATGCGATCCAGAGGGAGAAGCTGGTACTTTGGTGCCCCTGCCCAGAGGTGGGAACAGTATTCCATGTGAGGCCGAACCTGCGACTTATACAGTTGTAGGCGCATGATGGGACCGAAGCTTCTTAGAGGCTAACTTGGCCTTACCCTCTAGATGACATCGGAACTGGACCTCGCTCGATATGTCAACATCAAGTTTTCCAATGTTGGCTGAGGCAGTTATGGGGGTGCTTTCAAAACGAGGACACACGACCATCAGTAACTTCTTAGGGGTGAACGCGCAAACTTGTAAATTAAGTAACGAAAAGGTGTTAGATAGACTCATGAATATATTCAACGTGTCTGGGAGAATTGTAATTATTTCTATTACTTATAGCGAAACTATTTAAGGAAGCTAGATGTCGCTCGTCACAGCCATACACTTAAAATTGAAATTGTAGAAAGTTGACAACATGATACAAGCTAAGCAGTAAGCTGGAATATTGGTTTCACCTCCTTAAAGGAGCGCAGGAGCATCGTGTGTTCGGTGCAATATGCCTGAAAACCAACAGGGTCATTCACAATCGTCTCGGAGAGGTAAATCGTCAAGATTAACGCTTATGCTGGCACTTCAGATGGCTATTTGTGTTCGCTGTTGGGTATAAGAGATTTGTTGTATTTGGCAAATATTATTACACTCAGGCAAACATGCAAATAGAGCCAAACTAGACCATCTACACATGGCATTCTCACATGATTTAACAAACTGCATGCATGCCTACAACTGGTCGGGGGTATACCGTATACGTATTTGCCTGTTTGAGTCCTTTGATGCGTCTCAAAAACCGACAAACTTACGCGTTTTTGGAATCTGCCTTAATTGTTAAATAGGCATATGGACAATACTTACTCTGTGTCAAATCATCTGCCCACACATAGTAATTGTTTGCCAATTACGCCAATCACTTAAGCCATGTGAAATGCCGTCGTTAGATTTAATTCAGCGTTTATTGGTTGCCTTCCAGGAAGTTATCCGGAATCCGGATTGATTTGATCGAAACCTTTCCGAGTCGACCTAGCCCTGCTAAGCTAGCCATATGTTTTTGATTATTTACATTGGTAGATCAGATCACGATTTATACAAGTTCTCATAAACGTCATCCAAACTAGCAGCGAGAATTCTCAGAAGATCTCTCTTTTATAAAGTCGGGAAGGACAAGGCGAGACGCCGTCCTCGTTGTTTCTTGGGGCTGCCTGGAGAAAATCTGTATTTTTAAATCACTCAAGCTCCCCGAACGGAATGCTAGTCATCGCCTAAACAATCTTCAATCATCAACAATAAATTACATTTCGAAAACATTTTCAACATTAAGCGCATTGAAATAAATTATAGATGTAAGTATTTTGTAATGTAAAGTAAGAATCTCGGAAACTAGTCTGAGGCTGACAAATGATATTGATTTAATACCAACTTTAATGTGTGTAAGTATTACAAATTATAAATAGTATTATTTGTTAAGAATGTTCGTAAGACACCACCTTAATTATTTACTTAATTATAACAAACTGATAAGATGCCATGTTAAGTAAAATTAATATTACATAATGATTTTACTTTCAAACTGTAAATGTAACAAAAGTAAAATTATCATCACTTAGTAATTTTACTTTTTTTTACACAATTACATACAATTTAAATAATCAATCAATAAATTATCAACTTAAACAGTTGTGATTTACGTTATTAAGGCAATCAATTAAAATTTAATAATACTCAAATGTCATAAAGACGCTAAGCATAATACATACCTACATACATAAGTTAAATTTTCAATCAATAAAAAAACTACTTATAGGTCTTTTTGAGCACAAGTGGCCTACTTAAAGATTTCCTCGCTTACTACAGTAAGAAATTATACTCATAAATAAAAAAATCATTATAAAAGTAACATACAAAATAAAATGCTAGTTTAGGCTTACATCTCTTAATAGTTGTATGTTGGTGGTAATAAGTAGATAGTTCCTCTTTTCCCATAATAATTAAGTTTAAATACACTTCACGTGTATTTAGGAATACTGCCCCCTGTAAATAGAAAAATAAAAAATAAATAAATAACCATTGAAACTCATTATAAAGCTTAAAATTAAATCACGTGAAATATAGTGAAAAGAAATTATAGTGGAATAAATATGAGAATAATAGATAAATATTTTTATGCATAGATTTATTGATTGAAATATTATGGTGTATGTAATTACAATTCAACAATAATACTTAGCATGATTTTTTTATAAATACACATACTAACTCTTTGACTAGTCTTTCATAAACATTGAAACTTGTTTTATTTAAAAATGTTTTAAACTACTTAGCCACATTACAAATACAAAGTGTATTAACTGCAATTTATTTTCACTTCATGCTTAATGCTTGCCTTTTAAAGTGTCACTAGTTGAACCATTTGCTAATTTCTTTGAGGCTTACAATTAACAGAGCTTTTAGCTTAATGTCAAAAAGAAAAGCAACAGTCGGAAAATAGTTATTTGGACTGTAATTAATCTGGATTAAAGGATTACATAATACATTGTTAGACAAATTGTGAAATACAATTATAATATAATTATTATTTAATTATTATTATTAATAATATAATTAAATACACTTTCAGCACGATGTTTTTAAAATTTTCCTGTTACTATTAATCAAAATTTTTAAAAAATTGTTTGAAATTCGAAATAAAAAAATTGCTAATACGCTTACTACATTCAACAATAGGAGATGAATTCAATTAATGTCAAAATAAAATTGGAAGTACAAAACTAAAGCTACAAAAATATTATCCTAAAGCTTTTCATAAACCGCAGTACTTGATGTCCAAAAGCATTTTAGTCACTTTGCTTACATTAACCAACTTAAAAACTAAATCACCATTTAAAGAGAGCAACTACTTATTTGACTGAAAATTAATATAAATCTACCATGCATGATACAATATATTGTATATACAGTCATCATTTCAAAAATGTATGTGTATATACTCACATTCCCGAGTTTATGACTATATTACATACATTCCTGAGCTTATAACTGTAAAAGGTTACTTCTTTTACATGTTATATGCAACACAAGGTACAAATATTAGTTTTAGCCCAGTCATATTAGGTAAAAAAAGGGGTCAACCTCGGAATGAAAGATAATAAGCTGCAAATTGGTATGAACCTTTGTTTTGTCATTCTAAATGTTGTCTCAAAAGTCACAATCGTTATCGTGTCCGCGTCTTAAGATATTCAAGGTCAAAGGTCACAAAAATCGGTTTTTCGCGAATATCTGGCTTCCTATCGGTTGAATGAGATTTGCATTTATTATAAAAGTTGTAGGCTATAAAATTCCCTACAACTTTTGTTTAAACTTTTTTTTCATACGACCAACCGTTTTGAAGGTAGAGCGCGAAGTGCACATCGTACAGTCATATACGACCTAATGCAAGGTCAAGCGTGAGTTATGGTTATCAGTACGTTATAAAGTCAATTATTTACTTGGAAATTATAATTATTAAACAATGCCTATTATTTATGTACTAACTATTAATTATTTATATTTAATTAAAGTAAGTAACTTGATTATTTATATATAATTATTCATATTTAACTATTTAAGTATAAAATATTATTAATTCTGGATTATTTATTTTAGTTTTATTTTAAGTTAACACGACATTATATATCTTTTCTTTAAAACGCGTAAATTTCTAAATACTTATATACCTGGAAATACTTGTCCCTACCCTATGCCCTTTTCTATTCATTGCCGGGACAGATGTTCTATAGTATTCAAGGCCACTCTCTCCACTTTGTATGAGTCAAGATTATTCGTTAGTTTGAAATTGTACCGTTGCAACTACGGACGTACGGTTTTAAGAGCTATGGCTGATTTGTGTTTTATATGTGATAAGAAACTTTCAGAAGGTGTTTCTGTGAATGTCGTACGTGGTTTAAAAACTGCAAGTATTGAAAGAAATGATGGACATATAGACTATTTAAATACTTTAAGTTCTGTAAATGTGCATTCCGAGTGTCGAAAAGTGTACACGAGTAAAAATGTTATTATTGCATCAAAACGACGCACAGATGAGAGTGAACCTTCAACGTCAAGTGCACCTCGTAAAAAACGAAATGAAGTCTTTGATTTTGGAAAGTTATGCTTATTTTGTGGCCAAGAAGCTGATGAAATAGCAGAAAAGAAAAAAAAATTAAAGTATAGACGGACAATAAGTAATGTAAGTACTCTTGCATTCAAAGACAACGTAATTAAGAGAGCAGAAGAACGAAACGATTCCTTAGGAGAATTAGTAAAGGAACGTATATATTACGAGTATGATTTGATCGCTGCTGAAGCAAAGTATCATACTATTTGCTATACCAACTTTTTAACCCGAGTACCATCTGCAGATAAAAAGCCTCGCCAAGATGATCAAGTCACTCAAGCAATGAAGGAGATTTTTTATTATATAGAAAATAATGAAGATTCTCAATTTACTTTGAAAGAACTTAAAGATGTCCCTACGGAATACATACCTGACGATAAGACAATTATTACAAAATTACAACAAAAGTATTTAACTGATATAATAATCACAAAAAAAATTGGATCATTTACAATTATATCTTTCCGTGATACACAGCTTAACGTATTATCAAAAGCTTGGTACGAAAATAAAAAAAGTACTCCTGTAGAAGAACGTCTACGGATTGTAGAAGCTGCTGCGGCTATTATTAGGGAAGACATCAGATCATCTGTAGTTGAAACAAAAACGTATCCACCTCCGAATAAAATGCTAGATTGTATTAATGAAGAAATACCAAAAACATTATCACATTTTTTGGAAGAAATGATATTAAAAAATAGAAAAGGACAAGTAGATCATTTAAAAACGAAATGCACATCTATTAGCCACGCAATAATGGCTTCGATACGAGAACGTTCATTTTCATCACAGCTACTGTTGGGCCTTTCCGTATTTCTTCACAGAAGATATGGGTCTAAAAAATTGTTGGATGTTTTATCATCTTTAGGATTTGCTGCATCATATAGTAATACCATACAGTATGAAGTTTCATCAGTTTACCATCCACAACCTCGTATTTTACCATCAGAGTCTGGTGCGTTGGTACAATATGTTGGAGACAATGCAGATATTAATGTCAGTACTCTTGACGGTAATAATACTCTTCACGTTATGGGAATGATAAAAATAATTACTCCGAAAGATGCTGTAATTTATGATGATCGCATAAATAAATGTACAACTAAACCGAGTGCAAAAGAGTTAGCAGCAATATCACATGTATCTCTTTTAGCATATGAAAAGCCAGTTGTACCTGGGTACAGCAAGATTCAAGTCCAAAATCTACATGATGATCAAGAACTGATTGAAAAAAAATTTAATGCAGTTGATTTGTTGTGGTTATACGGAAAATGGAAGAATCTTTCACCGTTGCCAGGGTGGAATGGCTATCTTCAACAACTTACGAAAAATAATCAAAATTTTACAACTTCTCAGGTTATATTTCTACCTTTCATTGATCATCCTGCCAGTAATTTAGACACAATTTATACAACTTTACATAGTGCTATAAATATTGCCAAGTCACATCAACAAAAAACGTGCATAATTACATTTGATCAGCCCCTGTACTCAAAAGCACGTGAAATGGTTGCTGCGTCAGATGCAAACTCAGACTTGTCTAAAACAGTTGTCAAACTTGGAGGATTTCATATGCTCATGTCTTTTCTTGGATGCATAGGACATGTAATGGACGGTAGTGGTCTCAAGGAAGCTTTAAGTAAAATATATGCTACAAATTCGGTCGACAAAATGTTGAATGGTCACGCTTATGCAAGAAGTATCAGAGGCCATATATTATTACGACTTGCATTATCAATAAAGATTTTTGAAGAGATGAAAATTGAAAATTGTGTGTTAGATGAGTTAATTGAACAGATAACTAGTCGCGATGTTTCCTACGAAGATGTTGAAGGATGTACGAGCAGCTCCAACTCGTTAATTGATCAATTTCAGGATAAACTAAAAGAATTAAAAGCTCGAGGTCCCACGGCACAGTTATGGGTGCAATATTTTGAAATGGTATCAATAGCCCTAGATTTCATTCGCGCTGAAAGGCTGGGACTTTTTCAAGAACATTTGGATGCAGTGCGAAAAATGCTGCCCTATTTTCATGCTGGTGGTCATTTCCTATATGCGAAATCAGCTCATTTGTATCTTCAAGATATGTTAAAACTTGAGGAGACAATGGATCAACAGGCTTTTGAGAACTTTAAAAACGGATTCTTTACTGTAAAACGAACAGAAAAATTCAATTCTGGTACATGGACAGACATGGTAATCGAGCAAAGTCTGATGAAATCTATGAAGACAGAAGGAGGAGTATCTCGAGGCCGAAGTACACAAGAAAGTGTTCTATGTAAGTGGGTATATGCTATGTATGCCACGAATACAATTTGTGAAGAAATTGAACGGTTTTGTAACATTTCTTTAGATTCTGTGGACCAACATGTTGATGCTAGAGATTCACGAATAAAAAGGGATGATACTGATGTAAATGAACTGGTTGGTTGGTTTACGCTTCATAATCCCTTTCCAAATACGAATCAGTTGGTATCCTTAGCTTCAGGAATCGTTGGAAATGACCAAATTAATTGTCACCGAGCCCATGAAATCGGATTGCAATCTATGGTAAAGATAACTGGTTTGAACTTCAACGAAATAAAGTTAAAACGCGTCGATAAGGTTTTACCGCTTTCAGCCATTAACAAATCTGTCAAAATTAATGATTGTAAAGTTTCTATAGATCCAATGTTACTTTTCCAGAGAATAACTGTAAGCAAAAAATTTGAAAGTAATTTACAAGAATATCTTCAGTATGAACTTAAGCCCGTATCCGACATCTTTATTTGATAGTAATGGCATGAGAAAAACCACGAAAGCAACATTATATGACAATATGATGCCTGTCGTTATCGATCTTGATGAAAATAATGTAACATACATCATCGATGGTGGATTTCTTCTGCATCGCGTCGTATGGAACAAAGACGATACTTTCTCTATTATTTTAAATAAGTACATTAAATATTTACAAACACATTATGGCTCAGCAATTGTTGTTGTATTTGACGGATATTCGGACTATAGTAAAAATATTAAAGCACTGGAACAACGAAGAATAACTGCTGCACTTTCAAAATCATATGAAGTTTGTTTTGACGAAACAATGGTTGTGCCAATCAGTCAAGAAAAATTTTTATCAAATCGGTCTAATAAAAAAAAATTTATCGACATGCTTGTTGAAAAATTTAAAACTGTTAATATCACAACAAAACAAGCCAGAGATGATGCTGATGTTCTCATCATTGACACAGCTATTGCCTTATCAGAACATCAAAAGACTGCTGTCATCATAGGAGAAGATATCGATTTGCTCGTTATTTTAATTGGACGTACTCAGTCACATCATCAGGAATTTTTTTTGAAAAAAGTTGGCAAAGGCAATGTCAAAACACAAATATATTCTACTAAAAGTTTTGACCAATATCCTCGTACTAAAAAGCACATTTTATTTTTACACGCATTCAGTGGCTGTGACACGACTTCTGCGCTATTTAAAAAAGGAAAAAAAACTGTTACTAGAGCATTGGAAAAAATTCCTGATTTAGATAAACTGGTGGAAGTATTTCAACAAGAAAACTGCCCAAAACAAACATTATTAGAAAATGGAGTGCGCATCTTGTTGGCATTATATAATGCTCCAAAATCTGAGGACAACATTGATCATTTCCGCTACACGCAATTCATCAAATTTACAAAACTAAATAAACCTGTACAACTGTCAACACTTCCACCAACAAGTGTAGCAGCTCATCAACACATAAAACGTGTCTACTACCAGATTCAAACGTGGTTAGGGAAGGACTTAGAACCTCAAGAATGGGGCTGGATGCTTGAAAATGAAATCCTGGAGCCCATACGAACGTTATTACCTCCAGCACCAGCCGAACTACTAAACGTAATATTTTGCAATTGCAAAAATGGTTGTGGTTCCCGCTGTGGATGCAGAAAATCAGGGCTACAATGTTCTTTAGCTTGCGGCCAGTGCAACGGACAAGCTTGCCTCAACGCTTCACTGTATCCAAGTAATCCCGATGAAGAAAATACATATGATCCCGATATTCTGGAAGGTTTGGAGATGAACATGACAGATAATGAGGATGATGACAATGAATCGAACATTTTTGAGCGACAAGAAGAAGAAGAAGACGAAGAAGAAGAAGATAATTAGCTTCCATTTCCAATTTCATTACAATTAAAATCAACAAAGATACTTTTGATATTTGAACTCACATTTTGATAAATGTATATTATGCCGTATTTAATAATAAATAAAAATATGTGTAAAATATATACTCTTACTATCATTTTAACTTAAAATAAAACTAAAATATATAATCCAGGATTAATAATATTTTATACTTAAATAGTTAAATATGAATAATTATATATAAATAATCAAGTTACTTACTTTAATTAAATATAAATAATTAATAGTTAGTACATAAATAATAGGCATTGTTTAATAATTATAATTTCCAAGTAAATAATTGACTTTATAACGTACTGATAACCATAACTCACGCTTGACCTTGCATTAGGCCGTATATGACTGTACGATGTGCACTTCGCGCTCTACCTTCAAAACGGTTGGTCGTATGAAAAAAAAGTTTAAACAAAAGTTGTAGGGAATTTTATAGCCTACAACTTTTATAATAAATGCAAATCTCATTTAACCGATAGGAAGCCAGATATTCGCGAAAAACCGATTTTTGTGACCTTTGACCTTGAATATCTTGAGACGCGGACACGATAACGATTGTGACTTTTGAGACAACATTTAGAATGACAAAACAAAGGTTCATACCAATTTGCAGCTTATTATCTTTCATTCCGAGGTGAAAGCCCTAATATGACTGGGCTATTTGGACATTACAATACTTATCAATGGCATCAATGGCCTTGCACGTCAGAGAAACTTTGGTGTATATGCTTATGGCTGTACATGAATAAAATGGATTATTACAATATTTTTAACAGACAATTAATCATCTATTCTATGAAGTAAAAAGGAAGAATTATTTAAATACAATACATTATACAACTAGCCTACTAATTAAAAAATGTCAAATATCTTAGATCTATGCAATGTGATTAGATAATTTTGGTCTACTAAAATACATGGACAAATTTTTACTACTTTGCCAAAAAGCTTACAAACTTGATGTAATACAAACATAATTAATTATATACATTATACATACTATTATTATATTTCATACTAGAATTTGCATTTAAAGATGTATTATAGTAAAGTGTTGATTATCCGAAAGATCGCTTAACCAAACTCATGGTGTCCTGACTAGGACGTGCCTACCTTTTCTTGTGGGTTTTTATGGTTTAATAGTATCTTTTTTATATAATTTATTATAGACTGTCTACACTTTTATATATTTTAACATAACTTCTGTTCTATTAAATATTCCCAATTAAAATATTTGTATTATAAACAAAATATTTGTTATCACAAAAAAAATAGTAAGAATTTAAGTATGTTTTTCATTGCCTGCACATAAAGTATGTCAAAGTTGAATGCAGTTGGAATATCCTAACTAGGCGTTAGAATGTCCTCCAATTAGTTTAGATAATTGACATTCTACTGTACTTAAGTTTGAATGAAAGTAAAAAGTTATTTTTTTATACTAAAGACAATGATGTTGGAACAAACTTTTTTCCAGAACTATTCCTAGATTTAAAGAACTTAACCATGTCACATACTCTGATAAATGAAATAGCAAAGAGTTATAAAACGAATGCTCAACAACAATACTAGAATTATCATTCTGGCATCTTATCTGTTCTTATGAATCATTGTAAATGTGGTTCGTTGTATTCAATTTAATTTTACAATGTTGAATTGAAATGAATTGTGTTACAATTCATAATATAATGGCCCTAATTAAAAATGTATTTGGAATGCTACCTTTTACTATTTCATTCCTTGAAATATATTTATTAGTCTTCTATTAAATGTAGCACTTTATATTAAATAGAAATGTAGATTGTTATACTAACACCCTTACACTTATACAATGTTGCTGTCTTTGTCTGATACGTTGGAAAAGTCACATGACCAATAAATACAGCAATGTTGTAATAAGTTATCCATTGTGTAAATATTTTATTAGTAAGGGGATTAGTGATTAAGATTTCATTTTATTGCCTGGTTCTGAGGTGAATTTGACATCAGATACCTATTTAATAGCACTGTTGATTGGTTAATAGTACGTTAGTTAGTAGCCTCCGTGGTCTAGTGGTTAGAGCTTGGCTCTCGACTCGGAGGTCGTGGGTTCGATTCCCGCATTGGAACAAAAAAATGTTGTTTCCAAGTTTGGTTAGGACAATTCAGGCTGATCACCTGATTGTCTGACAAGAAAGATGATCCATGCGTCGGATGGGCATGTAAAAAGTCGGACCTGCGCCTAATCTCTCGCCAGTCGTGTCGGTTATCTGTCCCACTGGGTTACGAGAGTAAAAGGAGGAGAGAGTGCTCTTGTGTACTGCGCACACACTTGGGCACTATAACATAACTCCTGCGTAGCTGGCCTGGTTTCAATGAAACAGGCCACCGTCACCGAAATCGGTGTGGGAGCTATTATTATTAGTTAGTAGCCAAAGTCAAATTCATCTTGGAAACCAGGCATTAATGTATCATAAGAAAAAACTTTCTAAGCAAATGTGTAAATCTAATGAAAAAATACACTTTTTATTTACTGATAGATAAATGATAAATGTAACTATATAATAAATTACAAGTGATAAGAGTGAGAAGCAAGTTTTCCTTAAACCTATAAGTTGCTTAACTAGGCCGTTGTTTTTATAAAAGCCAAATATTCTAATATTTTAAAAGCAAGACCTACCTAGTACAAGCCTGGCTTCACTAGTGCTGTTCACTGAATAAAATTAATTTTATGGCATATGCCACTTAATTAATTAAAAAATAATTAGGAATTAAAAACCAAGTTAGACACTGGTTCAATATATACAAATTTTATTTATATTGATATAATATTATGCTGTCTATACCAACACATATTGTTCTCCTGTAATTTCATTTTCTAAACACATACAGTATGATGGGAAACAAGCATAATATTGATAAGAATGCTTATCTGGAAGATTTTCATCAATAATGTCATTGTCATAATAAAATGTATTAACGAATGACTTTGATTTTTAAGAAGACAGATGAAAAATAAGAGAGCTTTCTTTCATAACTTTATAAAATTCTAAGATACTGGAAATACAATAAAAACTTCGAATACTTTCTCCGTGTACTGTAAATGCTACATTTACAGTTTCACTATATTATTATTTCTTTAATAAACAGTATCAGTCATAAAACATACAGGTCTTAAATCTAAGATTAGATTTCACCTAGCTTTGTATTGTTATCAATTCTTATGTAAACTGAATTTATAAATAAGACACATTGGTATTCTCTACCATATTCTATTACCTAATGAATAGTATTTGCTGATTGAAAAAATGTTTTAAGCATTACTCAATAAAATAGATGAAAGACTTAATGAATTGAAATATTTAAATAATTGGTAATTGTAAATATCATAAGCATGAGTCACTTGAATGTTAATGTGAAATTCCATAATTGACCCCACCTGTGTTGAGGCCGGTATTTTCAGAGACTCCCGGTGGGGCCGGCGCGGGCATGGCGATCGGCACGGCCTGCTCCGCTGGTCTGCCCTCGCTACCCGGCTGGCTCGTCACCGGCTGTACGCCATCGGAGTCGTCACGCTCCAGGGTGTGATAGTCACCAGATTCTTCTGGTGGGCGCGGCTTACACTTGCCGCAGCAGCAGTTACAGCAACAGCATAGACAACAACAGAAGTAGCATCCCGTCAAAATACCGCATACGAAAAAAAGCGCCTTACACCAAGTACTTGTAACGACGAAGTAGGCGTTGACATTTTCTTCGCCGAATTGCTCGGCTATATACAAACCGAGTGAGCCGTAATTGTCATAGATATTTCTCTTCGTTGCGTCACTGAGTATAGTATGGGCGCGGTTTACTTCTTTGAATTTATCTGCTGCTTCAGGATTGTTTGGATTTTTGTCAGGATGATATTTTAGTGCCAGTTTTCGATAACTCTTTTTGACATCATCCGCAGTAGCGGTTTTGGGCACTTCTAATAATCTATACAAACTGTCCCCTGCAGTAGACAATTTCCTCTTGTCCATCTTTAACGTTTAACAGTAAATGAAGAAAATCTGAATTATTATTACTTTAACAGAATAACACTCAAACTAGAGGAAGTTAACGATTAAAATTTCAGCGTTTTCCAAATTCGTGACACATACCTACTGCATTTGGCACTACCGCCATATTTATGTTATCGAAGTCTACAATACAGATAATAAAACAGATAAAAATTAACAAATATGGCAAAACGGATCAGTTTACTTTTCAATCGATCAATTGCCTCAAACGGTCTAGCCTGCAAATCAACACCGGTAGTAATGGCCGTCATAATGGGACTATATTATGCTCCGGAATCCGGAAGGCCATAGAAACTTCTGGGCATGGAATATAAAACTCTGCACTAACACAATAGAGTTGAATGATGAACACATGAGTGTCGACTCGGAGTTTTGCCGGGGAGTGCAATGGGTGATGTTGTGGAATTTGTAAAATTTCATAAATTTGTGTTATTTCTGTTCCTAATGTGTGATATTGGTAGAATATAAACCATTAAATATTCGTTATCGTACACATGTGTGGGCAAGTGGTACAACTTCTAAAAACGTGCTATTTTGTGTTCCCGCCAAAACTCCCTAGGAACTTTTAGTAAAGCTTCTACCACTTTACTGAATCGACTGACATGACTCATAGACTGTACTGACTATATATTTGGACTTGACTAGACTTTAGACTTGACGATATAGGAATACGGTGTTGAAAATTGAAACGAGTTCTATTTCCCGCCTTTTTAACTTGACACTGGCAAATGGTTATAAGCCGATGCCATATATTAATAAAAAGAAAGTGTCGACTCAAATGTCAATGACATATATGACAGCCTGACAATCGAAACTAATTTTTAACTCTATCTTAGTATCGCAGAGTTCTATTTTCAGTGCTCTGATTTTTCACCGATATTCCGGAATCCTAAAGGCCGGCAAAAATAGCGTTAAGGCCTATATTACACTACACGGTATTCAGTGCAATAGAATTAGGGCGACCGGACGCGGGGACCCGGCAAGCCTTTTGCCTTGTTCCCTAATCGCCCTTACGATCGAGTAGAGTTAGGAACCGCCCTAAGTTTTATTACACTGCTTCCTGTAGCTATAAATCTTAATTTGACAATCAGTTTTTTGTTTACAGTAATTACCCTGGCTTTAAATTGTTTCTTCTTTTTTTATATGCGGATAAAAATAAGTATTCAAATTCCTCCTCTCCCATACATTAATAATTTTTAAAATCCACTGGTTCCAGAGCACTTAGTAACCCCATATTGCAGTGCTTTTCTCTTAATTTTAAGTATTGCTCGAAATTGAGCAAAGAAAAGAAAAGAAAGGGGCCGGTGTTCAGTGCAGTGTAATAATCGATGCCCTTGCAATTGGCCACGCCCTCCCTGTCTACTCCCTGTCTTTAAGTAAGGACCTAATATTTGTTTAAGCTAATATATTATGTATAGAAATATTAGGTTAGGTCAGCTCAAGAATTAAGTGCAGCAAACCGACAATCGCGCGTTGACTGCTGCGTTACATTACTCAACCGGCACAATAATGAAGTGATTTTAAATGGAATCATTACCTGTGATGAAAAGTGGATCCTGTACGATAATCGGAAAAGCGCATCACAATAGCCGAACCCTGGCGAATCGGAAAAAGCCTGCCCGAAGGGCAAATTGACTCAAAAAAGTTACTTGTGAGCGTTTGGTGGACTAGTGTCGTTCACTACAGCTTTATTAAATCTGGCCAGACGATTACAGCAGATGTCTATTGCCAGCAACTCCAAATCATGATGGAAAAGCTACAGTGGAGACAATTCATCAAAATTCAACAACGTAACCTTGTAACGGCGGGCATAAAATAATATATTTTTTCGTTTTGTTAGAACTGCACAATTGCTTAACTTTTTTGAATTACGATTACATATTTATTGTAATAATGACCGAAACGAGTAATACGATTTGCTTTCACTAATAAACTATTCTAAACATAATAAACAAGAACTGTACGTCGTTACAATGTTGCGTCAGTAAATCCTTTTTCATTTTAAATACTAGGGATGTTACTCTAAAAATGGAAAGCTGATAAGTAGAATCGAATGCAATGATTACTTGTAAAGAAATATCACCATATATTAATAACCACTTTGTGATTTTATTAAAACATAATTATATTTATTATTCTTTAACTTACTATAAAAATGCAATAAATAAAAAAGTTAAATTATGTACTTGTCTTATTTTGTTCCTTAAATTTACGAAAGAAAAAATAATAATGGGTAGGGATTCGCCCGATGATTTTTAAAATGCACATAATATGTTTCAAGTCCGTATCGATTCATTCACTTTAATCGCATGTTTTTAAGCAGGTTACTCACTATGAAGATAAAACTGACAGACGCCAAATGTTACCTATTTTTTTTTTAATATATGGCGTCGGCTTATCTTAAAACAATTTGCCAGTGTCAAGTAAAAAAGGCGGGAAATAGAACTTTCATTTCAACTTTCAACACTGTATTCTTATATCGTCAAGTTTAAAGTCTAGTCAAAGTCCAAATAAATAGTCAGTACAGTCAATGAGTAATCCCAGTCGATTCAGTAAAGTGGTAGACGCTTTACTGAAAGTTCCTAGGGAGTTTTCGCGGGAAACACAAAATAGCACGTTTTTAGAAGTGGTACCACTTGTCCACACTTGTGCACGTTAACGAATATTTAATGGTTAATATTCTACCAATATTACACATTAAGAACCGAAATAACACAAATTTATGAAATATTACAAATTCCACTACGTCACCCATTGAACTCCCCGGCAAAACTCTGTTACCTAATAAAATAACTCCACTGTTTCAGTAGTAGTACTTATCATGTATGCTCCACTGCAGTAATACAATTTACTGTCTATTTATCAGCATAGTTAGTGTTTATAATCAAAACAATAAAAAACCGATGTTATTCATTCATTTCTGGTCAGTGTTCAAAAAACTAAGATAAACAAAAAAAATTTCTTTTCTCTAAATAAAACTTATCTTAAGATATATTTTTTTTGTATTTTTTTTAATGGCCATAAGTTCTACTTAAAGACATTTCAGGGTTATCCATTAATTAACGGACATTCTGTATAATATATTATATGAGTCTGTTAGTAACAAATACCGCAATGTCCATAAAAAAGTAAAAATGACTTAGCTATTGTACAAAAATCCATAGACAAAATATATAATTTTTATATTAGTCATATGAACCTAAACCCACTTACTCCAATAGAAAATGGCTATGAAACTTTTTAGTTTGCTACAAAAACAGCATTGTCCGTTCTTGTTTGTATCAAATTACGCATAGTCCCTATCCACCAATCACGTCACGTTTTTCAATATGGCGGTTTATTGTGTGCAGTCGTGAGTTCGCTCTCGGTTTATTTTAGTTTTCTCGTGCTAAAAGTTATTAATTCGGAAAAAGTTTATTAAAATATGTGACATGGAGTGTTACCCTGAAGTTGTTGACAGTAAACAGGCACGAAAACGACGAGTAAATGCTACAAATTGGACACAGAATTGTGCTAAAGAACAACGGTGAGTATACTAAGATGATTATGTCTTGATACTTTTTACGTGTTCACTTTTTTAGGAAGAATGTAAGCCTTTGGGGTCACCTCATATTATTATATTTTTGAAACTTTGCAACATTATACGGGTGTTCGGCACATGGATGGACAAACGAAAACTGTGGACCCGTGGAGCCTTCTGCTATACATTGAGGCCTAATTACAAGACTCAGGCCCAATAGTTTTTTTTAAATAATTTTTTAAGTTAATTTCGAAAAAAGCCAGTTTTCAAACTTCAAACGACTATAAATTTACTTTTAACATTAAAAATCCAAACATGCTTTTGTAATAATTATCTGCATTAGTTGTAGAATCATATTAAATTCAGTTTTGGAGCAAATGTTAGATATAAAATTAGATACGAGTCCTTAAACGACAAACAAAGTGAAAAAATAATTTTCATATTCCACTTTGAAATTCTTAAAAAAAAAAACTATGATTTTTAGAGCACTTAAAATTCTAGGAAAACATCTGTGGTCCATACCCTTTATATCGGTATACAATTTGCACATATTTGTTTAAAAATAACTAGAGTAAATCGCAATTTAAACTAACGGGGCCTTAATTCATAAGACTCAATTTGCGAAAACTTAAATCAAGTACAAGCCAATTTGTCATAATTGCTTTCGGTATGTTCACTAACACTACACGTGGGAGCTAGTAGTCTGTCTCTCTCTTACCAGTCACGATACTATCTCTTGTCTCTTTTGTTGAATTTGGACAATAGCCGTACATAGCAGGTAGAAAAAGGGGTGTTATTTCTCTGTGCAGTAGTAATTCTATGAAATCTTATATGTTTTTAATTAGTAAGCTTTTTAGTAGAACATGAATTTATTATTAAAACACTATGATAATAATTTAAATTTGAATTTATTTCCAAAATTTATTTTATAACAATTGTTCGAATTGGTGCCCTTGACTTCTTATGCATGCTCGGCACCGTTTTAAAATTTCCACTGCTGTTGTTTGAAATATCATTTCGGCTTTCATTTTTTCGAATGCTTCATTTATTCTAATTATTAACTGCTCTCGACTGGGCACCACGGTTGCGTACACTAGCTCTTTGGCTCTACCCCAGACGTAAAAGTCTATTGGGGTAAGGTCGGGCGACCTTGGTGGCCAAGGAATTGGACCACCCCGACCGATCCACGAGTTCGGGAACACATTATTAAGGTATTCCCTCACAGCTATGCTCCAATGGGCTGGGCAGCCACTTTACACTGAATCTTCTTTGAAATTTTCTCGGTCTCGTCACTCGTGGATTTTGGTTTTTGGGTGCCCAGTAATGGAGATTATGGTAATTTGAAATACCTTCCTTATCAAATTTTGATTCATCTGTCCACAGAATACTTCTTAAAAAGTTTTCGTCTTCCACGTCAGTGTGTTGTAGTAGATGTCGACAAAATTCTACGCGTCTACCAAAATCATTATCTTGAAGATCTGAAAACGAAGAAAAAAGGCTTGAGAATTTAAAATAAGGAAGACTAGATCTAGGCTTTGGTACATATTCAGTCTCTTTACGGAATTAAGAAAAATCTATTGTATCCATACCTTGCACGGGAGTGTAATGGAAAGCATGTTGCCGATTTTCCCGGAGAACTGCCCACACTTTCCATATGCCAAGGCCCAGCATTGCAGCTACCTCTCTTATACTTTTATTAGGGTTATTATTAAATTCTTCTAATACACGTTCGTCTGTAGCAACATGATGTTGTCGTACATTCACCCTCAGTTCTTGATAACGCAAATTACCCGTTTCTCTAAGTCGTCGGTATGTAGTAGCAAAAGTTTGGTGGCTAGGCAGTCGACGGTTAGGATAGCGCTCTTGGTATAGTCTTTGTGCTTCACGTCCATTGCAATTAGCGGCTCCATACAGCAACAACATATTGGCGTATTCTTCATTTGAAAAGAGGTGGTCATTTTACGAAAAAAAAACAACAACGTAACAACAAAATAACAGAAAACTTAACAAACTGAAGCAACAAGAATAACGTAAAACGATAACAAAATCACAAAACGAAAACAATAACAGTAAGCGCAACGGACACGTCAGATCGCAGAGGCAGTTAAGACTCGACAAATAAGTAAAACAATTTTTTCCAAAATTAACGTTTGACTGATAAGGAATAGACAAAATCAAACAATAGCGCAATTGCAGAGTGAAATAACAACCCTTTTTCTACCTGCTATGTACGTACGGCTATTGTCCAAATTCAACAAAAGAGACAAGAGATAGTATCGTGACTGGTAAGAGAGAGACAGACTACTAGCTTCCACGTGTAGTGTTAGTGAACATACCGAAAGCAATTATGACAAATTGGCTTGTACTTGATTTAAGTTTTCGCAAATTGAGTCTTATGAATTAAGGCCCCGTTAGTTTAAATTGCGATTTACTCTAGTTATTTTTAAACAAATATGTGCAAATTGTATACCGATATAAAGGGTATGAACCACAGATGTTTTCCTAGAATTTAAAGTGCTCTAAAAATCATAAGTTTTTTTTTTAAAGAATTTCAAAGTGGAATATGAAAATTATTTTTTCACTTTGTTTGTCGTTTAAGGACTCGTATCTAATTTTATATCTAACATTTGCTCCAAAACTGAATTTAATATGATTCTACAACTAATGCAGATAATTATTACAAAAGCATGTTTGGATTTTCAATGTTAAAAGTAAATTTATAGTCGTTTGAAGTTTGAAAACTGGCTTTTTTCGAAATTAACTTAAAAAATTATTTAAAAAAAAACTATTGGGCCTGAGTCTTGTAATTAGGCCTCAATGTATAGCAGAAGGCTCCACGGGTCCACAGTTTTCGTTTGTCCATCCATGTGCCGAACACCCATGTACTTGCCTTCCGAGCTAAGTATTAATAAAATGTCCAAAATGTATAACGATCAAGCACAAGAAAAACTCAAAGTGAAAAAGTCGTATTTTAGAGCCATTTTCAATACTAGTTTTAATTTGGGCTTTGGGAGTCCTCGGGTCGACGTGTGCTCAACTTGTCTTCAGCTTAATGAAAAAATAAAAAATGTGCAAATTAATGATAGTGACAAAGTAAAGTTGATGGCTGAGAAAACAGTACACAAACGTCGAGCTAATGAATTTTTCAAAATGTTAAAAGAAGACAACCGTAAAATAAAGATCCTTAGTTTTGACTGCCAAAAATACATGCCGCTGCCCAAAATACCAGACCAGAGTACCTACTATTCCCGTCAACTGTACTTTTACAATTTTACTATTGTGGAAGGTAACTCCAAATCAGCATTAACAAAAGAAAATGTGTTCAGTTATTGCTGGACAGAGGATGAATTTGCTAAAGATGCAAATCTCATAGTGTCTTCAGTTTACCATCGGCTTTGCAATACAGATTTTCCACCTGAATGTAATCAAGTTCGACTTATGGCCGACGGGTGCACCGGTCAAAACAAAAATTCTATGCTTATAGCAATGCTCTCATGTTGGCTGACAAAAGATGCACCAGCCCAAATACATCTGATTGAAGTAGTCTTCCCAGTTGTGGGACACTCATTTCTTCCACCGGGTAGAGTATTTGCTCGTATTGAAAAGGAGTTACGGAAACTTGAAAATATAATCAAACCGAAAGAATACTTTGATGTAGTGGAAAAACATTCTACCGCCATGAACGTTGCTACTACGGTTCAAGTATGCGACTGGAAAACCGTCGTTAAAGATATATTTATGATAACTACAAAATGGCATGTACCTTTTACTAAATGTAAAAGGTTTTATTTGAAACGAGCCAGTAAAAGCAATGACATAGTTGGAGTTAGAGGAGAACTCCACTACAGATTTGAATCAGGTCAATATAAAAGCGTGTGCAAAAAAGGTAAAAACACGGCTATGGCCCTTTACACACTGCGACTTTTAGCATCGATGCAGTCGCGCGTTTTTGAAACGCGCGTTAGCATCGCGACACCAGCAATGAACAGATTTTTGCATCGATGCTGTCGCGCGTTAATATCGATGCAGTAGCGCGACTGCATCGATGCTAACGCGCGTTTGTATCGATACAGTCGCGCGACTGCATCGATGCTAAAACGCGATAGTATCGATACAGTAGCGCGTTAGCATCGATACACACGCGCGACAGCATCGATGCAGACGCGAGTTAGCTTCGATGCAGAATTGCAGACGCGGAGGTATAGTATAGTCACTCACGTCACGCCTCACGCTCTGTGTTGACGTCCGTCCGCTCGCGTATTTTTTTTTACTTTTTCATAATGGAACTGTTTGACACAGAACTTTTTATTTCTGCAATTGAAAATAGGCCAGGAATTTGGAATTCACATCTACCTGACTATTCCAATAAAGTGGAAAAAAGTAAGGCTTGGGAAGAAATATGCCACATATTTTGTGCTGGTTTTGGTGATAAAACAAGAAAAGAAAAAGCACTTGAAGGTTAGTAATTCTTTAATGGTTGTCATAAATAAATTGAAGGTTATTAATTCTTTATTTTTATAAACAAATAACATTAACGCAGTAGGTACCTTCTGTGACAAATAATAGCTATTTATTTTCATATTTTCGAATTCTGCCATGAGACTGCACCTTCATTGCTATTAAAATAATCAGTGTAGATGTTTCGAATCCTTGTTCCAATTAATTGAGAACTTCGTCCTCTCACTAATATTAAAATTTCATTATCGGGCGGGTCTTCCAATCCGTTAATACTCAATGTGTGGTGAAATTTGTAACCATCACGTTCACGTATAAAATTGTGTAAAACACAACAAGCTTTTACTATATCGACACTGAAGTCAACTGAGACGTTCAACGGTCGATTAAAAATTTTAAACTTATTACTTAATATTCCGAATGAACATTCAATAAAACGTCTTGCGCGCGTTAAACGATAGTTGTAAATTCTCTTTTCTCGTGACAAATTTCGACCAGCGTACGGTCTCTGAATATGTTCAGATAGACCAAAGCCTTCATCTCCAACAAACGAATATGGTATAGGAATTCCGTTATTACTTATTGGTGTTGGTGGTGGCATGTTATAGTTTCCCTGCCGAATTTTATTCATCCATGTACTGCACTGATGTATTGTCGAGTCTGAACTTTTACCATAACATAACATCAGAACAACATCTATATCAATGAAACGGTAATTTGCATCACATATTGCTAGCAAAACAATAGAGTGGTAGTGTTTATAATTAAAATATTCTGAACCACTATGATGTGGTTTTATTATCCTTATGTGTTTCCCATCAATTGCGCCAATTAAATTTGCGTATGTCCTGAATCCTTGCGCGGTATACAAATGTGATTCTTTAGTTGGTTCTGGCATAGAAATGTCTTTTAATTTATCCCAAATCTCTTTGAAAGTTTTTGAAAGTTTCACGAACTATATTGCGTGCAGTCGAAACCCCGCATTTGAATGCCGAATCGTAATGAAGGTCTGAAAAATAACAGCCAGTTGCTAAGTACCTGAAAAAAATAATTAAACATATATATATATATATATATATATATATATATATATATATATATATATATATATATATATATATATGTATATTATACCTACTTAAGTATTTGTAAAACATTTTTTTAGCTGTACAGCTACAAAAGAAGTGGAAAAGCATCAAAGATTGCTACAACAGGGTAAAGGAAAAAGTCATTTCAAGTGGATCTGGAGCTAAAGCAAGAAAACCCTATGTGTATCATAAAATTTTGTCCTTTTTAGACCCAATAAATGAAATAAGGCCACCAATTCCTACTCCTGATCGTGACGACTCTGCCGAACTTTTCACAATCAAATTATCCACCTCAAAAGGTTAAACGATGTGAAGACCCGCAAGAAAAGTTGTTTGAGGTTTAACTGACAATCTGAAAAAAATTAATGCAGCTAAAGAAAGCAAGGATGAAAATCCAGACAAACTGTTTTTGTTATCATTGTTTCCTCACTTTACTGCAATTAAAGATGAGTATAAATTAGACAACCAGGCAGATATGATTAATTTAATTCGAAAGTAAAAAAACATGGGGCACAATTCTAGATGGAACATACCGGAATCGGACTACGATATGTCCACCTCAACTCCCTTTAATACTTATGGTTATCAAACTTACCAACCAACTACTACAACTGCAACGACATCAAATATAAGTGCTGCTAGCACTTCATCGCAATCGCAAGACTTGCATTATGATTCTTCCTCTAATAATTCCGAAATTATAATGGATATATACGATCAAATCAGTCCGAAAGATGACTAAGTAATAACCGTTTAATAATTAATGTTGATTAGTTATGTATATATATATATATGCAAAAAATCTGGAATAATAATGTTAAATTAATCTTAGATAGTAATTTTGTTACATGAGAAAGAATATATAGTAAATAAATTCTATTATATATATATATATATATATATATATATATATATATATATATATATATATATATATATATATATATATATATATATATATATATATATATATATATATATATATATATATATATCATAATTATATAGTAAATAAATTCTAGTATATAGTAAATGAAAGAATATTAATCAATATATATTATAAATAAATTAAACAAAAATATTTGTAGTTTTTTTTTACATACCTCAAAGTTAAAAGTAAACGTTCTTCAGCTGATATGCACGGTCTCAGTTGTGTACGTTGGCGAATTAGCTCTGGTTTCACAATGGTAAGAAGTTCTTGAAATGTTGAATATGACATTCGATAACAATTTAAAAACTTATTTTTATGGTTTATTAGTTTATTAAATGTTGATACATAATGACCACATGTTGATCTTTCACTTGTAAATGGGTGGACCCAATACTTCCTCTGTTTGCATTTACGTTTCTTTTTTAAAAGTAATAATATAGAGAGCGTGGTTAAAACAGTTTCAAACGAACTCATCGCGCTATGGCAGTCAACGAATGACTGATTAAAATACGTTTCGCGTCGTGTCTCACGTTAGCATCGATGCAGTCGCGATGCTAACGCGATATAGCATCGATGCTGCATCGCGATTGCATCGATATTGCATCACTACAATTCAATGGCCAGCTTCTGCATCGCGACTGTATCGCGATAGTATCGCGATAGTATCGCGACTGTATCGATGCTAAAAGTAGCGCAAGTGTGTAAAGGTGGACCATTTGCGACTGCATCGATGCTGCATCGCGATAGCATCGCGACTGCATCGCTGCTAAAAGTCGCAGTGTGTAAAGGGCCTATGATTTCTCCAACCGCTATTCCACAGGGCGCACAAGTAAAATCGTTAAAATTTAGGGACGTTAATAAATTGTTATTTACTCATTTCGGACAAATGGCGCGATTTAGAGATTTTGGAGTACTATAACAGAGTATTACCATCAACACAGGAAATGCCGGACGAAAATATGGTTGACGATATCGATTTCCTTGAAGAGTCGGTATGTGAAGAGCAAGAAGAGTCACCATTACTTATAATTTAACATCGGTTTTGTATAACTAATAAAGTTCTCATAAAACAATCATAGTTTTATTTCAAGTAAAAGTATCAATATGGTTCAATCATTCTAGGCCAGGATAGGTATGTTTCAAAGCCAACAAAGTCCATATTGTTTTTTGCAACAAAAACCGCAAAGTCCATCCGAGTGTTACAAAGTCAGCAAAGTCCATAATGTTTTTCTGGTTATTGTTTTAGTTCGTAAAGATTTTGCATGATTAAGTTTAGTATTTGATTAACTATATTATTTAAAATCAAACTACTATAGTTCCACTAAAACCCACAGGGCCAATAATGCGTAATACGAAAATCATTAATTACGCGCGATGTCATAGAACGGACATTACGGTTTTTGTAACTAATAGACTCATATACAAGATTGTCTCGTTTAAAGTATGAAATATGGTCATTACATATTATGAAATTGGCGTTTTGTAAAGGAGGAACATAAAGTAGATTTTTTTAATACTTATTATATTTATATAATCAAAGCACATACCATTGCTATCTATACACTTTTGACATCTCATAGGTAGTTCATTGATTCCTTTACTAAAAAAACCATTCGGACAGGAATCAATAAAATCTTTGAAGGCGCTTTGGACTGCCCCATCGCAGTTGAATTTTTTCCCTTGCAAGAAGTTATCCAAATTTCGTAGAAAATGGTAATCTATTGGAGAAAGGTCCGGGGAGTAAGGTGTGTAAATGTCTTAGACATTCCAATTGAAGCTCCTCTAATTTGGTAGCCGTCTGTTGTGCAGTGTGTGGTCTAGCGTTGTCCTGAAGCAGCAGTGGCCTAGAGCGAATGACCAATCTCGATTGTTTAGCAGCTAGCTTTTCCATCATGATTTGCAGTTGCTGGCAATAAGCATCTGCCGTAATCGTGTGGCCAGATTTGAGAAAGCTGTAGTGAATGACACCGGCACTAGTCCACCAAACGCTCACAAGTAACTTTTTTTGAGTCAATTTTCACCTTCAAGCTTTTTCACCTTCCCAATTTGCTTCAAGTGGTTTAAAACAGTTTTATCACTAACACCGTAGCCTGCAGCTAACTCGGACGTGGTTTGCGATGGATCCCTTTCCACAATAGCCTTAAATTCTTCATTGTCAACTTTAGTCTCCGGCCGCCCACGGGGCTGATTCTGCAGGTCGAAATTTCCAGAACGAAAACGTTTGAACGAAAAACGCACTGTGTTTTCTTTTGCGATACCGCCGCCATATACATCATTAATCCTTCGATAGTCGTCAAGTTGAAAATGGTACAAAATAGAGATACTGCTCTTAAAATTATGTGCGATAGCTCATTGGATACGGAATGACGCCTAGAAAAATGTGCCAAAAGCGTGTATTAGCATATAAAAAATTGCAAAAGTTATAAAACAATTAAAGATGAAAAAAAAAATGGCATTTCATTTTTGCCAATATTTCATAAACTATTAATATTTAAGAAATTTCAAAAAAAGATCCTGAAAAAGGAGGAAATTTCCAATACAAAACTCCTAACTCCTGGAACTCTATCTCCATTATTTATAATTTTAATTTAACGCTGAAAATGTCTGCGCGCGACATTTTTAGGTTGCGCGCGTGGCGTCAAAAGCAAGTACGGCACATTAATTAATTTATTTTAGGTATTAAATATTTTTTTTGAAATTTGAAAGTCTTAATTGTAAGTGAAAAAAAATGTTTAAATAATGGTCGTAAAAAATTTTCGCTTTGTAGAGCCTTTCTTACATACATACTTAACAAGATCGTGCCATAAAAGTTAAAAAAATATTTATACTTTGTTTATAACAATTTTTTTACTTGCACAAAAACTTAAAAATCCAAGTAATGTTGTTAAAAATTTTTTTTTCTTCTTAATCACCATATTATCGTTTTTTTTATTAATAAAAGATTTATTGATTTGCAAAAAAAAATTCCCGCCATTTGTTGATAAATTTTTATAAACAAATTGATTAAATCAATATTTTTTGTTTTTTCACAACTTTATTACATTACAAATCTTATGATTTTTGAAAAAAAAGTTTTTTCCTTAATAACAATTTTTAACTGTTTATAATCGTTTTTTTTTATTTCTATTGTTTAAATAATTAGTTAAGAAATTATTTTTTTCTAAAAATTATAATTGACAGTCCTCTATAAAGTAACAATAAAAAATTTATCAACAATTCTATTGTTTATTAAGTAACCAATTTCTTATAAACAAATTTTTAACTTTTTTTTATTTTTTTTCTAAATCTTCTAAAATTAAAAAAAAACAACCATATATAAACAAAGTACAGAAAACATTTTTTTTCAATTTTTTATTGTACTTTTAAAAAACACGTGTTACAAAAGTTGCAGCGACTGGTTCGTTTGTCTACTAAAGAACTAAAATAACTTTTAAATCAATCAAATCATTTATTCACTGAATGTAGTAAGTACATAGTATTACATATGCAGATGGTAAGTTTAAAAAAAACATACATTCTACCATGATAGCATGGTGTGTGAAATTAAAATATACAATCTCCAGAGTCTACTTATAACATATAGTTTTAAATATAAAGTAAAAGCAATTGGTCGATCTATAGATTATACAATAAATAATTGGTTTTGACCATTATGTTAACAGAAAGTTTATTACATACATATTAAAATAATAATGTTAAAAATCATATAAATAGTTAAAATGTTAATTTGAGAATGCATTAGGTAACAAAATATTTTAGGTCACAAGATAAATAATTAAATTAGTTCAATGTCAAATGTATTATAATTTAAAAATCACTTCAAAGCCATATAAATAAATGTCAACTTTATTTTTATTTATCAATAATATTACTTGCACTTAATTTAATGAATTTAAGATTTTTGATAATATTGACTAATTGATACAGGTCATTTTTGTTCTGTAGTATAAATTCATTTATGTCATAGAAACTATTTTCTATAAGCCAAGATGTCAGATTTCTATTAAATTTATAAATTGTAGGCAATTCCTTGAATTGATTAGGTAAATTATTAAATATGTGTATAATAAATGTGAAAGATTCTTTGGTTAGGAATTCCAATTTCAAATTTATACCGCTATTAACTCAGTTCACACTGTTCAGTACGACAAAACGCCAATTTCATACGTAAGGACCCAATATTTATTATAACCATTAAACACTAATAATAATAAAAATACTTGAGAGGTGTCAAGGGACACCCGGATGGTGGTGGATGGATAACGAAGTTATAATATATTATATATTATAATATAAATATATAGTTGATAATGAAGAATTGAAGCCTATTATGGAAGATATATATATGCTAGACCTTATAATATCAGCTATGTCGTCATAATAGTCAGTGAAAGTCCCGTGAAAATCGGTCTAGCCGTTTCAGAGATTAGCCGGAACAAACACACAGACTGACAGACGGACAGAAAAATGTTAACAATTTATATTTCATTGTAAGTACCAATCATACTTAATACTTAATAAATGCATTAAGTTAAAATAAAAGCTGTTAATTTGAAATTACAAACAGACACTTCAATTTTGTTTATCTGTATAGATATAATATATTATATTATAGAAAACAAATAGTTGAACTAAGTATATATAGTGGGCGCGGAACTAGTTTGCCGCGCCGTAGGTAGGGACAGGGGTGAGGGGGCGGGTTGCTTGCTGCTCGCAACGCACATGAGATTAGACAGTGACGACCAATCTCGAGATATCGTGAAAAATAATTATTCAATTATTGAAAAGAATAAATTAAAGACGCATCAGTTTTATATTCTAAACTATTGACATCGGCTTTCCGTTTTTTAAAAAACGTATGCACTTTAAATATTATTTCCTGAGATTGTCTTTTTATCGGCGGACTCATCTTGATATTGCAATCTCTTGTGCGTTTTGTCTAAACTAGCCAGAACTATTTAGATTAATAAAGGTACTTACAACAAATATTTTTTTAATTGGACCAGCTGTTTTGGAATTGCAAACAGAATAAAACTATCCCTAGCGTCGAAAACTTTTTTGGATATCGGTTAAAAGATACTTGCGATTGACAAAATAAGTTAAATGTACAATGTCATTAGTAAAATAAGTTTTTTATTTACGTATACATGTAATAGTTATTGTAAAACTTACAAAAAATAAAAATATCGATACTGTTCTATAAACATAATCCTAACTATAGTACGGCAGCCATTTTACGTTCACAATCAGCTGATAAATTGGACACGTTTTTCTCATAGCTAGCGCTAGTCCATTGTATTCTGAGTCACTGAATTTGGCCCCACTTTTTTTGATTTTTGAATTTTGTTATTTTTAATTATTTGTTCGTCGTTTGTTCGTTATTGTTCGAATGTAAAATTCTTTGTTCGTTCTTTGTTTATTTATAATTAATTAAACAAATGTTTACCCCTAGGTTGGCCCCTCTCACTTGAGATTCTTCATTTTTGTCGCTCAAATTAGTTAATTTTGATTAATTATCTTTTGTTCGACCACTATTGATGATTGTTCGATCATAAAAAATTAAATCCTTAATTATTAATTATTTTTAATTCAATAAACAGCCATCACACTACGACTGCTCTGCGCGTACGCCTACAGTATAATGGAGGGACGTAGCGACATATTGTGCATATAATGTGAAAAACTGTCAAAATAGAAAAAAGGCTCCATTTTGAATATTATTACTCAATTTATATTTATTGAAATGGCAATATTGATTTCATTTTACAAATTTATTTAACATTTATTTGAGTCAAGGAAACTTTAGAACACTAGCTATTTCAATTTAGCCATTGAATACTACACAAAGTTCTCGGATGATACTGAAATGTGTGATCTAGCCCAAGAATTCAGCGAATGCACTAAACTCTCCGGTCACACGACTAGAACTGTCAATATTTAATTTCATTTCATTCAAGCTGGATAGATCTATCCAGCCTCCGTGCGTGATTTATTACGACCGCAATTATTTATTAAAACCGCCGTTAAAAAAAAAAACAGTAAATACGGCCATTGTAAGCTGATTGACACCACAAGCGCATACGCAGAGCAGTCGTAGTGTGATGGCTGTTTATTGAATTAAAAATAATTAATAATTAAAAATTTAATTGTTTTTATGATCTAACAATCATCAATAGTGGTCGAACAAACGATAATTAATCAAAATTAATTACTTTGAGCGACAAAAATGAAGATCTCGAGTGAGGGGGGCCAACTTAAGGGTAAACATTTGTTTAATTATTTATAAATAAACAAAGAACGAACAAATAAATTTTACATTCGAACAATAACGAACAAACGACGAACAAATAATTAAAAATCAAAAATAGTGGGGCCAAATTCAGTGAGCCTTGTATTCTTCAGTACTGTTACTTATCATCTATGATTGAATTCTTTGATCATTGGTCATGACTTATGAGTGTCTGTCATTTTTCAAATCCTAAAAGCATAGATTTTCAGTGTATGTACTACTACCGAATATAAATTCAAGATTGCTGAGATTTTAAATATTAACGAAAATATTTAAATTTAAAGAGGAGAAAAAAAATATTTACTAAATACAAAGGTTGAATAAAAATTATTAAAAATATTTAAAATCTTGAAATAACCTAGCTGGCTCGAAGATGCGGGCTCGCGGTTTATTTAGTTTTTACCATAAGTTTCTTTTTAAACATCCTGTTATAATGCAAGGTGTGCAAACTGGGTTGTTAATGGGCACAGGTGACATAATATCTCAAACTCTTATTGAAAAAAGAACAAGGGAACATTATGATTTTAAAAGGACTGTACAGTTTTCATCCATTGGATTTTTTGCTTTGGTAAGTATTGTTTCCCAAAAGATCTAAATTAACAATTCTCATAATTTTCTCATTTTTATAATTGAGGAGCTTCTTTTCAAAACTTGACTATTTCACTTTTGATGAAACTGATTTCTTTTGATAACTGTTAACTGGTAAATGTTTACACTCTGAGAAAATAAAATTGGGCGTAAACTTGATAGGTAATAACACCAGAAAAAAATGGTTAAAATTCACTATTTCGTCGAAAATAGATTATTCCTTATATGGAAATCGAAAAAAAGTTAATTATTGAACTATTTTCTCAGATTGTGAAAAATCACAAAAGGTGGAATTTATAAAATATGAACATAATATAACAATATTTCATACTATTATTACGACAATAATAATTGTAAATACCATTTTACCAAAAACTGTTTTCCGCTGTCTCTTCAGTCTTAGCAATAATTAATATAATATTAAGTCTTAAATATTTAGTGTTTGTCATTTCAATGCCAAAATCTTTTTTCAGGGACCAACTCTCCATGTGTGGTATGGCATCTTAAATAAATATGTTGGCTCAAGTGGTAAAACTGTTGCTCTAAAGAAAGTATGTTTTGATCAAGTTCTTTTTGCTCCAACGTGTTTATTTTTTATTTTGTTTACAGTAGGTCTAATGCAGGGCAAAGATTTTGATAGAATTAAAGCTGAAATGGAAAGTAATTATCCAGATGTTTTGGTAACAAACTACTATGTATGGCCGTTTGTTCAATTATTTAATTTTTATTTTATACCTTTACATTATCAAGTGCTCTTAGTCCAAACTGTTGCATTATTTTGGAATACATATTTGTCATGGAAAACAAATAGAAAAATTGCAATTGATTAAAAGCTATAGTAATATACTATTAGGTCTTTACCTATGAAATTGCCGTTTTGTGTGCATGTATTTTTTATTTGTATTAATCGAAGTAATCACCCATGCAATCAATGCATCTTTGCCAATGCAGTGGCAGTTTATTGATGCCCTTCTTAAAGAAATCAGCTGGACGGGTTGCAACAAATTCTTCAAAGGCATTTTGTACTGCCTCTCGGGTATTGAATTTTTTTCCCGCTAAGGAGTTATCCAAATTCTGGAAAAATAGTAGTCTGTAGGCGTTAGGTTTGGTGAGTAGGGCGGATGACGGATATGTGGCGGACCAATTAGCGCCACAATCCTGAATCGCGCTATCGAAGTTTTCTATGACCGGCACTCTATATATGACATCTGAAATTCATACAAATGGGCTACGGCCTGACCGAGCATAGCACCTCGCTCGGTCGGAGATCTCCCTTTGGGGCATCCACTCATCCCACATTGGTGACCCTCGACAGAATACGCCTCCTTCTGGACATCATCATCATCACCCCCCATCCCTCCGCACCACGCCAGCCAGCCTCGGCCTCATCGGGTACCTCGACCAGCAGCCTCAACGCACCGCGGCCTGGTCGAACCATCACCGACTTCATCGGGCACTCTCACTACAACGACCGGTCAGCAAGCAGAGCACATCTCTCCTGGTCAGCACGTAGCATCGGCCCGCACGGCAGCACTCCGATCCACTGGAGCCCGTGCAGCAAGCAGCACAGTTCCGACTCACTGGGACTCTGGCACTGGCGACTCAAGATTCGACCTCAGGTCTTCGGAGGGAGTGATGTGGCGGACCAATTAGCGCCACAATCCTGAATCGCGCTATCGAAGTTTTCTATGATCGGCACTCTATATATGACATCTGAAATTCATACAAGTGGGCTACGGCCTGACCGAGCATAGCACCTCGCTCGGTCGGAGATCTCCCTTTGGGGCATCCACTCATCCCACAGATAGCTTCCAACCCCAGTTCTTGCAACTTGGAGACCGTCTGCTGTGCAGTATGAGGTCGCGCGTTGTCGTGCAGGAGCAGCGGAGACGCGCGATTGACCAATGCTGGTTGGAGATGTGCCAGCTACTCCATCATTGTGTTCAGTTCTTCACAGTACACATCTGCAGTAATGCTCACCCCATTTGGTAAGAAGCTGTGATGAATCACACGGTGCTAGACCACCAAACAGTGACCATAACTTTTCTAGGGGTAAGTTTTCGTTTAGGGCATTGTTTAGGTGCTGAACCAGGATCCAACCAACTTGCTGAGCGCTTGCAGTTATCAAACAGAATCCATTTTTCATCGCAGGTAACAATGCGGTTCAAAATTCCTTCATTTGTGGGTCTGTTGAGCAGTGCAAGGCACGTCTCGACGCGTACTTCGCGCTGGCGATCATTGAGTTCGTGGGGCACCCATTTGTCAAGCTTTTTTACCTTGCCAATTTGACGCAAATGGACCAATATTGTTTTGACGCTAACGTCGAAAGCTGCTGCTAATTCAGCCGTAGATTGTGTATCATCAGCTTCCACAATCGCCTTTCATTCGTCATTGTCGACCAAAGTCTTCGGACGACCGCGAGGTTCATTTTTCAGGTCGAAATTTCCAGAACGGAAGCGAGCAAACCAATAACAGGTGCGTTGGTTTGTAGTGTTAGCTCCGTAAACGTCGTTGATGTTGCGTGCCGCTTGTGCCGCGTTGCTGCCACGACGGTACTGATATTCCATAATTACTCGAATTTTTAACGTATCCATGATAACGAAAAAGATTGAAATGCGATGAAAATGTAACGCTAAGCAATAAATAAATGGTAGTCATTTTGGAAAAAGAATTCCATGTTTTTAAAATAAAATTAATTTGAAATTAGAATTCTTAGCCAAACAAAAATTATTTTGATTTGAAATGGCCAGTACTGCAGAACGGCAATTTCATAGGTAAAGACCTATTATATAAAGCTTTAGTAATATAATATAATATCTATAATACTGTATAAATATTATAGATCTGAACTATTTACAAAATATAAAGCAACGTGTCTTTAAATTAAAGTATTGTTTTAAGCTAATAAAAGTCTGTATTTTAGAAAACATTAATAGTGTTGTCATGAATCTACGACGTCATGTTATTACTATTAATAATAAAATATGTTGTAATTATTTGTACTTAGTACTGAAATACTGAACATGTAATAATATTTTTAGGATTTCATATGCATTTTAATAATTTGCAAACTATTAAATAGTTATTATTTTCGCTAAAACAGTTTCTCCTACAAAATTATTTTTTCAACAAAATGAAACTACAACGTAATCTAAGAAAACTGTTACTAGAATTGTAGGATGATTTAATTAAATAATACTTCTTAGTTCTAAGAATTAAGACATTGGCAATTTTACAATACTGAATGTGTTATAAAAGTTTACGGATTTCATATGCATTTTAATAATTTACAAACCATTAAATATTAAGTTAGCTAAAACAGTTTCTCCTACAAATTTATTTTTTCAAAAAACGAATACCAACAACGTTATATGAGAATACTGTTACTAGAATTGTAGGAGGAAGTATTATTTAATTCAATAATACTTCTTGGTTCTAAGTACCTACTTAAGACATTGGCAATTTTGCAATAATAATAAAGAAAGTGTGATATAGTTTGTTTTTGTATTTTTTCCATAAAATTGTGTTATTTCGGTACTTAATGTGTAATATTGGTAGAACAATAACCAATAAATATTCGTACACATGCACATGTGCGGGCAAGTGGTACAACTTCTAAAAATTGAACTGAAGTTTTAGTCTTAGATAAATAATTGTTCTCGGTGCTCGACTATATACCGTGCTATCTAACAACAACAGCTCCTTGAATGCACAACTCAATAATGTAGTGAATTAATAATATCATTGTGTGTAACTTGTAAGACAATTTCTAGTGTGCGTGGATTCGGTACGTAGGTACATCTGCCTCGACTCACGAATATTTCAATGTAAGAGCTCCCATATACGGTCCGGTTTACCTTCAGTGCGGCCTGAACGGATGTGAAATCGTATTGTCTATGTGCAATTTCGAGATCGCATCCGTCGGCCGTCGGTCGGTCGGGCCGCTGGATCAAACACTTACTGCGCTGGATGTACTGAAGTGATTCGTTTCAGTGTTGCCAACTCTGTTTTTGCGAAAGTACAAAACTCGCGCCAATTGCTACTAAAAACTACTAAAAGAATACTGAAAACTATCAAAATAGCTACTAAACTTAGGAATCCTTAATGCTCCCAAAAAGCCACTACATTTTAGGTTTTGTTATATTAAAATTTTATTATTTATTGAATGTTATTATAAATTTTACCGTTAAATTAAAATATACACATATTACGTATATAAACACACCGGCATATTTAGCGGTACACAAAAAAAGGACCATAATTAAAAAAATATGGTTTTATTTTAAAATCTACTTACTACACTTCTTTTGTTATTTAAAGTTTCATTTGTTTTACTTAAAATGAGATCACATTAAGAACAGATTTTGCGAGTAAAGGCTATTTGTGAAAAATGGTACATTTTTGAACTTTTCATGTAACCGGGAAAAGTGAAAATTAATATTAAAATAACAATTAATTAAATTAGAAAAATGGTGATTAATATCGCGTGTTTCCTCCACGTGCTCTTATTAAAGTTTCTACCCGTCTAGGCATACTGAGAACGATGTTATCGATGGTCTCCTGGGATAGTCTCCGCCATTCCTCAACTACGGCGATTCGCAGTTCACCCACGTTGGCAGGAGCTGGAATTCTGGACTTAACTTTTCTTTTCAGCAAGTCCCAAACGTGCTCTATTGGGCAGTGGCGTGCACAGGATTATGACACTGGGTATGCGGCGAAGTACTCGGTCACAAAAACTTTTTCGTTTATAGATTTTTAGCATAGCTACAGCCAAGCGACGGATCTCTAAGTCGAAACTATGCCAACAGAGCAAGTCTTAGATGTACTACTATTCATGTACATCTTCTACGGCAACGCAGACAAAACAGCGATCGATCGTCGCAGCGGAAGAAATTCTAATAAGTAAAATAATAAGCATATTTTAAAATATTATAACTACTCATCAGTCAGTCAGCTTCAATTTTCACATATTCAAGGTTCCGGTTACTTGAGATTACTATATCCAAGGATATAGTAATCCAATCAATATAGTAATAAATAAAAGAGAAGAATATGCAAGGAAAACAATATAATTGAATCGTGTGTACACAACCATACAGCCAGTTATACGTTTCATAACTTTTAACATGAAATTTTCGAGTTACATTATTTTTTTGCTGGTTTAATTGTTGTAACTCGGGTACACACCTACCTAGACAGAATTTGAATCTTTTCACTGAATGACAATTGTGAGAACTTGTTATTTTTAATTTTTAATAAACACACATTTTCAAAACCTCACAGTCAAATAACATTTTAAAAAAATCGACTAACTCACTAGTAAAAGCAAATCACTACAATTATTATAGAAACTCAGTAAAAACCGTTAAATGTACACACTTTCAAATGTTAAAATGAAAAATATTTTAAGAAAACTAAATAAACTGGAGCTATTAAATTGTAAACAATTCTTATCACATGAAATATGCAATATGGCCCCCGCGAAACACAAAACGTTTCTTCTATTTAAACAAATAAAACCTTACTAAACAAAAATGCATAATGTGCATACGTGATTTATTAGATTTCCGTCTATTATTTTTACTCGGATTGTAGGCAACGAATAATTTCCGACAAGCCAGTTCGGCAGTTTTCGGAAGCGATCGGATAGCCCGCCGCGGGACTTGCCGGTATATAATCATGTCGATATTCATGGATGTGTGCGTTTGCGAAGTATGAAAATTACACACACATGCGATGATTTTTCCTGCAGAACTTACCGGCATTAGTTGCTATTTATAAAATATTAGGCGTTTTTAAGTTATTATATTTTTTAAATTAATTTATTTACTATTAAGTAATTATTGAAGTCATCTAAAACGTACGAACGTTTTATTAAAATATCTGTGAATGACAAGTAAAGCACTGCATTTCTGCCTATATGGAGCGCACGCCCCTGCTATTGGGTTCATATCCGGTGATCTCGCCGGCCACTCCATAACAGTGATATTCATATCATTAAGATAAGCTTGAGTTACCAGAGGAGCGTTATGCGGCCGGGCATTATCCTGCATAAAAACAAAATCGTCACCGATATATGGGGCAAACGGTACGACATTTTCTTCTAAAACTTCTCTGATATAGCGGTCTGCAGTCAGACTCCCTCTGTCAATCACTACCAAGTCTGTGCGAGCTCCCAAACAAATGCCCGCCCAAACCATTATTGATCCACCACCGTATGCACCTGTAGTTTCAAAATTTGTTTGAATGTATCGTTCTCCTTTGCGTCTGTATATTCTTTGCCTGCCGTAAATTTGATTTAAGAGAATTCTGCACTCGTCAATAAACAATACCTTACTCCATTGGTCCTCGTTCCAAAGTCGATGTTCCTGAGCAAAAGTTAACCTGTTTCGACGATGATTTACCTCGAGCCTTGGAGCCTTGGCGGGCACAAAATATGAACCCAAACCAGCTTCTTCGAACCTTCGTACCGTACGCTCACTTACGATTACACCCCGTGTAACGTAGTTACATTCCCTTTCTATAAAATCGATTATTTCGGCGTTACTCGCGTCATCTATGATTTGTATAATTAATTATTTAGTCATTTTTAGAGGCTTAAAGCGCCATCTATCGGCGCACGTCCTTACTAAAACGGCGTCAGCCTTGCTATAATACTTAATTCGTAGATCGAGTTTTCCGTCTTAAATCTTAAAGAAAATACTAATTTAATTTTGAATAATAATAAAAATACAGTGGATTTGTAATATTATATTACATAATATATTGATTATTGATTAATATCTTTTTATTTTGATTTCTGGATTTCTTATCTTTACGCTTTAGATTATAGTTGTCAAAAGTTTAAAAAAGGTATATATGTGGCACTTCTTCGAATGACATTTCTTTTTTGAATATTTTTTTCTATACTCAAGATGTAGTCGTTATAATAATTATTATATTTTAATCCCGTGTTCCACGGAACTTGGTTTCGGGCTCAAAAACTTTGCCAACTACAGCATTCGAGGTACCGACTAAAAAGGACTTATATCTAGCTGGAGTTCAGAGTGCTGATAGACATTGAACGGGGATTTTTTTTTTTGAGACGATCTATCTATAACGAACGGACGCAGCGGTGACGGAGAAGCTTCCAGAAGTTGGAGCCCTATCTCGCATCCGCCACGTGCTAGACACCTGGATTCTAAGCTAAGTTCCCACGTGGTTTAAAACCCCTTACCACCACCTTGACACCAAGAGGCTAGACCAGACCGTACGGCCTTCTGCCCACGACCCCTATTTTTTTTTTAAATATATATATTATTGTCACGGAGATCTTCTTTTATTTTAATTTTTAATTTCACCCGTAACACCCGCACTGCTTCTAACTCATGTCGGGCTTGGACGGCCGTCAAACGGGGGTTCCTACGTACACGAAGCCGAATGAAACGATCATCCCTACTCGAAGTGCGTCTTTTTCTGCCTTGTTCTGCTCTTCTCACATAAGTACCGGTCTCCCTGAACCGTTGGATACTGCGATGGATCGTTGAAACTGGTCGACGAAGATCTCTGGATATCACTCTGTAGGTTTGACCATTTCTTCGCATTTCGAGTGCCCTGGCAATCTCCGTTGGGGCTAAGTCAGGCATAATTCAGTCGTCAACTCCAAAAAGATACGCGATTAAAAAAAAACTAACAAAAAATAGTATTTCAATGAAATTTTAAATCCAACTCAGAAGGAAGAAATACTCGAAGTTCGCTCCAGATAAGGTGTATTCGAATAAAATTAAAACAATTACATAAAATGTGATGTTCAGTTGTTTTATTAATTTGAAAATATTTCTTTTTAAATTAAATGACGTATAAACCAGCCAGCAACCTTATATGATACTGATATCAAACCTTTATTTTATGTTCCGCTAAATTTTCCGATGTGTGTAGTAATTAAACGGGTAGAATTAAGCAAATGAGGGCCTTTGATATTTTTTCTGCCGTCAGACCCAACGCACATAAAGCCTCATCTGGTGGCGTAAGTGGTATCAAAAACGGTCATTATGAATTTTCGATTCTTTTTGTCACGCGGCGCTTAGTAGCACGACGGTACTTGTCGCGTCAAAAATCTGTCAGATGTCACGAATTTAAAAACCCTCATTACAGACGAATGCTTCGATGTATTATTATGATCAGGTGTCAATTTTTTTTGTGCCTAACCTAGGCCATTTTGCATATGATTACTGTCTGTCTATTTCCTACTAAAACACTCCTACAAAATTCCTACTAAGGAGGTAATAAAATATTTAATTTAGTAGTAAAACTTTGTAAAATAACTAAGTTGGCAACATTAATTCTGGACGTGCACATGGTCCGTTCAGTGACCACAAATCGCTTCAGTTCTCGCCAGAGCCGCGGCCGTGAGGGCGTGTATCGTGTACAAGCGTAGTGAGTTTACAATTAATAAACACGACCGTAGCTTGCGGCAAACCAGAACGAACTGATGCGATTTTTCCGTGTATGTGCTCCTTAGAGCATCCAAAAAAACGGAGACAAAATGACGAAGGAGGAGGAACGCACATAAATAGCGCACGAAACATTTTAAATCACGTCGTTACGCACGCACACGAAAATATTGTCTAACATGTACATACACACAAAGGAAACAGCCTGTCAGTGTACAACAAATGTCATTTTTATTCAAACAACAGTGGTAGTTTTCCAATTGCAGCACGAAAGCGCATTATGCGGCATAATGCTCAACGTTGAATGTTTCAACTACAGCAACGCTTCGCACAATCGAGCACTCTCCAAAGTACTGCTTTCGCATGATGCGTGCAATCGATACCAACTCATTTGTTTTTTCTTTAAGTTGGCATTGATCGAAATATTATTTATACTTTCCTATACTATATATAACTTAATATTACTATAACTTTGGTTTCGTCGTAGTTTTTTTGGAAAGAATAAAAGTTAATTCAGACTGTGTTAAAAGAATAAAAGTAATAAGTAATAAGTATGGATGAAGGTACAAACATTGACTAATTTTTTTATATTCCACCAATGATAACTAATAATACATCTACGTATTCCACATTTTTTTCAACACTGAACTTAGCGCACTCTGCTGGTGCATGTGAAAACTAATTCACGTTTCAATTAAGCATCAGCACAATTCGGCATTGTGCGCCCCTGAGTCGCATAATGCTCTATAATTGGAAAACTACCTTTATGTCTATGGATGTCACAAATATTAGTATTTTTTTACATTAGCAATATTTTTTATTTGGTCTGACAACATTTGAAGAGTCTGAAGTTACCAATCTATGTAACGAAGTCACTCTAAAGTACAACGGCTTTTTACATTTGATTTGCGCGCTTACTAACTTCTAAAAAATTAATAATTAAAGCGTATCTTAATTATTAAAATTAGCTTATCCGAAAGTAAAGTGTACCCGGCATAAATAATTGTAAAGGTAAGTTTTTCTGATTTGTTTGTTATTTATGGTTAACTAAATAAACAGCTGTGGGAATATTGTGGCAAGCCCCAAAGGGAGATATCTTCGACCAAGCGAGGTGCTATGCTCGGTCGGTCTCGGTGGCGCTAATTGTTCCGCCACACAGCACTTATAAATACTCTTTAATATAGAGGTGAATAGAGATATCTGAGGGGTAATTAGAAACGCCTTGAGAGGTGAATAGTCACAGGTTAGGGGTGAACAAAAACGAGAAAGGGTTTAATAGAAACGCGAAAACGGTTATTAGAACCGCTTTCGTTAGGGTTGGCAGAACTTTTATGTTATGTTTGATGTTTGTTGGTAACTTCTAACTTTGTAGCCACATCAACATTATACTTATATAAGTAAAATATCTAATATAATAAAATAAAGTATCCTCTATTTTCAGAGGATACTTACATTTTCATCTTTTATACTTTTTAAAGCGTGATTTTTTAACTTATTTTATTTTTTATTTAATAATAATTAGTATAATATTATGTTGTATTTATACGCAGGTACCTAATGGTTATAATATGCCACGCACCTACAAACCAGACCCCCGGGGTAAGAGGTATTTAAAATATGACGTAAATTTAATACAACAGGCAGTTAATGAATATCATGCGTATCACTGATTATTTTATAATTAGGTAATGTTATGTTAATGACCGTGTTTTACCTGTATATAAAACACATATTAAATACTTACCTTACTTGAAGCTTGCTGATATGAGATATGAGATGGCGCTAGCGTGCTCGACCTCATCTTGTCTCTTTCCTTCTCGTACCCTCTCGCTCGCACAGCTACCTTGAGAACCCAACCATGGCGACGCCACAAGCAGTGGCCTAATTTAATTTCAAATCATTGAGTCGAATATCACCAGGCAGTATTAAAAATTTAGGCTTCAAGTAAGGTAAGTATTTAATATGTGTTTTATTTACAGGTAAAACACCGTCATTAAATACTGTACGCATACTTAAAGCTTACTGATATGAGACCTGTTTGTTATCGCCTGGTGGGAAAAAGACGCCAATGTGAAGCCATATTATACATTAGAACAGCTTAGAAAATAGGAATGTAAAAAATACCTTACTAAGATCAATAGGTTTATTGATTTGTACTAATTAATTAAGTTTAAATTAATTACAGAATAAAGTATAAGTAAATATAAAATCAGTTTGTTGGGCTAAATAATTGAGCCAAACTTGTTGATTTACCTGTACGAGACGACTTTACTTCTCTGCGATAAAAACGCGAGAAAGTATTACTTGATCGCCAGTTTCCTTTGGCCAATATTTGATCAAGAGGTAAATTATCAACCCAGGTTTTGGACGCTACGGCAGAGCAAATACTTCCTGGAGGGGCAGTAATACCTGCTTCACGAAATACATTTTTTACCCAACCAGCAATAACCGTTCTGGAGGCCGGCTTAGGGTTTCTTCTTAGATTAATGAAAATATTATGTAAATTACATTCTTTTCGTTTTTCTTATAATAAACCAATGGTCCGCTTAACGCAAAAAACAGGATCCAAATTTCTGGAACTATTTTTTGAAAATATCTTCCATCCCGATTGTCTGTAGTTCGCACTATCAGTTTTAGATCCGTAAAGAGGCCAAAAACAAATCGAGTCTTCATTTACAGTGAAGTGTTCTGAATCAAGCGCTAATAATGTCAAGTCATGGACTCTTCGGCCTGAGCATAAAAGGAGAAAGGTGACTGTATGTCGACAAGTTTGGAAAAAATTGTTTTTATCGATAATTTGCTTTTCCAAATGCTTCAATAAATCGTCTAAATCCCATACACTTGTTTTTCTAGAGACTGGTTTGTTTACAGCGATCGACTTAAGCATAATTATGATTTACCAGAAGATGTGAAGATAATTTGCCCGCATCTTCAACACTGCACAATGTCGACACGACCGACATGGTACTAATATAGTATTGTAAGCTAGACCATCAATAAGATGAAGATCAGCTAAATATTTTGCCAGAACAGATCCCGACGGATGAGTGGCATTTTCTTTATTAGTGCGGCACCATCTGAGCCAGCGGTTCCACGCCACTTCGTAAGTTTTGAGTGTCAATGGACGCCAAGAGTTTTTTAGGAGATCAAGGTGGTTTATATTCCTGTCCTTTAGCTCCTCTGTCCACCCCCATATTTCCACACCTGCAATTCCATGTCTTGGGTTCCTGCTGGGGGATGACCTGTCGCAATGTCTATTAAATTCAGGTGTAAATTCTGTATGGTGGCTGCTACTGTTCGGGTTCTTAGGTTGCCCTCCAAAATACTCGTTGCCATCTCGGGACTACCAACAGATAGAACCCTGTCGCCTTGTTCAAGTGCATGAGCACCTTGGGAATTAGATAATAGATTGTTGGAGATGGAAAATGAATTTGTGACGACAGGTCGCAATTGGCCATCCACCACTGCAGTTCCATTTCTACTGTGTTTGGCAACTGATGCACGGCAGTAAGCGGGCTCTTCATGGCAACGTTTAAGAACATGAGAGTGTCTCGAAAGTGTAGTCGTCCACTCGGAATCACAAACCGAGCAAAATTGAGGAGTCCGATAAGACTTTGCAACTCTTTTAGGTGTATTTTTTGAGTTTGAAGGATTACCGAAATCTTTCTTTTTAGGTTTATCACCTTCTCTATCGGAAGTGATTTTACCTTGCGGCATGGGTCCCACTGAAAACCTAGAAAGGTCAGACATTTGGACGGAGTCAGCGGTGACTTTTCGAAATTGATTTGAAGGCCCAGATATAGTCTAGTCTCTCTAGTCTAGATAAGTCTTTCCACTACAATTTGGATTTGTGATTTTAGTATATGGTAATTTTGATTGACCACCAAGAAATCGTCTAGGTATTCTATGACGCGTATACCCTGTTCCCTTAGAATTTGAGCAATCCAGTTGCTTAAACAGGCAAAGACCCTTGGGGCCGTGCTGAGGCCAAAGGGAAGACACGTCATTTGAAGAATGTCCTTGTCGCAAATCAGGCGTAGAAATCGTCTGTGAGAACGAGCGATTGGTAGATTGAAGTAGGCCTGGGACAAATCCACTTTGCATAACCAATCGTTCGGTTGTAGGAAGTCTGGGACCCTGTTCGCATTTATTAACCTGAATGGTTCGGTTACTGTACATATTCGTTCAACTTGCTCAAGTTGAACACTGGACGGTGCGAGCTTCCGTCTTGTTTCGGAACGAGAAACGTGCTCGAAATGAAGCTGGGGGAAGATCGAACTACTTCGAGAACTTTCTCGTCCTTCATCTTTTGAATTGCCATTGACATTGCTTCGCACTTTCTTGTCACTAGGCAGGTGCGTGTCATTTCGGGGAGGCGAAGAGGAGGTTTCTTGTAAAAGGGTATGCGATAACCTTTTATTATTTTTAAAAGAAATCTTGGTGCTTTCAACGCCTCCAATGACTGTGATACGCACAAAGTCGGCCCGCTTGGAATCTCGAGTCAGAATCTTCTTCTCTTACCTGAGTTGGATTCTCTATTAATAGGCCGTTTTCTATTGTCCTTCGCATGCTCAAGCCTTACCGCTGGCTGCCGGTCGACTCGTCGAAAGGAACTACGGTTAGCTTTATTGCTACGCCATGCGTTAGAGTTTTCGTGAGAACCCTGCGAGGGATAACTTGTGTACCATTCCTGCGAGGGTTGGTAATTCTGTAACGGTCGTGTGTGTTGAGACCCACAGCAACCTTGAGATGTGCCCCGCATGACTATTTCCCTGCGGGGAATGATTAGAGCCACTATTAACTACCTGTGAGGTAGTTCCAAAACTTTTTGGAGATTAAAATCTAACTTGGCATTATTAGTATGTTTTTCATCATAAAGACTACCACTAACTTGATCGTCAGTAATATTATCGCTATAATAGTCTCTGTTGAGGTCTACGTTATCAATAACTAAAGGCGAACAGCTTTTATCTACGTGAACGTGGTTGTATCTAAGATGCCTTTAAGTTCGCCTACTTCCTGTGTCAATTTTTTCAAAACTATCCTTGCGTTTACAGTGGCGCTGTCGCCGTTTCTTCGTACAAGAAGATGAGGTAGAAGAAGATGAAGAATCCGAGCTAGTGTCGTAGTTGGCGGTACTCGGGCCCGGTTTATCTACGACCGGGTCAACTTCATCATTAGTTTTTTTCCGTGCTAATAACGAAACCTAATATAAAGATTCCATGCAAAAAGCTTGAAAATGTAAGATATGAACGACAAACAAAAGTATTCCTTGACGGTAGTTAAAAATATTTGAAAACCATAGAAAGATTTGTGTTCTACTAAAAATACGTACTTTAAACTAAAAAGCACGAACGTAAAAAGCATTACCACTATGCATTATATTATAAATAGTTCTAATTATACAGAAATCTAAAAAATAAGTACAAAAAAGTCTATCTGAAGGTAGATAAAAAATTAGAAAAGTGGTAAAATTTTCTACAACTAAACGGAATTCCTTTAGAAGGTAGGGTATATAACTTAATTATTATAGATTCTATAAAAATAATGATCTATTTATAGAAATATTTTCAATACGAACGGTAAAAACCGTTAGTTAGTTGTATTCACTTTGTAAGGAAAATAAAAATGAGCACTTACATGAATAGCTGCTAAATCAGGCTCACACTTAGAAAATAGAATAAAAACTTAAGCTTTTATCACAAAATGAACTGTTGGTAAGTGCAGATGGGTCGAAAATTCAGAAGCCAATGATTTGAAATTAAATTAGGCCACTGCTTGTTGCGTCGCCATGGTGGGGTTCTCAAGGTAGAGAGGGTACGAGAAGGAAAGAGACAAGACGAGGTCGAGCACGCTAGCGCCATCTCATATCTCATATCAGTAAGCTTCAAGTGTGCGTACAGTATTTAATGAATTTAAGAAATATTAATCATTTTTAAGAATTTTATATTTTGTTTATTTCTGCGAGAAATTTATGTTTTGTTTTGTAACTCATGTTTTACATGGAGTGATGTTAATAATTATTAAATAAGCATAATTATTTTGTAATTTAATTGATATCCAATATAGTTTATTTTATTTACATAGTCTAAAATAATGATAATCAATAAATCATTTAATTCTCGAACCACATGTGTACCTACTTAAATAACAAAAAATATAGATACCTACGCACATATAAATATCTAAGACATAAAATATTTTGACAACCCTATAACTTTTTTCTATGAACCCCACATGTCGTATCTAATTACCCCGTATTCCAGGCAAATAGAAATTGACCACCTATTTGGGTTTTTTCTCGTAAAGAAATAAAAATTTAGAATTAAAACTATACCAAGGTTGTAAAATATCATAAGACTCCCGTAATGAATGCAGCTTTATTGTCAGAAGCATAGGATTTTTATTGTTAAAGTTGGTTTGAAAGTCAGGATCGTTTCTATTAACCCGTACGGTACGTCAGCTGTCAGTAATGCCATAGATTTTTTATCTTAACTAATCTTTGACTGATATAATTTGGGGTACTAAAATATACAACTTTGAGTGAAAATGTTGTGAAAAGATAAAATATCTTGAAATATAATACCTAATGGTTGCACTCGATATATTTTTCCTCATTAGTACCGCTATAGCATGATTAATTAAAGGAAACTTATTATATTTACATCTCATATATCTCCGAATTTTAGCTTTAAATGTTCTAAAAATTAAATTCTGTATACACATGGGCAAATCCGTGTATTTGGTAACACTGTTTTCGTCAATCCTTATGATATACCTTACATTCGTTCATCATTCATTACTTAGGATTGCGTCTTCTCTTGTGTTCACGATACGATTACAAAGCGCTTTATGGTAGGTCCCTAAGAATTCCGAAGTATTCGTCTCGATGACACTTTACGTAACGTTACAAATGTTCCTGCTTGCCCTACTGGCTCGGGTAAGAAGACCTCATGCAGTATTTGACAAGTACGTCAGCGGTGTCTGGTAGAGCTTGTAGAGCGCCCAGCGAGACCAAAGAATAATCTATGGTTTTATATAACCGGTATATGACCGGCGGTCTCGTACCTTTGGCAGCGGGGAACGCCTGACAATGGCTACTCCGGTTGGATTAATGCTCTAAGGGGTCCCATACACGGACCGGTTTTCCTTCAGTTCAGCCTGAACGGATGCAAAATCGTATCGTCTGTGTACAATTTCGAGATCGCATCAGTCGGCCGTATGGACTGAAGCGATTCGTTCCAGTGTTGCCAACTCTGTTTTTGCGAAACTACTAAACTGGCGTGGTTTTTTACTAAAAACTACTAAAAGAGTACCAATAACTATAAAAAAAACTATTAAACTTAGGAATCCCTAAAAGTTTTTTAGGGATTTTGTGTTTAAAACATACATACATTTTCAGTTTTAATATTAAACCGTTAAATAAAAAAAATATAGTAATATTTCCTATATTACGTATATAGAAATTAAATCGGTAGTTTTAAGCGACTTACGGATGCGTGCTACTATTTGCTATTATGGTAAGGGAATTATGTATTATGAAATAGCACATAGAAGCAGGCCATTTTGGATATTATGATTACTGTCTAGCTATTTTCTCCAAAACCACTTCTAACAACTAAATTCCTACTAAGGAGGAATAAATTACAAAATTTTGTAGTAAAAATTTGTAAAACATCTAAGTTGGCAACATTAATTCTGACCTGTACGGATGGACTGAACGGCAAGATGAGTTCCGTACAAAACGGAAAAAATCACGTTTATTGTATGTCAGCCTCAAATTTTTACTTTATTCTGTTGTTAGTATTTGTTGTTTTATACGGCACTATACATACCTACATTGTTTATGCGTTATAAGTTAAGTTCTCATATGGCAGACTAGACGGCGTTGATTTGCCACTGGATCGCGCTATTGGTGACGCGAACTGATTCATATAAGATGTTTATGAGGGCCCCACTAGAAGTAAGTTTTTTTTGGATTGTTAATCGATCAGCAATAAAGTGTAGTTAAAGTAACTTGGTGTTTTAGTGCAGAGAGCAATAAATTAGTATAGTGGAGTGACTTGTGTTAAGTGTGAGCATTGGACCATACGAGCCGGATAATCGTGAGTACTAGTGACTTAAGGAAATTAAAGCTTAGTGTTTAAAAAGACAGTTAAAATCAGTGATTAGAGACTTAGAAAAATTAAACGTAAAATTAACTTATAAAAATTCAGTGTTTGTGGACTTATAAAATTTTGTTGATAAAAGGACTTATAATAATTTCGTTGTAAAAAAAGACTTGTAAAATTTCGTTGAAAAAATAGTGATTAAAGAACTTAGAAAAATTTCGTTAGAAAAAGACTTATAAAATTTTATACTACACAGGACTTGTAAAATTTTCGATACTTACACATAAAGATTTGGACGTAGTAAATTACATTTATTAAATCATGGATTTTAAAGGATTAAACGAACAAATTTTAAGACTATATTCCAATTATAGAAAGACTTCTTCGGAACGATATGCAATCAGTTATTTGGAAACCCGAAAAGAATTGTTAGAGGATTATTGGCAACAATTTTTGGCAGAATATAGAAATATAATGCAACAAGAATTAACTAAAGAGACTAAAAAGGAATATAAAGATTTATTTATAAAAACAGAAGATGTTTATCTAGAGTTTAAAACTTCTTTAAAAGAAAATATTTTAAAATTTACAAAAAAGCCTAGCAATGATTCTCCTTCTTCTTCGCTCACTCAAACAAGATTGCCGTTAATTAATCTTCCCACATTCTCGGGAAATTATAATGAATGGTTACATTTTAAGGATATGTTCGAGTCCCTAATTCATAATGAGAACGGAATCAGTGATGTTCAAAAGCATCATTATTTGAGATCTAGTCTTCGAGGAGAGGCAGAACAGCTTTTGCGCCATTTTGACATAACAGCCAGTAATTACCAACAAGCATGGAATACTTTGATAAACAGATACAGTAATAAGAGAATATTAGTAAACAATTTAATACATAGACTTTTAAACCAAAGGAAATTATTTAACGAAGACTCTAAAACATTAAAGGAACTTCTAAACACAACCACAGAATGTTTAAACAGTCTCTCTACTTTAAAAATAAATGTTACAACATGGGATCCAATTATAATACATATTGTTGTTAGTAAACTTGACTTTGAAACACACAAATGTTGGGAACAATCACTAGGTTCTACAACAGAGTTACCTGCGTTAACTACTTTGACTACTTTTCTGGAAGGTAGATTTAGAGCTATGGAAATGGTACAGACTACACAAAGAAAAGACAGAAAGGATAGTTCATTGCAAATTACGAAGACGAGACAGATTAAAAGTTTTAACACCACTACAGAAAAGAAACAAGAATGCACGTATTGTAAGAAAAGTCACTATATTAGCTATTGCTCAGATTTTACACAAATAGATGTTGAAGAGCGAAGAGAATTTGTTAAGAATAATGGACTTTGCTTCAACTGCTTAGTTCCAGGTCACACGATCAAATTCTGTAAACAACATACGAAATGTAAAGTATGTCATAAAAACCATCATACTTTGCTGCACGCAAAGAATATTACGGCGAAGCCAGCTGTTATCGACGTAGCTAACACCGATAGTGGAGAAACACAACTCACTACTATGAAGATCTCCATTCACGATAGCCAAGTCGTTTTAGCAACTGCTCGTATTGCTGTTAAGGATCGAAACGGTTCTTTCGTATACTTAAGAGCACTCGTTGATCAAGGTTCTCAGGCCACATTTATAACCGAATCTATAGTACAATTGTTGGGCCTACAAAAGAAATCGTTAGAAGCCAAGATCACAGGCATTGGAAATCAAGCTGTTCAATCACGACATCAAGTTGGGTTTGACATTTACTCACCTCTGGATTCGACTCACGTTACGAGGGTAAATGCACACGTTCTACCTAAATTGACTCCGATTCTTCCAAGTAAGCAACTTGATATAACACATTGGCCTGGTGTGAAAGATTTAAAGTTTTCTGATCCACACTTCCATCATCCCGGACCAATAGATGTTTTGCTTGGAGCTGAGATATATGCAACTATATTATTAGACGGATTACACAAACACAAATCGCTGATAGCACAAAACACTCGATTGGGATGGTTGTTGTCTGGCGTGACACCTACAAATTTTGAAACTGCTACTCACAACAACATTGTAGTCACAACAGCACTAATTGATATTGACACTTTACTAAGAAAATTTTGGGAAATAGAAGAATATCAGCCACACGAGAAACCATTGACTATTTTAGAACAAGAATGTGAAACTCACTATAGAAACACAGTTAAAAGACAAGAAGATGGAAGATACATAGTAAGATTGCCTTTTAAAGATTCATATGAAGTACGATTAGGAAATTCGAGAAAGATAGCACAAGATAGATTGATACAAATGGAGAAGAGATTTAATAATAAGCCTAAATTTCAAGAAGATTATAAAGAATTTATAGATGAATACCAAAGAAGTAATCACATGGAAGATATAGAACCTAATAAGAAGCCAAATCACAAGGTATATTATTTACCACATCACGCTGTAATTAGAGAGTCTAGTACTACTACCAAACTGAGAGTAGTTTTTGATGGAACTGCTAAACCCAATGATGGTACTTCACTCAATGATGAACTTCTTATAGGTCCTACTTTACAACAAGATATTAAGGATCTTATAATCAGATGGCGTACTCATCGCAAATGTCTTATTAGTGACATAAAGCAGATGTACAGACAAATCCGAGTTTCTGATGAGGATGCTGACTATCAACGTATTTTATGGCGAACATCGCCTAAAGATAATATTGTCGAAAAACGTTTACTTACTGTTACTTATGGTACCTCATGTGCTCCATTCCTCGCTATTCGCACACTTAAGCAGCTTGCACTAGATGAACAAAATAATTTTCCAGACTTATTTGAAGTAATAAATAATGATATATTTATGGACGATTTGCTCACTGGTACGAATGATGAGTCGACAGCACGCAATTTACAAAATAGAATGTCACAAGTTATGGCTAAAGGTGGATTTCAGATGCACAAGTGGGCATCGAATAGTCCTGAGGTCTTAACAGATATTCCAAATTCTAGGAAATTACAAGGGGAAGATGTTAATATCCAAATCGATGATACTATTAAGGCATTAGGAATAGAATGGAATTCAAAACGAGATGTATTAGAGTTAAAATTAGATGTTTCACTACAAACTAAACCTTACACTAAAACCTCAGTACTATCTGATATAGCTCGTGCGTTTGACCCTTTGGGATTTCTTGGACCTGTAATTATTACTGCTAAGATATTTTTACAAAAATTATGGTTGTCAGGCATTAGCTGGACCGATGAACTTTCACCAGAACTAGTTTCGGAATGGACTAGCTACAGAAATCAGTTATTAAATATGAAGACAATTTCATTAGATCGTTGGTTACACACGGAACGTGAAGAAACAGAAAGGGTGGAAATTCATGGGTTTTGTGACGCTTCTTGTTTCGCTTATGCGGCCGTAGTTTACCTACGTGTTATCACTTGTAAGAAAATTTATGTATCAATTTTAATTGCTAAAACAAGAGTAGCTCCTGTTAAACAAATTTCTTTGCCTCGATTGGAACTATGCGGGGCTGTTCTCTTGGCTAAACTGATTAGAGATGTTAAAACTAGTTTAAAAATCCATGATGAATCTATCTTTGCATGGACCGATTCAACTATTGTACTTTCTTGGCTAAGAAAAAACCCTAATTTTTGGAAAACTTATGTAGCTAATCGCACTACCGAAATTTTAAATGTTGTTGCTAGCAATCGTTGGCGTCACATTAAATCAAACGATAACCCAGCCGATTGCGCATCACGAGGTTTAAATCCTGAGTTTTTAAAAGATTTTGAATTATGGTGGCACGGACCATGGTTTTTACGTGACTCAGAAAATATTTCATATCCACAACCCCTGATCAATGAAACGAATGTTGAAATTAAACCAAATTTAAAATCTGTAATGAGTTTAAATGTAACGGTTTGTGAAGAGGAAATGCTTACTCATCTAACTCGATTTTCAAAGTTTTATTTTATTTTATTTTTATTATTTTAGAAAACCAACAGCTTATAAATATTACAAATATAGTCTAGGCATAGAAAAAGCGAAGCCAATTATAGGTTTTCACAATTAGTGACTAAAGAAAAGTATAAAAAAGCAAACACTTAGGCATTAGCAACAACATTCAAAATCAATGGCAATACATATATAAATCTAAATTTAACAAAGTTTATTGTTCAAAGAAGTTAAGGTTTAACTTATCTCTTGCATTCTTGCTATTCAATGTGTATGGATCAAAGGAGAATCTTTTACAAGTATTGTTAAATTCAATGCTAGCTCGCACCAGGCAGGAGTTACGCCTGTAGTTGGAGTTGTAACGTGGTATAACCAGTGGCGGATTAAATCGGCGTTGCCTAGTAGGTACATAAAAGTATAATTTACTAAGAAGATCTGGACAGTCAATTTCATTGTTAATTATTTTTAATATAAATATAAAGTCTGCAATATGTCGGCGATTAAGCAAAGGTTGAATGTGGAATTTCCTGCACAGAGACAGATAATCATTAGAACTGTAGGGTATTTTTAGGCGGTAGCATAGAAATCTTATAAAACGCTTTTGAATGCTTTCAATCTGAGTTATGTATTTATCATAACAGGGATTCCATATCTGACAGGCGTATTCTAAGTGACTTCTTACGTACGTGCAGTATAGTATTTTAAAGGTTTTCGCAAGTTTGAAAGGGGAGCTTAATCTCATAATAAATCCCAAGGCTCTTGAGGCTTTTGCAATAATATGGTCAACGTGAGAATCGAACATCAGCTTAGAATCATGAAAAACACCCAAGTCGCACACAGCGTCTGATCTTTGGATTTCAAGACCTTTTAGATAGTATGTAGTCGTGATGATATTAGTTTTTCTACTGTAGGTGATTAATAGGCATTTCTTGGGGTTGAGGTCTAATTTATTTTCTTCGCAGTATCTATCTAGACGATCTAAGTCCGCTTGAAGTGCATCAGCATCCTCAAACGAGGATATAGGGTAAAAAATTTTCATGTCATCAGCAAAGTATAGGAAGAATGAATTTTTAAAGCAAGTATCGATGTCATTGACAAAAATCACAAAGAGAAGAGGGCCTAACAGGGAGCCTTGTGGGACGCCACTTGGGACGGGAACCCAACTAGACATGTAATTATTGACAACAACAGCTTGAGAGCGGTTATCAAGATAAGAACAGAACCACCTAAAGAGATCACCCTTGATGCCGATGTGATATAGTTTAGTTTTCAGCAGGGACCGACAAGCGGCTTAATATGAATACCCTTTAAATAGATAATCCTTTAACAAAATATCCCAAAATTAAGGAAACACTGTTTATAAGATAACCCAGCTATTAGGGTTACCCTTTTAAAGGGGATATTTAAGCAATATCGAAAAACTAACCGCTAACCTTTTCTAGAAAGGGTTACCCCTTTAAAACAGGGTAAGCGCTTAACCCAGTTCGAGCAGTATTTGGCTTTCCGCTTTCCTTTGAAAGGGTTACCCCTTCAAGTAAGTTAAGCGCTTAATAAACCCTATGAACTGGGAAACCCTAAAGAAAACGTAAGCGCTTCCTGGTTTGGGTTTCCGCTATTCAAGGGATTTTATCCCCACACACGTCCGATTTTTGGTTCTGATTTGTGATTGGTATTTCATATTAGTTGGCAATTTAGTTTCTTCGCGTCTCTCGCAGATCGCTCAACTCAGTGCTTGTTACTAGCGTAGCTAGTAGTAGCTAGTAGTAGCTTGAGTACTAGTTTAGTGATCGTGTGATGTATTGTGATTAAAGTGAGCATTTTTTAATGATGTAGGCAACTGAGGAGCTAAAGGAGTGTATTCGCCGTGCTCTTGAAAGTAACTGATTACCTCACAGAACACTAATAATTACCTATCTACTTATTGCTAAGCAAGCCGTAAAACGAGCATACAAAGCATACATAAGTAGATATTTATCTACTTATGTATAAGTAGATATTTGTGTCATTATCAGCGTGAAGGGACCTTATTGTCGGTATTGAGTTATTTGTATCCCCATAATCTACATTTAATAAGCTATCCAACTATGTAAATAACATGCGTGTATGGCACTGCTATGCGCCAACACTATCCGCACGTCTAAAAAAACACAAGCTCGAGCACCAACTGACGCACTGACAAGTGACGAAAAAACGAATTAACAGGCGGGTACGCAGCGAGTGAGCGAGTGGGCAGAGCCGACGCCACGAATCAGAAAGAGTCGACAAATCCTTTGATACACGCCGCCACCGCGCACAGTGGTTCCAATTCCAAAATTCGTGGACATAGACCCCGAAGTCGGAATTTCGACTTGATTTTTTTTTTCTGTGATAGAAAACAACATTTCAAACAACTTTTACTTTTGTACAATTCTTCTAAAAACTTATATTTTTCAAGATATAAAATAAATTAAAAAAAATTGTATGGAGAAAAACACATTTTATTTTTTTTCTTCAACTGCCGTAGTTTGCGGGGTGTTTTGTGGCATAGGCGTATTAGATAAGGTGACAAGGAATATAAAAATAATTTTATTTGGTCTCGCAGAGTGCGGCCGCGCAAGAAAATTAAGTTTAATTTTTTTTTTATGAAAACGCTTTTTTTACAAAGAATGAAATGTTTTTCGTAATGTTTTACTTCTTTTATGTATTTTTACTTTTAATTATATCATCTAAGAGTGAAATATCCCATAAAATACTATAAAAATGGTTTTTGTTGAACATTTTAATTTTATTTTAATTCATTTTTTTACAAAGTTAAGACTTTTTTTAGGAATGATTTGTTACTTAGAGGATTTGTTGGCGGGATTAAACGTCTTGGGGGTCCAAGCAGGGTCTTTGGGGGCTCAAATGGAGTTGAGGTTGGTCTTAGCGGTCCACATTACGTTCTATTTAGAAATTCCTACTATTTGTAATAACTCCCGCAATAAAAATATTTTGAACAAACATCGACTATGACCGGATAGTGCAAAGTTTGTATACCCGGTCATAGATGATGAAGGGTTAAAAATGATATGAAAGTGGGGTCTTGACGGCTTCTCATCACAGAGTATCTATAAACAACGGTGGAATCTAGAGGCTTCCGAGTACAATATACGTCATGACCAGTGTCGTCCCACTTCGACTGGTAGATGGAAATGAGTTGATTGTTTGGGAGAATCCAGCTCCTTGTTCAACTTATTACTGTCGACCAGTCAAATTCACCTTCTCAACGGAAACTTCAGATTTCATAAAGGCTGAAGAGTCTGATATGAAGGTAGCGATTGCAGAATTGACTCCCACGCGTTATAATAATGCGGAGATATCCCACGAACTGCATATGACGATGATTGATGGGAAAGTGGTAAACACAATAGCAGATGTTCCATCGCAAGCAACATGCCCCATTTGCTTGGCAACACCAAGTCAAATGAATAAACTAGATGTCTTGGCTCAAAAGTCACTTCGTGAAGAAATTTACGAGTATGGTCTATCCTCACTCCATATGAGAATTCGGTGTATGGAGTGTCTTCTTCACATATCGTATAATATGGACTTCAAGAAATGGAGTGCTCGTGCTGGAGACCAGACATTGAAAAAAGCCAAGAAAGAGTGTACACAACAAGAATATCGTGAGCAAACCGGATTACTAATCGATATTGTGATACAGGTACCTACCTCATTTGCGAATTGAATGCTTTTTTTACTTGATTAGCTTTTATTTTTATAATTTAAGCCTATGATTAACTATTTTTTTCTTCAATTGACAGGGTTTTGGAACTACAAACGATGGAAACACTGCAAGGCGATTTTTTGATGACTATAAAAGGTCATCTAGAATCACAGGAATTGACGAAAACTTAATATTCCGATTTTCCGTGATTCTACAAGCCATATCTTCAGGAAAGTCGATAAATATTGAGGCCTTCAGATTATACTGCAGAGAAACAGCAGAAAAGTACGTCCAGCTTTACCCTTGGTATTATATGCCAACAAGCGTCCACAAACTTCTGATACATGGTGCTGATATTTGCAAACATTATTCAGTTTTACCCATAGGTAAGCCAATATTACTTCATTTTTATTTAATATAATATAGTGATTTGTTATTCTTTGGCTTACTCTAATGAAATTAAATTCCTTTTCTAGGTACTAAGGCGGGTCAATAAGTCCGTGACTTTTTGAATTTCTAACCTCCTTACTGAAAAAGCAACACTACTCCTGTCAACAGGCATCTGTCAGTTGACTCCTATCAAAATTTGAACTTGCTGCGTCAGTTAGTTTGTGTTTTACAGCTATCTTTATCAGACTATCCAGTAACTTAAGGAAACAATGGAAAAAAGTGAATTTCGTGTGCTTATTAAGCATTATTTTTTGCGAAAAAAAACCATTACCGAGACCAAGGCTAAGCTTGATAAATACTACGGGGACTCTGCACCATCGATTTCAATGGTAAAAAAGTGGTTTACTGAATTTCGTTGTGGCCGTACAAGCACTGAAGATGCCGAACGTCCTGGACGCCCAGTTGAGGTCTCTACACCCGAAACAATCGAAAAAATTCACGATATGGTGTTGGCCGACCGAAGATTGAAAGTGCAAGAGATTGTGGAAGCCATAGGCATCTCGCATGGCTCAGTGGTTTCAATTTTGAATGATCACTTGGGCATGACAAAGCTTTCCGCAAGATGGGTGCCGCGTTTGCTCACAGTCGACCACAAACGCAATCGTGTAACAACTTCACAGGAAGGTTTGGCGTTGTTTAATCACAATATGGAGGAGTTTTTGCGCCGTTTTGTAACCGTGGACGAAACATGGATCCATCACAACACACCAGAGACCAAACAACAGTCAAAACAGTGGGTTTCGGTTTCGGTTTATTGGGTTACAGGGTGAATCGGGGCCAAAGAAGGCCAAGGTGGGTTTGTCAGCCAATAAAGTTATGGCGACTGTTTTTTGGGATGCACGTGGGATAATCCACATTGACTATCTTCAAAAGGGAAGAACAATTAATGGGGAATATTATGCCAACTTATTGGACCGCTTCAATGAGGATTTGAAAAAAAACCGACCTCATTTGGCCAAGAAAAAAGTTCTTTTTCACCAAGACAATGCAAGGGTGCACACATGTGCAGTTGCCATGGCAAAAATCCATGAATTGGGCTATGAATTGCTCCCACATCCACCCTATTCTCCAGATTTGGCTCCGAGTGACTACTTCTTGTTCCCAAACCTGAAAAAATGGCTCGGTGGAAAAAGATTTGACTCCAATGATGAAGTCATCTCGCAAACAAAGGCCTATTTTGAGGACCTCGACAAATCATATTTTTTGGAAGGGATAAAAAAATTGGAGAAGCGTTGGACAAAGTGTATAGAGCTCAAGGGGGACTACGTTGAAAAATAAAATGATTTATTTATCAAAAAATCTGTGTTTTATTCCAAAAGTCACGGACTTATTGACCCGCCCTCGTATATTATCAGAAGAAGCATCAGAAGCTAGCAATAAGGATTTCAGAAAAGTAATAGAGGGACATACACGGAAAATAGGAAGGATCCAGACGAACGAAGATATTATTCAAGGTCTTTTGATTAGCTCTGATCCACACATTTCCAATATTAGACCTAAATTCTTCAAATTATCGCATCATAATTTACACCCTGAAGCAGTTCAATTACTTCACAACGATGATGTTGATGATGTTATAGAAGAAGAAGTAATGTTTATAGAGTCTCAAAACATTTCAGACCCTCTTGTTATGATATAGCATTTTCTTTAACTAAACAGACGTTTAATCCTGCTAACAAGTAACAAATCATTCCTAAAAAAGGTCTTAACTTTGTAAAAATAATGAATAAAATTAAATTAAATTTTTCAACAAAAACCATTTTTTATAGTATTTGATAGGATATTTCACTCTTAGATGATATAATTAAAAGTAAAAATACAAAAAAGAAGAACAACATTACGAAAAACATTTAATTTTTTGTAAAAATTAAACTTAATTTTCTTGCGCGGCCGCACTCTGCGAGACCAAATAAAATTATTTTTATATTCCTTGTCACCTTATCTAATACGCCTATGCCTCAAAACACCCCGCAAACTACGGCAGTTGAAGAAAAAAAATAAAATGTGTTTTTCTCCATACAATTTTTTTTAATTTATTTTATATCTTGAAAAATATAAGTTTTTCGAAGAATTGTACAAAAGTAAAAGTTGTTTGAAATGTTGTTTTCTATCACAGAAAAAAAAATCAAGTCGAAATTTCGACTTCGGGGTCTATGTCCACGAATTTTGGAATTGGAACCACTGTGCCGCGTCTCGCCGACTAGTACCGTCAAAGTCAGCTATCCCCAACCCGCAGCCTGCGGGCCGCATGCGGCCCGCCGGGACTTTATCTGTAGCCCGCGTGATGTTAAACTATTTTGAAATTCACACCCACCGGCAAAATAATGTAAAGTCGTCGTGAAAGTCGTGAAAATTTTTCGAAAAGTCGAAAATTTTTTCCACTTTTAAATCGTTAATTTTGAAGAACGTTATTTTTTAACCCTAAAAAATTTTTGTTGCGGCCCGCGACACCAAGACCAAAACATATTTGTGGCCCGTATGAAAAAAAGGTTGGGGACCACTGGTCAAAGTCTTTTAACCCGATAACGTGCCATACATATACAGCCTACAGGAAACAAAGTTAAACATTTTTAATTTTGGTCGAAACTACAGCCAGATTTGTGATGAAAAGTGGTAATTTCATAAAAAAATAGATTTAAAAACTTTTTTTCTGCAACCGTTGGACAAAATTGCTTAAAATAATTCTAGTATAGTATCGAATACTGCCTGGCGTGACAGAGGCGACCGGCGTGGCGAGTTCGACAGTACCTAAATAAGCACTAAGTATATTTATTAGTAGTGGAATATGTACTTACCTTAATTTTCTTTTTACATAGCCGGCACTGGCTGTGATTATTACTATTAGTCTCTTCATAATCAAAATATCTATGAACTGCATCTTTTTTTGGTGGAGGCATAGTAAAATAAAATATGAATGAAAAACCACGAGAAATGGAAAATATTTTTTGGATTGCGCCCGCGCGGAATTAATCAAAGAATGATGCAACAAAAACAAACAACTAACAAGTGTCAACAAGTTCGCAACGTGCACAGCGAGCAGTGCACAGGGGGTGCGACGGCGGCGGGTGGCAGGCGGTTCGGCGAGCATTTCAAACAACAAAGATTGTACTACTATACTAATAAGGCGTACTTTCGAATGAATAGGCGGCGCGACGTTTGATGTGCTGTGTACCACGCGCCGACGCCGCGCCTTCGTGTACAGCAAAAAGGAGTTACCGTAGTACACATAAATACGAAACTCGCTTGAGATGTGAGGCAGGAAAGCGCTTTATATGTGTAACCTCTTTGTAAAGGGTTACCCCTTCATAAGGGTTTTTTTGTGAATTGGTAACAATTTGAATTGTTTGTGGGTTACCCCTTAAAAAGGTTACCATTTTAAATGGTAAGTGGAACGAATGGGACATCAAATCATAGGGTTTTTAATCAACTTAAAATATTCAGCCGTTCCAAAAACCCTGATAAAACCCTTAAAAGGGAAAGCGGTTCCGGTCCCTGGTTTTCAGAATATTATGATCAATACGATCGAACGCCTTACTATAATCAGTGTAGACTACGTAAACTTGTTTGTTTGCGTCCATCTTCTGTGTTAAGAAATCGTTCAGAAGTACAAGATTTGTAACAGTAGATCTACCTGATAAAAAACCATGCTGTGAAGGACTGAAAACTTTACTCAGTGACGCATAAACTTGCCTATAAATTATACGTTCAAAGACCTTAGCCAAAGTGCATAATTTGGAAATTGGTCTATAATTTACGATTTTTGTTTTAGCTCCTTTTTTGTGTACGGGAGTGATATAGGCCAATTTCCAAACTTTAGGGACTGTGCAAGATGAAATAGATTTAGTGAATAACAAGTATACTGGTAATGACAATGTTTCATAGCAGCGAATGAGAAACTTAGGAGATAGGTTATCCGGACCTGCAGATTTATGGGGATCAAGATGTTTTAGAGAATATTTAACATTTTCAAGGTTGACTTCAATTGAGTTAAGATGTGAAATGCAATCAGTAAGGTTTGAGCATGACGAGGATATAATGTTGATATCGCTACGATTACATATGTTAAGGAAGGATGATTGAAAATGATCAGAAAACGCTTCGCAAATAGACTCACCCGTTGATAATGTATTTTCATTATAAATGAGGTTACTAGGGAGCATATTAGATTTAGATCTGTGTTTAATATAATTCCAAAAATGTTTGGGATTTTTTTCTATGGCAGATTCCGTAGTTTGTAAGTAATTTTGATAACATTCAGCTTCCAATTTTTTGACCCTATCACGTAGTAATTTAAAAGTTGATTGGTCCGATATCATACCATATATTTTAAATTTTTTTAAAAATTTATACTTTTGTCTAATAAGGCGTTTAAGAACTGGAGTGAACCAGATTGGATACGAACTTTGTTTCACTCTCTTTAGCGGGATATATTTACTCTGAATTGCACCAATACTGTCATAGAAGAAAGATACAGCATCTTCTAGTTTCATAGTACTCAATTTACTAGACCAGTCTATTAAGGATATTCCATTATTTATTTTATCGAAATCACCATGAGAAAAGTTTAAGCGGCCAGAATCAGCTGACTTTAAATAGGTTTTAATAGAGAGAGATACTTCCACATTTAGAGCAGGGTGGTAGGAGTCCAGGGGGACGAGGGGGTCAAAGCATTCGCTAACAGAGACCCTCTCATTACACAAAACAAGATCTAGTATTTTACTTTGTTTGTTACGTACGCCATTATATTGGTTAAGCGATAATATTTGCAGTTCATTCAACAGGATAAATTCATCACTAACGGGCGTATGAATATTACAAGCGAGATAACAGTCAGCAGAAGGAGCATATTCCCAATTGATTCCACTTAAGTTGAAATCCCCGATGATTAAAAAGTTGTCGAGGGAACACTTTAGTACTGAAACATTTAACTTACTTAAAAAATTTGATAGTTGATCTGAAAAAGATCTAATAAGGCCTTGTTTGCACAGGTACACAACACAAATGTGTAACTTTATACTTTGGGAACTGCTCAAATGTTTACCACGCAAATTAATAGTAATCCAAAGGTCTTCAGCCAAAGAATGAAAACTAGGTGCAGCCATAGCTGATACATACCTTCGAACAGCTATCAACACCCCGCCGCCGCGCGCTTGACCTATTGAGCTATAATCCCGATCCCGACGCCACACCATATATTCATCACTAAAAAGTTCAGTGTCCAGGAAATTATCAGTTAACCATGTTTCCGTGAGAATAATCAAGTCGTAGGAGCTTAAGTTTAACTGGCGATAAAATTCGTTTGACTTTGTACGAAGCCCGCGCACATTTTGATAATAAATATTTAATTTATTCGTATTATTGGTACCCATGGCTACAAATAGAAATTAAATAGTAATTTATACATTATTAGGCTAATATTGGACATAATATGAATAACAGTAACGTGCATTAATATCGTTATTAATTTACACAGTGAATAGTTATCAAAAGAGTTATAAACTATGCTGTGCGAGGACAATAGAATCGGTATAGTCGTGAGAGGGAGCGAGATGAATGTATGCGGCCGGAAAGCCGGTACGAGCGAGATAAATATCCGTATTAGAACATAAGAAACTTGTGAAATATCTAAATTATAATAAGCAGACATTAACGAAATTATGTTATTAAGAATATTGGAACTTTGATCCAGTTCATCATTGATGTACGCGAGAGTTATGTCAAATAGTAATAAGAAGTCAAGAAATTCCACGCGAGTTAACATTATGAATAGGCGGTACACAACACAAATGTGTAACTTTATACTTTGGGAACTGCTCAAATGTTTACCACGCAAATTAATAGTAATCCAAAGGTCTTCAGCCAAAGAATGAAAACTAGGTGCAGCCATAGCTGATACATACCTTCGAACAGCTATCAACACCCCGCCGCCGCGCGCTTGACCTATTGAGCTATAATCCCGATCCCGACGCCACACCATATATTCATCACTAAAAAGTTCAGTGTCCAGGAAATTATCAGTTAACCATGTTTCCGTGAGAATAATCAAGTCGTAGGAGCTTAAGTTTAACTGGCGATAAAATTCGTTTGACTTTGTACGAAGCCCGCGCACATTTTGATAATAAATATTTAATTTATTCGTATTATTGGTACCCATGGCTACAAATAGAAATTAAATAGTAATTTATACATTATTAGGCTAATATTGGACATAATATGAATAACAGTAACGTGCATTAATATCGTTATTAATTTACACAGTGAATAGTTATCAAAAGAGTTATAAACTATGCTGTGCGAGGACAATAGAATCGGTATAGTCGTGAGAGGGAGCGAGATGAATGTATGCGGCCGGAAAGCCGGTACGAGCGAGATAAATATCCGTATTAGAACATAAGAAACTTGTGAAATATCTAAATTATAATAAGCAGACATTAACGAAATTATGTTATTAAGAATATTGGAACTTTGATCCAGTTCATCATTGATGTACGCGAGAGTTATGTCAAATAGTAATAAGAAGTCAAGAAATTCCACGCGAGTTAACATTATGAATAGGCGGTAGAATAAAATGTAAACAAGAATGCAAGTGGCGCGCAACCTTTTTATAGTAGGTGAAATAATTACTGTAAAATTTGGTTCAAGAGTGAAATAGTAAATAAAATTACACTTAAAAATATATACAGTGACGTAACAAAAAATTAGAGCTTTCTTAAGTCTTGTTCTGACCTTATTAAAATAACTTGCGATTCGGGATTTTTTCTTAAAAAAATTTTACATCCCTTAACCCATGAAAAAGCGTAGCCTTTCTCCTTCGCCAGTGATTTGGTTTTATTTAGGAGCAGCTTATTATCGAGGGTAAGATGGTCATTGATGAAAATTCTGTCGCTACCTTGAAGATTAATGTCCCCCGGTGACAAGTTACATTTCTTCGCCGCCGCAACAAAATTCTCCTTCAGGTATCTGTTATGGATGGATACGATCACTGGTTTAGGTGTTTTTTTGTTGGAAGAGGGGATTCTGGCAACGTAGTTAATCTGGTCTTTAGTGATGGGATAATTTATCAAGTTGCTTATATTCGTGACAATCTTAAGTAGGTTTTCAGATGGGGTAACAGGGATACCCTTAATTTCAATATTGTTCAAACGCGAACGCTGTTCACTATCACGAATAATGCGTTCAAAACCGTCGACTCGCTGCTGAAGTGACTTGACCTCATCGTTGGTTTTTATAAGACCTTGAACTTCTTTTTCAAGTTTAGAAATTTTATCTGTCATTGAATCAAATGTTTGATGAATAAAATCAACAGATGCCCTTAGCTCGGTTAGATCAGACCTCAAAGAAGCAAGATCTGCCAGGTCTGACTTGATTGCCTTGATATCCGACACAATATCTGGTAGGGCCGCCATCTGGATGCTTATACGTCTAATTTCGTGCATAACAATGTCCAAATCAGCAGGAGCAGGTGACGAGGGGCTAGATCCACCTCCTACTTGGGCAAGAGGGATCGCCGGTCCTTTGGATTTGCAGCTGATACATTTCCAGTTGTTTTTACGTTCACCGAGCTTTCTATAGCCGGATTCAGTAATTCCAGAACACCGGAAATCGAACCTTTTTTTGCAGGTTGAACACTGAGGGCCGTCGGTGAACTCCACATTACATTGATTGCACTTAAACATTTTATGTGATATTTTACAACAATTAATCGACTTGATGAAACCAAAGGTTATGCGCCCCTGGTGTTCGGGACAGCCGATATGTGTACACGAGTGCAGTGTTTGCTTGCGAAACTAATAATGTCTATATAATATAATAAGTTATCTAAACTTGTACGTGTTACCGCTTATATGTTTAGATTTATACAGTTATGTAAAGCTAAAGTTAATTCTCATTCTGCTGTTAATTTTCCAAACTATCTGACAGTTAATGAATTGAGAGTTGCTCGTTATGCTTGTATCCGAATTTCGCAATGTTTTTATTTTAGTGATGAAATTAAATTATTGAAGAAAGGAATTCAGTTGCCTAAAACTAGTAAATTAAAATCGTTATGTCCATTTATTGATAATAATAATATAGTACGAGCACTTGGTCGTTTACATAATGCTCAAATTTGTAATGATTCTAAATCACCCATTATTTTTCACTCAAAATGTCCTCTTGCAGCACTTATTGTTAAGGACGCTCACCTTCAGGCGCTGCATGGTGGTCCAAATCTTACTTTGAATGTTATTCGTGCTAATTATTGGATAATTGGTGCAAGAAATTTGGTGAAAAGAGTAATTCATAAATGTTTGCCCTGTTTTAAACATTCTGCTGCACCTATTAACCAACTAATGGGTCAATTGCCCATGTCACGTGTTACACCTGCTAAACCTTTTCGCTGTAGTGGGGTTGATTATGCAGGACCTGTAATTTTAAAGTTATATCCTGGACGATGTTTAAGAACTTCTAAGGCTTATATATGTTTATTTGTATGTACAGTTACCAAAGCAATTCACCTTGAATTAGTAACTGACCTCTCTACTAATGCCTTTTTGGCCGCTTTTCGGCGATTTACCTCTAGACGTGGTCATTGCAGTGATATTTGGGGTGACCGTGCAACAAATTTTGTAGGAGCCTCAAGGGAATTAGATTTTATGTTTAAAAATAGTAAGTCTCAAGTGCTAGGTGAAATATTAGCAAACTTTAATACTACCTGGCATTTTATACCTCCTGGTTCACCCCATATGGGTGGATTATGGGAAGCCGGTGTCAAATCCGTGAAAACGCATTTAAAGCGTGTAATTGGTGAAACGCGACTTACCTTTGAGGAATATTGTACTTTGTTAACTCAAGTAGAAGCTTGTGTCAATTCTAGACCTCTCACTATTCCTTCAGAGTCTATAGATGACAATATTTCACCAATCACTCCTGGACATTTTCTTACCTATTGGAGAAGCTCCAATAACTGTACCTGAGCCTAGTTTGGGGGACCTCTCTCTTTCTCATTTAGATCGCTGGCAAATGCTGCAGCAAATGCTTCAAAATTTATGGTCGCGTTGGAGTTCTGAGTATCTCCACACTTTACAAAAACGATTTAAGTGGACGGATAAGGTTAGAGAACCTGATGTTGGATGTGTTGTATTGGTTAAGGACGAGAGACTTCCTCCAGGCAAATGGCTTTTGGCTAGGATACTCGAAAAGCATCCTGGTAAGGACGGTCTAAGCCGCGTCGTTACATTAAAAATGAAAGGTCAAATTTTCAAACGACCTATAACTAAGATCTGTCCGTTAAGCACAACAGATGACCCTGTTTAGATCTGTTCTTATTGATTTTATTTACGTGTTTAAGTTTGTTTACTTGTGGAATTTTGTTATTTTTTCCCACGGTTGAAAGGACCCACTGTCCTTTGGGGGCCGGAATGTTTATGCGTTAGAAGTTAAGTTCTCATATGGCAGACTAGATGGCGTTGATTTGCCACTGGATCGCGCTATTGGTGACGCGAACTGATTCATATAAGATGTTTATGAGGGCCCCACTAGAAGTAAGTTTTTTTTTGGATTGTTAATCGATCAGCAATAAAGTGTAGTTAAAGTAGCTTGGTGTTTTAGTGCAGAGAGCAATAAATTAGTATAGTGGAGTGACTTGTGTTAAGTGTGAACATACATCATACATTTGTAACAGGGTCCCGTTTTTACCCTTTGGGTACGGAATCCTAAAAATGGCACGTGATCTAACGAAATTTATTAAAGTTCATTGAAGTATTTAAAACTTTAGAGCCACTATGGTTGATAAAATCTAAAGACTATTATTATAAAGCAAAGAGAAAAATGTATGACACAATAATTCGGTTTCGTCGATAGCGTGATAGCGATAGCGTGATAGCGATAGCGAAAATACAATTAATGAATAAAATAATAGCCTAAACTGACCAAGAGTATGTCACGACATGTCTAAAGAGGGTCCCGTAACTATCAACGCGCAATAGGCTTTCTATGAATTACTACAAAAGTTATTCATAAAGTTATTACAGAAGCTAGGAGAGCGACGGACAGACAGACAGACGGACAGGCAGAGTGAAATTATAAGGATTCCTTAAGTATTACGGAACCCTAAAAACACGACCGAAGCTCGCGGCAATATTCCGTGTATTTGCTCGAATCCGTTCAGGCCGAACCATAGATTAAAATGCCTAGAAAACGAGTACGCGCATGAAAAGTGAAGTTAATCATACTGAGCCATATCGGCTCAGTTTGTTGGAACGACCCGTCAGTTGTCAAGATCAAGCGGTAGTGCATACATCTCCGACATTAAAAACATTATAACGGTTTGTGTCGTTATTGGGTGTTACAATGCATCGGAATAGAATATAGAAGGCAGAAATATTCTCCCTCATACCCAGTTTGGCTTTCGTAAAAATGTAAGTACTATGGACTGTTTAGGTATCTTTATGACTGATGTCCGTTTAGCATTTTCCAAAAATGAGTCGATGGTAGGTGTTTTCCTAGACATAGCATCTGCATAACAAAAAATACTTAGATTAGGTGTACCAGAAAAGATGGTCAACTACATTTCTAACTTCTTATCATTTCGATCCGTTATTATCAATCATCAAAATTTGTCTCTTCCTCCTAGATTCGTTTGGAAAGGACTTCCACAAGGTTCTGTTCTCAGTCCTATTTTATACAACATTTCTACCAGTGACCTTGAAGTCTCTGTCGGTTGCTTTTGTAGTATACTGCAGTATGCGTATGATCTTTATATATTTCATGTAAAGATATTATTCAAGGTGTCAATAGACTCTGCTGTGCCCTACTTAAATGACTGGCTGGAGGATCATGGTCTCTCTATTTCTATTGAAAATGTTACATATTATGTCAACAGTAAGATGTAACTGTCAATATCATTATTGACATTGACAGATGTCATGAAGTAAAGCCTATCGAGTTAGTTTATTTTAGTTGGCCAAAAGGCTATACATAGTGTAGACGTATATTTTATGTTAAGCATATCTCATAATATATAATACGTATCTGTGGTAAGCACCAATAAAGGAGAGTATAAGAATTGTTGCTGTATTATTATCATCACCACTCAACGCAAGAAGGAGATACAAATCAAGAGGTCGAAGCTCGTTACATAAAAGAGCTGTGTAGTGGTTTTCTCTCGTATTAGATATCTTTCTAATGTTTCTATAGCTTACAACAATAATTTTTTTCCAGATAGGGATAGTGTCAAGTATTTGGGCGTATATTTGGATACCAGATTGTCTGGTACATACCACATTAATAATTGTCTTAAAAAGGCGGAAAGAAATTTAAATGTCCTCCGCTCCTTATCGGGAATTTGGTGGGGCTCACACCCATATGTTCTGAACATATGGGTGTGAGCCCCACCTCTTGTGTATAATGCATTGATTCGTAGTCAATTGGACAGAACCGTGTAATAAAACAAATTTTAAAATATTTGATAAACTTAAGGCAAAATGTTTACGGTTAATTATAGGTGCAATGAAATCGTCCCCAATTAATGCACTTCAGGTAGAGTGTGTGGAGCTTCCTTTGGCTCTTCGTCGACAGTATTTATCTGATAGGTTTATGCTTAAAGCCTATCAGTGGACCTCTCACCCTCTTATTAATAAACTTTCTTCTCTACTACAACTTTCATCTACTAAGTATTGGACTCATAAAAGTTTACCTTGTCTTTTGAAAAGTTATCAAAAACTCGTATCCTTGCCTTGTCCAGTAGCTCAATTCCCCATTAATCCACTGTTCGACTCTTCATTCTCCTCTCTTATATTTTCTCCAAATGTTATTTTAAAATTTCCCATTACAAAAGGTTGTCCTTTTGCTAATGTTAAATTTAATTCAATAGTACAATCAATTTAAAGATTGGACTCTTATATTTACTGATGCATCAAAGTCGGAATCTAGTTGCGTTGGTAATGCTGCCTGGATACCAAAATATAATGTAATTCTCAATAACAAACTCCCTCCTTCTCATCGGTATTTTCTGGTGAATCTTTAGCTATCCTTGAAGCGCTATCCTTTATAGAATCTCACAGACTGAATAAGTCCATTATTGTCTCGGACTCTAAAAGTTCTCTTGAAGCTATTTCGTCAAACCAGTTTCGGTGCAAAATTAAATCTTATTTAATTTTTAAAATTAGAGAGCTGTTATTTAAATGTTATTGCAGTAACATTCAGGTTGTACTAACTACTAACCTTGGTCCCCGGGCATAGTGGTATTACAGGAAACGAATGTGTAGACCTTTATGCTAAAGAGGCTTATAAGTCTGGTGGTTTAAGTAATTTTAAAGTTTATTGCCAAGTTCTTCTATCTCTGGCTAAGACACATATGACCTCTGAGTGGAATAATATTTGGACCGATTCGAGTAGAACTAAGGGACGATTTTTTACCGAAATACAAGGATCTATACCTAGTAGGCCCTGGTTTTTTAAATACTCTAAAGCTAGCAAATCTGTTTGTTCTACTATTTGTCGACTTCGCCTTGGAGATTCGTGTAATAATGTATTATTACATAATTAAATATGGCCAAAATAAGAGTCAAGGATAGCTCATTGTGCGAGTGTGGCTTAGACTCATCTAGCTCCCCCGATCATATCTTCTTTAATTTTCCTATAAATCTTTCTTTATACGACTTCCTTCCTACACACATTCCTCGACCCTTTAATCTTAAGACTATTTTATTCTACGTCTTTACTCCATTTGTAGACACTCTATGTTCATTTATAGCTTCAAATCATATAAAACTTTGATTATGTATATTTAATTAAAGTTTAACTTATTTTCATTAATTTTTATTTTATTTATATATGTTCTGTATACCTAGGTACACACTAAAAATGTTTAGAAAATGAAAAACGGCTTAATGTAGAAAGTTGCCAATACTTTTATTGTTTTTCGAAGTAATCTCCGTTCCTCTCTACACATCGTCGCATTCGATGGAACCACTGAATAAAAAAATAAAGCAAATAAAGTACTGCAACTGCAATAAAGCAGTGGGCTTCTTTCTTCCTTAGGGGTCTCTTCTATGGCATTTTCGTACGCTTTCACCGCATCTTCAGGACTCGTAAAGCGAATACCTCGAATTTTATCTTTAGTTCTTGGGAATAAATGAAAGTCGCAGGGCGCCAGGTCAGGACTGTATGGCGGATGACTCATTATCTCGACACCTGACACATTTTGCGAAGTGCGCTGAAGCATTGTCGTGGTGAAGGAGGATCCTGCTTCGAGGGCGCTGCTGTCGAATTTTTTCCAAGACAACAGGCAAACAGCGATTGACATACCAGTCTGCAGTAACTGTCCTTCCATCTTCTAGCACAACTGTCGCAAAATGACCTTTCCGAACAAAGAATGAGGCAATCATCTTTTTTCCTTGACTTCTTCCTTTCTTTACCTTAGTTGGCCGATCCTTGAAAGGAAACACCCACTGAGCTGATTGTCTTTTGGTTTCCGGTTCGTAGCAATATATCCAGCTTTCATCACCTGTGACGATGTCAAATACAGCATTTGAGTCACCGCCGTTGAACTTATCCAACATTTGGCGACACCAGTCCATGCGAAGGTGTTTCTGGTCGTCGGTTAAAGTATGGGGAATCCATCTGGTACAAAGCTTCCTGACGCCTAAGTGCCCGTGTAATATTTTTTGAACTTGACTCATACCAATGCCTAGGCTTGCCCGTATCTGCTGATAGGTCACTCTATTATCTTCCTCTATCATGCGTCGCACAGCACTGATGTTATCTACAGTAGTCGCTGTTAAAGGACGTCCCTCACGCGGATCATCATTGAGATTGCTACGTCCACGCTAACAACTCGTTAAACCAATTGTAAATAGTAGCACGAGATGGGGCTTCATTAAGAAATGCTAATCGTAGCATATCATAGCTTTGTTGTTGAGTAAGCCCACAACGAAAGTCATAATTAATCATTGACCGAAAATTTTCTCGCGTTAGGTTCATTTTCACGTGTAACAAGAGTTTTAGATTTGCTGCCAATTCACAAAAACAAATGACAAATGAATGCAATATACTACATTAGGTTACCAAAGAGTTCTAAAATTGAAATTCAAAAAATGTTTTCATTAGCAATGTTTCTAACTGGCCAGTTCTAAACATTTTCAGTGTTACCCACGTATTATGTAGGGTTTAATAAAAAATAAAAAAAAAGCTTAGAAACATGGGCTTTGTATATTATTGTTTTTATAGGTACTAGTAATTATAACTTATATCTGCATGAAGTCATTGCATGAGTCATTCCCTGCACTGTACGTCATCAGCTTTTCACTGAACACTGCTCCATCACTCTGACGTTGGCAACTCCTATTACAGGGGAGGCTATGCCAAAAGAAGAAGAAGACCGAATACAATTTTAGCGCATAGCGGCTGTCATTAATTTTCATTAAAAATTTAATCCAAATAATTGAATTTGAATACCTACGTGGTACGACTAGTACGTAATACTCAGTAGTAATACTTATCATATACTCGTAATACGTCCAATTGAAGGCAAGGGTCAAGGTACTACATTTTATTTATAGCAGGTTCGTTTGTTCTTCTGCTAGTTATTTCCTGAGATATAGATACCTATTGTGAGTGTTTTGTGAAGGTAATTTTACACCATGGCGTTATAGCTGTTTAATCTATAGATAAATGGATAATTATTATAAATTGAAATTGTATAACTTCCATCATCAAGTTATAAATAGCTATAGTAAATATGAAGAAAAAAATACATGTCCTAACCTAACTTATACCATATATTCATCCCGGCGTGCCTGTATAATAATCATAAAAATATGTAAAAAATTCTATACACACTACAATCTATATGTTAAAATTCCCCTACTACTCTTTATTAAACTTTTAATAAGTATATTATGTTGTAAGTAGTCTTATTTTTTATTAACTTAGCATAACACTATTAGTTTTAATATTACACACTTGCATACAACAAGGATAATAGTTTATACATCATAGTGAATGTGGGGATCTGTCATAACTGCTGTGTAATAGTTTATTTTTCGGATTAAAAATAAAATAATTTGTATTATTATTTGTTAATCTATTATACTTTATCAGATAAATTACAAAATTGATAGTTTATCCAATAAACTACCTATATATTTATAGATAAAAATTATATTATAATATGGCATGCATAGTGAGAAATTTTTTACACAAAATTATAATCATGATGACCTGAAGGATGTCAAATTCAATTTAAGTTGTACCTCTTACACAAGGTGTTTAGTTCTCATATAACAAGAATTCCATATTGTAAGTTTAAATATTATAAATTGTAAAAAAATGAATTAAATCAACTCGCATTATGCAAAAGAAAATTGATTGAGGTTTATATTGAACCTTATAATTATTTTTATTTTTATGAGGATATTTTCTTTTTAAATCTAATTTTGTTAGTAACATATGTCTTGAAGAAACATATTAAAGTGAAAATAATAATGACCTGTGACATTATTATTAATAAATTCAATATATTTTTTAATAATGTATATATTATAATGTATATTTTTCTTTAATTTCAGAAACTAAAAATGGACTTGGTACTTGTGTCATCAAACAAGAGCTTTGGAGGGTATCAAAAAGTTTACAGCCACGAGAGCTCTGAGCTTCAATGTAAAATAAATTTCTCCATTTATATACCTCCACAAGCTGAAGGCGGTGATGTCAAGCTTCCTGTAATTTTCTACCTCTCTGGTCTCACTTGTGATGAGCAAAACTTCATTGGCAAATCAGGATTTCAAAGGTAAATCACAAATTTTATACTGTGGAAGATAAGAACCCTTTTTAACAATTATTATGCAATCACTGATCACTTTGTTCTCAACAGTTGCTATCATAGTTGTAAAATGTGTATGTTGAATAATGTTTTGGATGTGTGTCTAATGTTGACCTATCATACGTGTGATAAAAATGTGCCATGATAAAGTGAAAAATTGTTTTAGTAATGTAAACACTCTTCTGTTTGTTTGTTTTAAGATAAAAAAATCACTGAGTTATTTTTGAAACAGACTGCATTAATAGGTATAAACTATTTCTAGAGTTGCAGCTGAACATGGCATAATAGTGGTTGGCCCAGACACTTCTCCTAGGGGTGTGAAAATACCTGGTGATAATGAATCATGGGATTTTGGAGTTGCAGCTGGCTTTTACTTGGATGCCACTAAAGAGCCATGGTCTAAAAACTACAGAATGGGCAGTTATGTCAACAAAGAGTTATATGGCCTAATTCTTAGTGCCTTCAATAATGTTGTTGATCCTGATAGAATTGGAATCATGGGCCACAGGTAAAAACTATATCATAAAATGTTAACTGTTTTTCAGCCAAAAGGGTAATAGGTACTATCAAACAAGCTACTGCTCGACCAGGCATAATATGAAAATCTCTTAAGCACCATTGAATTGTTCAAGTATGTCTCCAGTGGATGCGATCACTTCGTGTTGAAATATTTTCAGGTGTTCTAGTGCACAGGTAAGTATTTAGAAACTGGTCGAGCTGGAACTTTCTCGATATTGTATTTAACCTACATACTACAACATTATTCTAAGTTACTACTTACAATATTACGTTTAGTATTGTACTTATGTAGTTAGAAATAAATTGAGTAGTAAATAAAGTAGTTAACTTTTAAAATGCCATAGATTACATTTTAGGATTAAGATATTATATACATTTTATTTTCAGCATGGGTGGTCATGGTGCTCTTGTATCCACTTTAAGAAATCCCGGTTTATATAAATCTGTAAGTGCCTTTGCGCCAATCTGCAACCCTTCTTCTTGTCCCTGGGGTGTCAAGGCATTTACTGGTTACCTCGGAGATGACATGAAACAGTGGGCTGAGTGGGACGCAACTGAACTTGTTAAGGGATATGATGGACCTCCACTAACTTTATTTATTGATCAGGTAATTATTGGCATGGCAAAACTGTAGCCTGTGTTTATTATGGCCTTTTTTGGTAAAACCTATGATGGTTTTTGTGAACAACAAATTTCAGAAAGTATTTTCTATAATATATTTAAAATGGCATATTTCAGTACAAGTCAGAACATTAAATTAATTATTATCAAGAACTTTGAAAGACAATTGTTTTTATATTACAGGGTACAGAAGATAAATTCTATAAAGAGAAACAACTGCTACCTGAAAATCTTGTTGAGGCGTGTCGATCAGTTGGGGTGCCCATTATTTTGAATTTACGCGACGGTTATGATCACTCTTACTATTACATTTCCACCTACATCAAAGAACATTTCGATTTCCATGCCAAGATACTTAAAGCTTAAATGTTGTTTACTTCCTCTCAGGGCCATTAAATTCAGGTTTAAATGTTTTATTTTTTGTAAGTTTTTTTTGTAAGACTTTTATTGTTATTGTTATTCAAGTTAAAATGTAAACTACTCATTGCATTTTATACAAGTATTTTCTGTTAAAATGTAAACTACTCGATGTTATACAAAATAAAATATTGTTTATATTTAATGTTTATTGAAAAATAAAATTTTCAACAGATTCAAGTTATAATAAAGCTTTTTCCAACTCAAGTAACGAAAATAGTTTTAGAATAAAATAAAAACTACGACTTTCATCATTTTGATTATTTTCGTATGTGATGATAATACTGCAAGAGTTTGTCTCTGTTGCCCCAAACATGCAGACCACCCCAATAACACCAAGCACTGAAAATAATAAAGAGAAAAATTTCAAACAATATTGGTTGAATTTCAAGACTGAATAAAGTTACTTGAAAATACAGTAGTATTTTCAGTAGTAGTAATGTTTAGTAAACATTACTAGGTAAATATAAATTTTCAGTTTTGTTCTGAAATCTAATCAATTGTTAAAAAGTTAGGCTGTTAAAACATTTATATATTTTAACAGCCTAACTTTGTCGTTACCTACAAGAAGTACCTCTATTTTAGAACCATTTTGTCACCAACAGCAGTACAAATTATAGACTTAGTGCCAATTTCACCAATGCCTGTCATCAATAGAAGAACAAGAGAGTTAACAGTTGTTGGTGAAATTGGTACTTAAGGCTACAAAAATGTTGAGAATATCTTACATTCCAAATAATGCCCCTCCCAGATGAGCAGCATGGTCAAACAGCTTCCACCCTAACATTATTCCCGCCAAGTCGAGGCCCATTATAAACTTGATTGCCTGAAATAATTAAATTAAATAGTAGTTGCCTATGATTGTATAATTATATAACAAAAATCCGATTAGACAAGTTATTTAATTGAAAAAAATAGTAAAATAAATACTTAACACCTAAGTAAACGCATATTATCTTACTGAGTGATTTTTTTATTCCATTTCGAGAAAAACAGGGCATGCTTTGTATCAAAAATAGAATCCTAATACTATTATAAACTGTTAAAGTTTGTGAAGATGGATGGATGGATGGACGTTTGTTATTCTTTCACGCAAAAACTACTGGACGGATTTTGATGAAATTTAGTATGGTAGTAGTTTAAGCTCTGGATTATAAACATTGGCTACTTTTTATCTCCAAAAAGTACAGTTCTCCCGGGGATACTGTATTTACGCGGGTGGAGCCGCGGGCAATAGCTAGTATAATATTTGGTCCTTATATATGAAATTGGCGTTTTGTCGTACTGGCCACTTTGATCTCAAATATGTCTTCTTTGGTTAGGAATTCCAATTTCAAATTTATACCGCTATTTAAGCCTTTGTGTTTCGAAAACCGTAATTCATTTGTTTTTTCCTCTTTTGGTTTTTTCTTTGCGTCACACTGCTTACGTAATGGAAAACTTGAAATATCGTATTATATTTTTCGAGTACGAGTACCACCGTGGCACCAGTCCTGCAGAACCGCCTCGAAGGATTAATGATGTGTATGGCGGCGGTGTCGCAAAAGAAAACACAGTGCGTTTTTGGTTCCAACGTTTTCGTTCTGGAAATTTCGACCTGCAGAACAAGCCCCGTGGACGGCCGGGGACCAAAATTGATAATGAAGAATTGAAGGCTATTGTGGAAGCGGATCCATCGCAAACCGCGTCCGAGTTAGCTGCAGACTGCGGTGTTAGTGATAAAACTGTTTTAATCCACTTGAAGCAAATTGGGAAGGTGAAAAAGCTTGAAAAGTGGGTACCTCATGAATTGAGTGCAGCAAATTGACAAATGCGCGTCGACTGATACGTTACATTACTCAACCGGCACAATAATGAAGGGATTTTGAATCGAATCCTACCTGTGATGAAAAGTGGATCCTGTACGACGATCCTGTACGATAATCGGAAACGCCTATCGCAATGGCTGAACCCTGGCGAACCAGCCAAAGCCTGCCCCAAGCGAAAATTGACTCAAAAAAAGTTACTTGTGAGCGTTTGGTGGACTAGTGGCGGTGTCGTTCACTACAGCTTTCTTAAATCTGGCCAGACGATTACGGCAGATGTCTTTTGCGACACCGCCGCCATACACATCATTAATCCTTCGAGGCAGTTCTGCAGCTCTAGTGCCACGGTGGAACTTGTACTCGAAAATAATACGATATTTCAAGTTTTCCATTTTGTAAACAGAGTGACGCAAAGAAAAAATCAAAAGAGGAAAAAACAAATGAATTACTTACGGTTTTCGAAATTCAACTCCGATGGGGCAGTCCAAAGCGCCTTTAAAGATTTTATTGATTCCTGTCCGAATGGTTTTTTTAGTAAAGGAATCAATGAACTACCTATGAAATGGCAAAGTGCCTAAATAACAATGGTACTTATATACTTTAATTTAAGAAATGTTTCAAAAAATCGACTTTATGTTCCTCCATTACAAAACGCCAATTTCATATGTAATGGCCTTATATATACAAAAGCATTGATGTCAAAGGTCAAGTATTTAAAAGTTGAAAAATCTTAAAAAGGGCACCCTACTGCAGGGACGACGCGTCCCGACGGGGCGCCAGTTACACGCACCGAACGCTGTTCATCCATCAAATTACATGTAACGTCATAGGGGTTCTGACGTCACGAGTTGCACCCGCCATATATTTGTCATTACAAAATGTATGGCGGTAGCAACTTGTGACGTAACAAATCGTTTTGTGATAAAGGGATGGGCGATATTTTTTATTTGCTTATAATTTTTAATCGCGTCAATCTAAATACTTATTTCTTTTAGAGTTACGTGTAATCTTTTACTGTTTATGTGTCTTTTTTCAACAATTTTAAAATTTAATTTATAAAAATGTGATATTCCACACTTGGCAACATCCCTCTATTACTGGTAAAAATGGCTATATTATAATACTTACTGAACCTGCAGCAAAGGTGTACATTGGTAAAAATATTATGCTTAATTTAGTGTCAGGATACGTCACACAAACATAGGACAATACTGACATTATTGCACCAGACTGAAACAAACAATTTGCATTAGAAGAAAACTCAAGACTAAAAATTCTAAAGAAAACATTAGCCCAACAGTGTAGGTTTGTTATAATTATGCATATCAAGTCAACTTACTGCTCCAAGGCTAAGTCCAGGCTGGTTGAGCATAACCTTATATAGGAAGCTGGAAAAACTGCTAATTACGCCGCCACTTAAGTACATAGCAACAAATTGCTCTTTGCCCAAAGAAGCCACAGCCGCTGAAAAGTGAAATACTGACTGTAGGCAGTAAAAACTTTTTATCATACAAACTAGGTTTTACGCGCGACTTCGTCCGCGAGGCGTGAACCGGGACCCATTGCACCACACCGTGCGGGATGAATTTCGAGAAATCCTTTCTTAATAGATGAATACCTCATAACAACTATCTAAATCTTTAAATAATTTATAGTAGGTATATATGTGTTTAGTAATAGTATTAACAGACAATCAGATTTGGTATGGCGGCGGACCACAGATTTAGAGGTTTTTATTTTCTTTTTTAAAATTAAATGAACAGTTATTTGATGTCATTGATTTTTGTAGTATTTATAATATTCTTAATCATAAAAATATATCTTGGGGGATTTACAGTTTTCAAGTAGGTTCTTGCGATTTTAGGGGTTTTTGACTTAAGTTTGGAGAGAAATATTTTTGAGAGTTTGTAACACTGAATTCAAAGGCTTTTGGGAATCGAAAAAACAGCAATGTTAATAGAACTTCGTGCTAATACAATATACCTGAAAATAAAACGCACAAGTGTCCAGTTGTCAAAATGGTCCACTCTGTACTAAATTATAGTGTGAACAGTTACCCGCAACACAGCTGTACGTGTCCCGCCTGCACCTGTCTAGAGGGTCCATGGAGGTCGAAGACGTTGTGAGCTACATCCGTGAGAAGACCACCTACACTTTGAGGGTTGAGCGTCTGCATTCTCGCCACAAGGTGAACTTTACTTCCTTTGTGGTAAGAGTGCCGACACCACTTTTGTCTGCCATCGAGGTGGAGACGTTCTGGCGTTCGGATGTAGTTTACCGAAGGTTCCGAAGACTCCCCAACGAAGAGAGCATTATGTCGCCGAAAGAGACAATACCTAGGTACGTGATAAACTATTTTTTTTGTGTGTGTGTTTTGAGAGTGTGTGTTATAATGTATTATAGTATAGAATTGTTAATTGTATATCTGTTGTCTGATTGCCATAACACAAGTCTTAACTTAGCATGGGATTAGATTGATGTGTGATGTATATTACATGTTTATTCTTTTGTATATTAATATATTGTGTAAATTTGATTTTGATTTCGATACTTTTTTGTGTATTTTTACTTTGAAAGTCGGTTTAATTTTTTGTTTAAAAATAATAATTTCCCCATTTTTTAGTTGTTGTGTTCTAAATGTCATGTTTTTTTAAATATCATTCTAGGAATGTCTTTCTCTCACTCTCATGTTCAGTGAAACAATAAAAGCTTGATGCTTGATGTTGGCAACTCATCAACAAGGGAGGCATATGCCAAAACAAGAAAAAGAAGAAGAACCAAGAAGATTGTTCCCTTACAAATCCTACTACTATTATAAATGTGAAATTTTGTGAGGATGGATGGATGGATATTTGGTTACTCTTTCACGCAAAAAATACTAAATGGATTTCGATTAAATTTGGTACGGTAGTTTAGGCTCTGAATATAGGCTACTTTCTTCAGAAAAGGTACAGTGTTTCCATGGGATACCATATTTAAGCGGGCGGAGCCGTGGGAAAAAGCTAATTGAGAAATAAAAACAAAGAACATACCTGGCATAAAAGTATATAACACATACATATTAGCAGCCAAATGCAATGTAGAATAGTGGCTAAATGTGGAAAATAGCATTGGCAAGCACTGCGCCTCTGAAAGAAATTGTTTATCAGTATCTTTATTGATTTTAATGATTTATTTAGCTTTTAGTATTTAGTGTAATTGAAATATATTAAAATCATATTGTAATAAAAAAAGCAAATGTATGCAAGAAACTTGTTGTTATTATCAGTTTGTATTAAATAAACTTACGTCCTGATGGATTTGAACAGAAATACTTTAACATTGTAGGCGTGAATGCTCTCACACGCCATGCTCCAAACACAAGGATGTTAGCTGCTAGTATTGGGTAAAAAACTTTTTCACTTTCTCTAAGAGATTTCCACCATTTTCTTATAGGACCTGGTTCAGTTTTCTGTAATATCACATTAATAATATTAGTAGTGTAATATCATGAAATACATTTAGGTTGCTCTTTTAGTAACTAATATTTTAGAATTTTAGATAATTTTTCTACATTCCAAAGATGAATACTATAAAATTAATTTTATTTAACCTTCTAATTTAAACCTAATTTACTCCTATTACAGGGGAGGCTATGCCAAAAGAAGAAGAAGAAGAATAAATTTACATATTAGTATGTCAAATATAAAAATATATACTTACAAATTGTGATATAAGTTTTTTTTGCTGGGCATTAATCCAACTGCTAGGTTTTCTTAAAAAGGAGGTGGCATGGGCTTTGATGTTTTCATACTCCCAAATTATACAACCAGCGATACTAGCTGAAGTAACCTTAAATATAATAACACGATCTTTATCATAGAAATGCGTTTACATAATATTTATTTAATAGAGTAAATCCTCACCCCAATTGTAAACAAGAATGGCTTCAATAAAGTTGTAGAATTTAAAGGACCAGCATCAACATGAGCAAGTTCTAGTGGATTTGCATCTGACATCGGCCTTCGGTGCCGTGAAAATGTATTTCGACATTGTATTCTTGCATATTGAAAATTATTTGGAACTCGTCGTAATAGTAATGGTTTGCTGAAACAATACAACTTTTAGTTGTTTAAAAGAAAATAATTGACGCATTACGAGCTAATAAGTGAAGAAAAAGCACTAAAACATTATGAAATATTTATAATGACGAAATATTTTCGAATAAAAATGTGTTTTGATATCTTACCAGCTAATCGTCAACTCTGCTGCAGACCAAACATTTTTAAACAACATATTTAGAGTAAATATATAAACAGGAAGTTTAGACAAAAAATATCATGTTTTCTGAATTTAAACTATAGGAAAATTTTGTAAATATACGTTTCTAATTTTTGTTTTCAAAAACGTATGTTTTTATGTTAATGTCAATTGTCCGCTTTGGTCGTCAGCTGTGACAAATGTCAATATGAGATTTTTTTTAAATATCGGCTTCAAACGGCACCGGCTTATAATTTGCCAGTGTCAAGGTAAAAAGGCGCGAAATAGAACTTTCGTTTCAATTTTCAACACCGTATTCCTCAATCGTCAAGTCTTAAGTCTAGTCAAAGTCCAAATAAATAGTCAGTGCAGTCCATGAGTCTTGTCAGTCGATTCACTAAAGAAGTCAGAAGCTTCACTGAAAGTTCCTAGGGAGTTTTGGATGGAACACTAAATAGCACGTTTTTAGAAGTTGTACCACTTGCCCACACTTGTGCACTTGTTAACGAATATTTAATAGTTAATATTCTACCAATATTACACATGAAGAACCGAAATAACACAGATTTATAAGGAAATACAAAAACCACAACCCGGCAAAACCCACTTTTTTTCTTATATGGCGATAAAGTAATAAACTATTGCTAGTTTTAGATTCAAAAGGCGGACACAAGAGTTTTTGTTTAAGTTTTCAACACCATTTTTTCTAAATTGTCAAGTCCGAAGTCTAGTCAAAGTCCAAATAAATCATCTTGATGCAATGCAATGCAATGAGTCCAGTCAGTCGAATCTATGGTCGATTCCATAGGCGAGGTCAATTCAGTAAAGTGACTCTTGACCAAAAGCTCTTGACTGAAACTTCCTAATCAGTACTTTTTCATTGGCATCTTGTGCAAAGAGCACTAAGCCATCGTTTACAAAACGCTAATGGACGTATAATCTCTGATTGTGAAAGCTACCCTCACCACAATCAAGCATTGTGGAGCAGCGTATATCCTGTAGATTCGTTAAGAAAAAAAGGGGCACATAAGCAAATTAGCAATTCTAGTGGTTCTCTCACTTTTGTTCTTTAGTAGGTATATTGTAAATTAATAAGACGTAAGAAATAGATTCATACGATTTTATCATAACTTTTAAATAAATCTACATCTACATCTGTATCTATACATATAATAAATTCGTAACTGGTCGCTGTCTGTACATGGAAGATATATAAGAAAAACTATTACGGGGAGCTTTATGAACGACATAGAACCTGAAACAATGATTTTTAGAATGTTTGTCTGTTTATCTGTACGTTTGATCGCGCTAATCTCAGAATCAAATGAACGGATTTTGATGAAATTTGGTATGGCAGTAGTTTCGACTGGATTAACACATAGGCTACTTTTCATTGCGGAAAAATCTACGGTTCCCACGATTTTTGTTTTTGCACGTACGAAGTCAACGGCTTAACCGATTTGAATGCGGTTTTCACTAATGCGTTTTGGTTTGCTCTACTAAAAATTTTGTGTTTGTTTCATTTCAATCGGTTCATACATATAAAAGTTATGTCAGCCTACAGAAAATTGAGAATAACTGATTAGTTGAACTGGCTGAACTTTACATATGGTATGATTAGGTATTGTTGAAGAATATGGCCACACTGTTAGGATAGCAACACTAATTTCGTTGGGAACAAAGAGTCGATAAGTGGGGATTGCGCCTATTTAAGTCGTTGCAATGTTCACATGAGTAACTGATCGTCCTGACTTCTATAGTGCGCGCGCGTATCAAGTGCTCCGTATCGACTACGTCGTAGCCCTGCTCCGTAGCATACGTCGTAGCCGTGCTACGTGCCGTACCGTCGTGCCGACCCCGCCTACTAGTGCAGTTTCATTTGAACTCTAATAGCGATCGTCAATTTACACCCTACTTCGTTAGAATAGGGTGTACATTGACGCCTTGCTGGGAGTTGAACTGCTCTTGACCTCCCGTTGAGATTTACTCATCGTTGGGGTCACGAGGAGCCAGCCCCCTAAGTGTGTGTGCCGTGATAGTATGTACACTTAGTTCGTGACTACTTATCTACCATTATGTGACTATGTGAGTACTATTTTAATTAGTTGTAAGACCACAAATACTTCCTTATGTGTTTAGTGTTATAAGTGAACATGTAAGTGACTATTTTAACTGTGTTGTGTCCCACAAACAATGTCCGACAAAGACCCTTGCCCCTCCGGCCGCGACCGTCGCAGCCGGAACCGAGACCACTCGGGATCGTCGCGCAGTACCACCTCCTCTAGGTCAAACTCGCGTACGACCTCGGACCGTGCGCTCCATTACCTTTCCGCCGAATCCAGCTTGAGCGGAACGGACACCGCTCGCCCCGGACCGTCTTCGGCATTCTCGCGGGGCGGTACTAATACCCCCCCGCCCCAATGCCTTCCGACGGCGGCCCGCAGCGAGTCAGGGCCCCCGCACCGCCCAGCCGAAAAAGGTTCGGCCTCTCCGCCGCGCTCCACGCGTCGCCCCACGGAGGTGTGTGCGCCTAGCCACCCTCCGGCTCCCAAAGTAGCACAAGACCCCGCGCAGGCCCGTCAGCCGCGCGGACCGCTAGCCGTGCCTCTTTCGCCGGCATCGCCCCCAAGCGAGGATCGTATCCCGGCGCCGCAAGTTTTGCCGCCGGCCCACTTGCCGTCTGACATGCCTCCGCCCGCTGTACCGCCTGCCGCACCCCCTGTGCAGGCCACCAAGCGCACCCGTCCGGTAGTAGCCTCTGCCGTATCACCTCCGGCGAAGCGCATAGACCGCCAGGTGACCTATGCTGAGGTAAGTGCCGCCGCCCCTTCTACTGCTGCCCCGCAGTCCTCGGCTCCTACACAGACGCCGATGGACACGGTAAGCGGCCCACTAGATGCTCCTGCAGCACCGGCGTGCGCTTCCCCGCCGCCGCCGCCTACTCCACGATACCCGCCCTTGGTCGTCGAAAAACTAGACGACTGGGTGAGGCATTTCCGCCGCCTCCGCGAAATTCTGGGGTACGCCCCACATGCCAAACCGTACGGGAACGGGGTCCGTTTCTCTCCCCATAGTGAAGGTGAATACAGGGCCCTACAGAGATACCTCACCGAGCTAGAGAAGACCGAGAACATTAGTTGGTTCTCATACTCATTGCCCCAAGAACGAGCTATTAAGGTAGGTATCAGAGGCCTACCCAATTGCACCAGACCTGACGATATCATCGCCGGACTCGCCGAGCTCGGGTACGCAGCGGAGTACGTATCGAAAGTGTCGGCGAGGCCGGAAAATCCCGGCTGTATCTTTTTTGCCCTTATCACCAGGGCACCGGATGTCGTACCCGGCATATACAAGATAAACGAAATCTTAAATATGCCGGGCATTAAAATAGAAGCCTGGAGGGGCAGGAAGAGCCCCGCTCAATGCCACCGCTGTCAGCAATTCCGGCACTCGAGCCAAAACTGCCACCGCAGGTTGGCATGTGTTCGATGTGCCGGAGAGCACCGCGCGCACGACTGCCCCCGACCTAGTTCTGAGGAGCCCACTTGCGCTAACTGCAAGGGGGCCCACCCCGCGAATAGCCGACACTGTCCGGTGTACCGCAAGGAGGCGCGGAACAAGCACGCAGGTACAGTGGCCCGCACTGGACTTCCCCGCACAAGACGAGACCCGCCCATCCTGGAGCAAGAGGTCCCGCCCCCCCCCACCCACTGCCACCTCTCTCATGGCCGAGGCAAACGACCCCACTCCGCGGATCGCCCCTACCCCTGCCTCTCAAACTGTCCCTGCCACTCAGCCTCCCAAGAGTAAGAGGAAAAGGAAGCCGCGGCAAAGGAGGAAAGCGACCACAACATCTGCCGCTGCCACCACCGCCACCGATGCCACCGACTCTGAACTTGAGCCGCTCGCGCTCCCCTTACCGCCACAAACTAGCCTGGTGGCGCCGCCAATACCCCAGCGCGTCCCACGCCCCCCGCGCACCCCTCGCGCATCTAGCGTCCCACAGTCGACCACTATTATTACCGAAGTGGTCGAGGTGGCTACGGCGCCCTCAGACCCTGCGGCTGTCACTGCCCAGCCCTCTACTGGCGTGCCGCGCCCCCAACGCCGCGCCCGCAGAGAGCCCCTACCTCCACTGCCGAGCTTCTCCACTCTCTGTTCTCCCTGGCTATGAGTATCTACACAAAAATTCAAGCCGGGGAGGACATTTTTACCACTCTTTTACAGGCCCTCCCTGAAGGAGCCGCTTTAGTAACTCAACTAATCTCTAAATGGCTACCCAATCCTCGCGACTAAACATAGTCCATTGGAATGCCCGGGGGGTCCGAGGCAAGGCAACACTTCTTCGTTACCTTCTCCAAGCACACGAAGTAGATGTTGCCTTACTCAGTGAGACCCATTTGTCTCCCCAGGACCGCCTGTCCATCCCGGGCTTTCATACCTACCGTCAGGACTACCTGGGAGGTGGATCTGTGTGTCGAGGTCTCGCCGTCCTCGTTGGCAGGCGACTCCTCCACCAACTCCTCCCCGCTCCTTCGGTGACCTCGCTCTACGCCCTCGGTGTAGAGTTGATGCTCGGCACGCACCGGACGCGCATTTACGCGTGTTACAAACACCCGGGTTCGCGTTTAGATATCTCCGACATCCACGGGCTCCTATCAGAGGATCCCACTGTGATTGCCGGAGATCTAAACTGCAAGCACCCGGGTTGGGGCTCTCGCACGTCAAACGCGGACGGAAACCGTCTGTTCGTGGATTCCGAGCGCGTAGGATATTCCGTAGTGGGCACCTATGCCCCCACGCACTACCCCGACTGTCCGACCTACACCCCTGACGTCCTTGACATAGCGATCACCCATCGCCTCCCTGGTGATTTCCAGCAAGATGTTCTGGACGAGGCGCTCGACTCGGACCACCTTCCAGTGCTGGCCACCATAAGAGCTGCTCCCTCCAGCATCCCCCCGCTGCCCCCCCGCCCGGTCTACGACTGGGAGGTCTTCGCCCTGCAATTGCACGGCTCCACGCCCAACTTTCCGGTGGTCTCTGTGGACGATGTAGAGTGCATGACACAGCAGATCACCGCCGCAATCACTTCTGCGATGGAGGCGGCCACTCAGCAGTCTCCCAGTTCCCAACCTAAAAGACCTCCACTGCCACGCCACATAACCGAGCTGATTTCTAATAAGAAGAAGCTTCGGTGGCGTTGGCAGCTTAACAGATGTCCGAGGCTCAAAAACGAGCTGAACCGCCTCACCGCAGAGGTGAAGCAGGCACTGCAGGACCACAACGCGGCCTTGTGGACGCAGCGCATCACGGACGCAGGTGAGGACTGGACCTCCCTGCACCGTACCTGTCGCAGTCTCACCGGTGCAACCGTTCCAATCAGACCCCTGATCCACCCAGATGGCAACCCAAGGTATAGAGCTGAGGACCGTGCCGAGATCCACGCCGACCACCTGGAGAGGCAGTTCTCGCCTCTACCGACAACGGCGACCGACCATGTAGCCAAGGTATCCGAGGAGGTAAGAATGTTCCTAGATTCCCCCCTCTCCCCCCTTGAACGTCCAAACTTTTCCTTCTCCCCTAGAGAGGTCAAAAAGATCCTCGCCCGCCTCAAGCCCCGCAAGGCCCCCGGTGCTGACGGGATTACCAACGCAGCCTTGCGCCACCTGCCTTTTAGGACTGTGGCCGCCCTTACCCGCCTTTTCAATGGCATCGTGAGGACAAGCCACTTCCCTGACACCTGGAAGATGGGGCTCATTATCACCATCCCCAAGCCCCATAAAAACTTGAGACGGGCAGAGGGCTACCGCCCTATAACCCTTCTCTCCACCTTATTTAAATCCTTCGAAATCCTGCTCCTCAAACATCTTTCTCCCTTTCTTCCTCCTCGGCGGGAACAGTTCGGATTCCGCTCCCAACTGAGCACAACCCTACAGCTGGTCCGCGTGGTGCACCTCCTCACAGATGCTACCAATAGGAAAGCCTCTGGAGTGGCTGTCTTTTTGGACATGGAGAAGGCCTTTGACAGTGTGTGGCACGAAGGCCTAATCCACAAATTCCTGCAGGCAAATGTCCCCAGCCACATGGTAAGACTCCTCTCTTCTTATCTCTCGGGCCGGACCTTCAGGGTCAAGGTCGACGGGGTCCTCTCGGAGGAACGCCCCATCACCGCAGGCGTCCCGCAGGGTGGTGTGTTGTCGCCCAGCCTCTACAACTTTTACGCCAGCGATGTGCCCACTGACGCTGGCACTACCGCGGCTTTGTATGCTGACGACACCGCCTTTATCTGCACCTCCCAAAACTTAGCTCATGCATCCACGAAGCTCCAGAGGACCCTCGACCTTCTTCCGGCATGGCTGAGCAAATGGCGACTCTCCGTCAATCCCGGTAAGTCCCAGGCGCTCGCTGTCACCCGCAAGAGGGGATACCCGCCCGCCCTGAAGATAGGAGAGAAGGAGATCCCATGGGGTAAGACTGCCAAATACCTCGGCGTTAAAATTGATCGGCGGCTGACCATGCACCCCCAGTGCGATGCCGCGGTTGCTAGCGCCAGAGCCGCAGCAGCCAAACTGTCGCCGGTCTATTCAGCTCCCCAGGTCCCGCTCAATATGAGGCTGGCCCTGTTTAAGACATACATCCGCTCACGCCTCACGTACGCGGCCCCTGCGTGGCACCACCTGCTCGCTGCGTCCTTACAGAAAAAGATGCAGCACCTGCAGAATCGAGTGTTGCGCCGCATCGTTGGAGCGCCGCGGTACGTGAGGACTTCCACCATAAACAGGGACCTCCAAATAACGAGCGTGGAAGCTTTTTGTTCCAGGCTCACCACTACCCTGTTCCAGCGAGCTGATGCCTCGGACCTGGTTGAGCTTGCCGACTTGGCGCCGTGGCACGCCCGCCCGCCTGACCGCAGACTTCTGCCCCGTGACGCCATCAGTACTGGGGACCCCGCAGAGCCACGCCGCTTGCCGCCTCGCCCCCGAAGAGGAGGCGCCTCGGCGCGTTAGCGCGCTCTACGCCTCGACCACCGCTGGATCGCTTTCCCCCGCACCCTATCCCCGCGCCGGTAAATTAAATACCGACGCGCATTTCTTGTACTCGCCCGGTGCTCGACGAGTGGCAGCCCTAGTGCCACTCTTGTAGACACCGTGGCGCTGTCTTTCCCCCCCGACATCAAAAGTCTGGGGTTCGGGATAAATATTTTTCCCCCCTCCTTTCCCCAGGTCGGTTGTGTACGCAGTCCGATAAAATGCGGAGTGTGTGGGAGCGGCACCACACGCGTTTCCTTGGTCTCCGGACCGGGACCCCACGCTCCGCCGGAGTCGACTGCCGGTCTTGGCCGCCCTCGGCCGTCGCCTTTCGTCATCCCAGCACCTCGGGTTTACCCCGCGTTCTGTCGCGGGGGGTCATCCCTCAAAACGGACGTCTTGCGCCCAGTACTCGTACTGGTGGCGTCCTCTTAAAAAAATAAAAATTAAGAAAACCACTTGTAGAGGGGCATAGCCCCTGGTCAGGTTTTCCGCTGTAAGGCCCTTTTCAGGGGCCCGGCGAGAGAAGACGCCTTCTTCTCAATTCACATGAGTAACTGGATCGTCCTGTCTCCTAGTTCGCATGTGTTTGTGTCTCACTTCGCGTTTCGTGTCGTCTCGTTCTGGCTGCGTAGTAGTGACTCGCTCACTCCGCATCAGTGCCGTCTCGCTCTAAACGCGTTGAGTGTCTCGCTCACTCCGCGACCGTGCCGATCCCGCCCTCTAGTGCAGTTTTTGTGAACCTCTTATAGCGATCGTCAATTTACACCCTACTTCGTTAGAATAGGTTGTAAATTGGCGCCTTGCTGGGAGTTGAACTGCTCTTGACCTCCCGTTGAGATTTACTCATCGCTGGGGTCACGAGGAGACAGCCTCCCTAAGTGTGTGTACCGTCTTTGTGTGCGTACACTTAGTGTTCTCGTCCGTCCACTTTGTAGTGTGAACGCCTCTGTGTTAGTTTCGTGCACCTGTTACCTGTTTTAGTGACTAGTGTGTTAATGTCGTGTTACCTGTTTGTGTGAACGTGAACATGACTGACTACGATCCGTGGCTTCCACGCCACGACCACCAAGACTCTCGTGCGGACTCCGAGATCACGTACAGCCCGGCCTCATAGAGGTCCAGCTCACGTTCGACCTCGGACCCCGCGCACCACCGCCCGCTCGCCGAGCCTAGCTTGTGCGGACAGGACACCGCCCGCCCCGGGTCGCCCTCTGCATTCTCGCGGGGGTGTACTGGTACCCCCCCGCCCCAATGCCTTCCGATGGCGGCCTGCGACGAGTCTGGGCCCCTGCCCAGCACAGCCGATCAAGACCCGGCCAAACCGTGGCGCGCATCACGCCGCTCTACGCAGGCGAGCGATCCTCGCCAGCCTGCCGCTCACCCCGGACCTGACAACGTCCCCCAAGTGGATACACTCCACACCACCGCGGGCCCACCCCGCCTCTCGCCGGCTCCCCAGCCGCGACACCACCGTGCCGCACTGGCTGCACAGCCGCGCGGCCATCACCAGCCCACCGCGAGCTCTCCGCGCTCGCCAGACGCTTCGCCGGCCCCACAGCCGCGTGATACCCACCAAGCCGCACCCACTGCGACCACAGACAGCCGCTCTCCGCCGCGTGAGTACCGCTACCGCGAGCCCACCTTTCCGCCTCCACTTATAAGCCTGCACCCACCAACATCGGCTGGGTACGCCGACCGCCAACGGACCTATGCCGAGGTGAGTGCTACCAGCCCACAGCCAAACACCCTACGTCTTTCCGCTTCCGCGCCGGTGACTGCTACCAAAATATCACCACCCCCTAACAAGTCTCGCTACCCACCATTGGTCGTCGAGAAGATCGACGACTGGGTGCGCCATTTCCGCCGTCTTCGTGACATCCTGGGGCATACCCCCTTCGCCAAACAAAACGGTCCTGGTGTTCGCTTCATGCCCCGAAGCGAACACGAATACAGGACCGTCAAAAAATACCTCACGGACCTGGAGCCGCAGGGAAAAGCCTCCTGGTTCTCGTTCTCGTTACTAGGATTCGTGGCGGAATACGTGTCCGAAGTTCCGGCGAGGTCCGAACCCGGTGGTAGCATTTATTTCGCCCGCATAGCCAGGGCCCCAGAAGCCGTCCCCGGCATATATAAGGTCACTGAACTTTTATATATGCCGGGAATCAGCATCGAAGCTTGGCAGGGCCGCAGCGGCCCGGCCCAATGCCACCGATGCTTCCGCTTCCAGCACTCGAGCCACAATTGCCACCATAAGGCGGTCTGTGTCCGGTGTGCCGGAAATCACTCCGCGCGGGAGTGCCCCCGCCCCCCCTCTGAGACGCCCACTTGCGTTAATTGTAAGGGGTCGCACCCTGCAAATAGCAGGAAATGCCCATTGTTTATAAAGGCAGCGCGGACGGTGCGGCCAGACTACACCCGCCCTTCCCCTCCCTGCACAAACCCCGCCCCGCCTCCTCCCAAACAGGAGGCCCCACCGCCCCCGCCAACCTCAACTTCATTGATGGCGGAGGCTAACGACTATTCCCCCAAACAAGTCGCCCCCTCGGCTCCTGACCCCTCCGCGCGGAAGATAAAGAAGCCGAGAACCAGGAGGAGAGATGCTGCATCCCCTGTGGCCACCCCCTGTGTTGCCGCCTCTACCACAGCTAGCAACCAAGTAGAGCTGGAGCCGCCCACGCTCGTACCACTGCAGCCTGACCACACACAGGACACCCGGCGCCCGCAGCGCCCCCCGCGCTCCTCGCGTACTCCCAACACCACCTCCTCGGCCATCATAGCCGCGGAAGCAACAACAGCCCCGGAGCCCGCAATTTCCGCGGCTGCTCCGCACCCACAGCCCCTGCTACCCACTCCGTCACCTCAAGAGTCGGTGCAGGACGGGGCCCCCACTCCCACTGCAGAGTTACTGCAGACCCTCTTCTCCCTGGTCATGGACCTTGTTCACAAGGTTCACGCCGGAGAGGAAATTCTCCCGTCTATCATCCAGGCCCTCCTAAAAGGCGCCCCCACCATTGCAGCCCTAATTAAAACTTGGCTCCCCAGACCCTAGGTCGGACCCGCGCCTAGATATCTCCGGCATCCAGAAGCTCCTATAAGAAGAGCCGTCTGTGACTGCCGGAGATCTACGACGCGCTTTCCGGGTTTCGGAACCTTCGCGTGCTATGCACAGCCCCCCCCCCCCCCACATTTGAATGTGAATAATTTTATTTTTTAGTTTTAGATCTCCTATCTCCGAGCGAGCGGAAGCCAGGTGCCCGGTCAAAACACCGACCCGCTGCCGTGGCATGCCCGCTCGCCAAACGGCACCCGCCTAGCTGACACCGGACGCAGGGAGCATCCCGGAGCCACGCTGCCGAGACGCCCCCTTGAGCGGTGCGCCCCCCGACCTGCACTGCTGATCGTTGCCCCCCCCTACCCCCACCCCGCGTCCGTCACAAAAACCGGCGCAACCTCCTTTTCGTGCGCCCGGAGTATGACGTGGGGCAGCCCTATTGCCCCACACGTCAGCCCCGTGGTAGCCCTTTCCCCCCCGACATAAAAAGTCTGGTCAGTCTGGGTTTCGGTAAAGTAGTCTAGTAAGAGGAAACTCTGCCCGTTTGAGTAGTCAATCACATAATAATAATTTTCTTTTCTTTGTTAAATATTTAGTGTTAAGTTTTGCTTTAGCTTTAAGTATTTCATGTATTTTTCATTTTAGTTGTTTAGTATTTTATATTGAAATTGTCGGTAGTTAAATAAAACGCGTTTATGGCCAATGTGTACTCATTTTGATAATTCCCTTCTGAATCTTCCCAAGATCAGACGTGGGATTGTTAATTCACGCATGCTTTGGCTCTGCGTCCTGAATAAATAGCGATTGACTATTCAAATAAATTATTTTTCTACCCGCAAAAGAAAATAGAAGAAAAAGAAAAAAAAATAAGCGTTATGAGTAACGGTACAGGCAATCCAGGTAAAAGGGGTAAAGTATATCAAGCCTAGTATCACGGACATTGGCGAGTACGTTTAAATTCCTCTTTTAAAGTGTTTAAGGAAAATTTATTTTTAATAACTACCCACCATATTAACAGTTTTGTTCTAAACGCATTAGCGTTAATTGTCTTTATATTTTTTAGTCGCTAATTTAGACAGCTTAAACAGAAAATACTTATTAAATTAAAAGCATTGACAATTATTTACTATTTTACATAATTTCTAAAATATTCTTTTGTATTTATTAATTTTTCAAGCATCATGCCAAATACCATTCACGATCAAGTAGAACACGTTCACGTTCTAGAGATCGTAGTTCGCGATCGTAGACCCGTTATTTAAGTCCCGAGTTGCTCTCCTCTTCAATTTAGAACTACTCGCAAGTCTCATAGCCCCACTAATCATTCAGTAAAGGAACAAATTCAATTAATTTTAGATCGATTGGTGTCCATGGAGGAGCGGTGTTTCTCGTCATCGCGCTCCGGTGTGCCCGTTGAGCCTGTTGCTGGCACGTCATGGTGGTTACAGCTGGAGCTGAGGTTCCCTTATCACAGAGCTACACTCCGAGCCCCATTACGGGCGATACCACGACTATGGATAGGATCGTCAATGCAATACGATTAATCAACACGATGGTGAGATCTGACCAATCTTTTTATATTTCTAATTTTGACCCAAATATTAATTATATTGACGCTTGGTGCGTCCGTACCTCCTGTAGATCGTGCTAAAGCTTTTAAATGGTTGGAACGACAGTGAGTGTTTATCACGCATTGGGAATTGTTTAAAAGGTGAAAGTAGAATTTGGTTAAATGAGTGGGGTGACCCACTCATTTAACCAAATTCTACTTTCAGTGATCGTAGTTGGAGCAAATTTAAGGAGGAATTTAAGCCTTTGTGCCCAAAAAAAAGCTAGACATAGCGAATATTCTGTATGAAATAATGTTTAACCAATCGTATGTAAATGAAGTAATGTTTATTAAATCGTAAGGAAGTAAAAGTGAATTCCGATAACTATCACATATGCCGACTATGCTCGTCGATCGTTATTAAAATTGAGTATTGTGCGGGGACTAAGCGTCGCGCTAATTACAGCAATAATTATTAGGGGTATCGCAGATCCACCGATTCGGGCATCGGCTACTAATTCAAAAATCATGCCAAATCAGTAAGTTGAATATTTCTCAAATTACGTTAAAACACAAGTATTAATTTCGAATAAAAAGATTGACAATTCGCGTAATGAAAGCTTTGGAAAATTACAAGTTCATAATAAGTTTCGCAAACAAAAATTTTAAGAAAGGAGATGTTTTACATGTGGGCAGCATGATCACAAACAATCAAATTGTCATAAAAAAGTTAATGCCTATTTTTACAAAAAATATTGACAATAATGTCAAAAATTCTTATCAAAATGTGGGTAAATCGGATCTTTGTGCATTTTGTAAAAAGCCCGATCATAAAATGTAACGCGTCGCTAAAATTAAATCCGAAGCTCGTAATTCAAAGAATGTCAACTTTTGTCAAGAAATTCTCGATGGTAAGAATAATGATATTGCGGTAGCTGTCATTCAAGAAGTGCCTATTGATATTCTCATAGATAGCGGTTCAAGTATATCACTAATTTCATAGTCGTTATTAAAACATTTTAAGTGCTCATTTTTGTCCACTAAAATAGAATATCTTGGACGTACAATATCTCAAGGTCAGGTTCAACCGAGCGAAGGAAAGGTTAAAGCCTTAATTGAAGCGCCGATTCCGAAAAATGTAAAACAAGCGCGTCAATTTCTAGGCTTAGCGAGTTATTTTCGCCGTTACATTGCTGGTTTTGCAATAAAAACATAAGTAAATTAACTAAGAAAAGGGTACCTTTTGTATGGGATAGTGAACAGGAAGAAGCACGGCAGAATATAATTTCTCAGTTAACAAGCGAGCCAATTTTGGCTATTTATGATTCCAATGGTAAATTGGAAATTCACACGGATGCAAGTTCCATAGGATATGGAGCCGTGTTTCTTCAGGTCCACGATAATGGTTGCAAACGAGTTGTTAGTTCCTTTAGCAAACGGACACGTGGTGCCAGGCAGCGCCTGGAATTAAATCGGCATCAACAAGACTAGTACTAAACAAGTACTAGACAAGTAAATGCCAACCGCAAACCCCCTCGCTCACTTGAAGTTAATTCCTTGGTATTTGTTATTAACAGGCGCAATCAACTGGAAAGCTTGACCCTGGCATGCGTGGACCGTATCGAGTGGTCAAGGCGCTACCCCATGGTCGCTACGAGCTGCAGCTGCTGCAGCTGCTGGCTGGTTCCTATGGAAAGCTAACCCAGGCCGCGGCAGAATTCATGGTGCCGTGGCGAGGGAGTGGACTTCCGATACGTGTGCAACTTTCTTCGAAAGTGACGTTCTTTTACGAACGTACATGATATGCTAACGTCGTGCCTATGTCATGTTTTGCGTGTAATAATTATGTACATGATATGCTAACGTCGTGCCTATGTCATGTTTTGTGTGTAATAATTATGTACATGATATGCTAACGTCGTGCCTATGTCATGTTTTGTGTGTAATATTATGTACATGATATGCTAACATCGTGCCTATGTTCCTTTTGGTCAGAGATAGCTAACGGCGTGCTTCCTCTCTGGGCCAGTTTAAAACGTCCCGTAAATCGAGGTGACGCAACTGAATTGTCTGCAGCGGTTCTGTTGCGTTATCACGATATTAGTAGTTCTTGTTATAAATTTTAAAGCAATTTTTCATTTGTGTTTCACAGGTGTCGAATCTGATGAAACAGAGTCTGCACTCGAGCCAACAGCCAGCGATATTGCAATGGCGGATTAAGAAGTATTCGAGCCTACACCGAGTACTTCGCGTACAATAAAAGCAGCTGCCATTCGAAACAGGAGAACGAGGACGTCCTCCAGTCAGGAGAGGCCGTGTTGAAGAATATGGCCACACTGTTAGGATAGCAACACTAATTTCGTTGGGAACAAAGAGTCGATAAGTGGGGATTGCACCTATTTAAGTCGTTGCAATGTTCACATGAGTAACTTTTTCGGTAAAGTAGTTTAGTAAGAGGAAACTCTGCCCGTTTGAGTAGTCAATCACATAATAATAATTTTCTTTTCTTTGTTAAATATTTAGTGTTAAGTTTTGCTTTAGCTTTAAGTATTTCATGTATTTTTCATTTTAGTTGTTTAGTATTTTATATTGAAATTGTCGGTAGTTAAATAAAACGCGTTTATGGCCAATGTGTACTCATTTTGATAATTCCCTTCTGAATCTTCCCAAGAGTATAATCATTGATGTATATTAATACTAAGAGTAATAAGTGAGAAGTTCTAGGTCGTAGCGCTAACTCGTGTTAAGCAACGCCGGTCATGGATTCAACTAGGATGGGTGACCACAATCTCAAATATTTTTAAGATCAAAGTCTATACGCCTAACACTTATTAACGTTTTCTTATTCAAGAGATTTTCGAAATCATTAAAACACGACGACGAACATATCCTTACTTATTATAAACGCGAAAGTTTTATGTATGGATGTTCGTTACTCTTTCACGTATAACAGCTGAACGGATTTTAATGAAATTCGATATGGTAGTAGTTTAGTCTCTGGATTAACACTTAGGCTACTTTTTATTGCAGGAAAAAGTACGGTTCTCCGGGATTCTGAACTATACTAATATTATAAAGAGGTAAAGCATTTAGAGAGAGTATTTTAATACATGAAAACCGAAAATGTCTCGAAAATGATTATTGAACGGAACACAATTTCACAAAATAGTGTTTTTAACATTGGTTTCACTTATTACAAATAATATTACTAACTTAAAGGCCGAAATTAAAAGTATAAAACAATTTACAAACGCGGGAAACAGTACACAGTGAATATATCATCTAGTCAGATCGGTAGCGCGTGGGAGTCTGGCGAGAGCGCGTCGGACGCGACCCGCAGGAAGCTAGTCCTGACGCGTTGCTGGACAGCGGCGCGTTTGCACTGTGGTGCGAGCGAGAAGGCACGGTCTCCGGTGCACTCGTTATAGACTCCCCCTCGAAGCTGGGAACACGTCTCGAGTCCGGCTTGGAACCCTTTTGACGCGGCCTCTCCCTAGTCCTCACTGGCATTAACGGATGAGAGTCACCCGACTCAAGAAACGGGGTCAAATCGGTGCTATGCTATTTACCAATAATAATATCCGTGGTAGTGACAGCTATATTGAACGTGGTAGGAGTAATTACTTCTTAAAGGGCCGTCACGTTTTGGCATGAATTTGCGTGTTATTCCCTTGCTAGCATTACTAAGTTGATGGACTTTTAGTAGCACCAGGTACCCTACCTTGTAGTTAGGCGTAGGGATTCGCGTCGCATCAGCAAAGTGTTTTCGTTCATCCTGTTTATGCTCGACACGATCTCGTATATCCTTTAATATCTCAATAAATTTTAGTAAATAAGGAGTTACCTGTGATACGTAATTTTCTTTGTTGATTATGCTGCGAAGATCATGATGGGCTTGAAAGGGCGTGCGTAGCTCACGCGCAAAAGAAAGATATGCAGGGGTCTTACCTGTTTCAATGTGGTGCTCTGCATACGGAGTAGGGTCTCCCCCTATTTGGAAGATGTCTTCATTCTAGTGTAAGAGGTCGGATAACTGCTGCCTTGAAGATTCACTCAGCAGTTGACCTTCATCTTCGCGCAACAACTGGGCAGAATAAACTCGACGTGGGATTCTCAAATTGAATCCGATAAGTGATGCGGCTATCAGAAAAACACTGTCTTAGAAGTAAAATCGAGCACAATTCCAGTATCCATGATGAAATTCATTCCCAATAGCGTACTGCTCTACCTTGGGAATCAGGAAAAATAATAAAAGATAACTCTACTAATTTATTGGAAGTTCTATTCAATTTCATATTCGGATTCAGCGACCAAAAATACGAAAGGTATCATGTACTTTAGCCACTTAGCTCATCGTGGTCGGTCCACCTTGTTTTTTGGTCCATTCCTAACTGTCCTAGTTTGGGTACTCCGTGGGTAGTGGGTACCGAGTTGTTAACGACACAAAAGACGATCTTCGAAATTGATTGTTTATGGGATTGACAGAAAATTTTATAAGTGTAATCATAATACATCTTGACTAAGCCCCCTGATACCTGATACTAATTAAATGGTTACCGCCGCCCATAGACTCTAGGTAACCTCCATAATCTGGGTACTGGTAAACAAGGAAATCTCAGTGTACAATTTATTAGAAAAAAATATTGTAAGTAAGTTTTTACGGTTCCGTGCCAAAGGGTAAATGAAAATAACCACTAAATTTAATAATCTGGCACCTAAAATAAAAATTCTCAGTAAAGAGTCCCTCCGCTTACTAGGTCCCCCCATACTCAGTGACGGTTTTAATGCCTTTATTTCGGAACATAATCGCAAATTCATTGAATCTTCCGGCAAACTTATTTCGATAAATTCCCACATGGCATACCAAATCATTCTGTTTGTGCCCAAATTGACGTACGCTTTGAGATGCTGTCCACTATGGAGTTTTTCCGACCTTCTCTCAAATTTAGATCTCACTTTGAAATACACACTGATCAATGTTATGAACTGCAACATCTCCGACACCTCATGGTCCCAAGCCGCTCTACCCATTCGGTCGGAGGCTTGGGTATCAGGAAGGTGTCCAGTTGACAAAAAATCAGGACAGAGACACCTGTCCTGCTTTTTTGTCATCTGCTCATAGCATCCACCCACTTTTCACCAAAATCATTACAAATTCATTAGGCTGCGTGGGTTTATTATTATTATTTATTACTTATTACCGGAAGCTGGCGAAATTCCAGTCCATCCCAACATTCAAAAGAATTGGGATGAACCCCTTCTTAATTTGGCACAATCAGACCTGTTAACTAGTTTTTAAATCGGTTTTATGTTATTCCTTTAGGTATATAATATATATTATAGTTTAGAAATTTGATAAAAAAATATTATTCAAGCACCAAAAGAAAAAGATAATATCTTAAGCTGATACTAAACATAGTAAAGGCTGAAGGTCAAAATCGTTAGCTAGTGGAGATGTGACGGGTATATGGATCTAGCTATACGAAGCCTGTCCAAGGGGTCTATACAAACACGGCAATAGCACACAATAATAAACGCGGGGCTTTAGCAGGGGTGGCCGCTCGCGCATGCTCCATTCAGCCTCGCCATAATACGACCCTTGGAAACTTCAGTACACAGCTGGGAGGACAGAGTTAGCTGCTTATGAGCGCTATTTGATAAAGTCCCAGAACCATAAAACTAAATAAATATTAAAAAGTAAGTACTCTTCACGTTTAATCACGTATATAATATATTTTTTATAATAGGTGGTTTCATTAGTGGTGTGACTATTAATACATTTTAATTGGTTTAAAATACGCCCGTGTCTATCGTGGAAAGCGTGCGCGAAGGCGAAATAATAGAATATTCTTAATTCTTATTGGACCACAAACATTTAATAGTTTCGGTTATGTGATTATTACGGAGAAATCCCATTATTGACTACAATAAGAATATATTTCTATAAGGACGACATGGAAATCGATATCGTGGTGTCTGGTGACCACGCGGTTTCCGCATTTGTTAATGTATTTTATATGGGAATTGTGATATCCTACAATGCAACAATATCAAGTGATTTTCTCGGTTATTGCATAAAAATAAGACTTATATTAACTCTTTCGCGGAGTATTTAGAGAATATATTATATCGTATTGTTATTGCGCCTTAAGAAAACACGCCTACCTACATATTTATATACTTAAATATTGTTTTGAGGCTAATAATACTACATCTACCCAAATAAATTATTGCATAATTTTAACACGTGTTTTTCTTTTCAGAAATGAAGCCAAAGATAAAGTTTCACTTCTTCTTCGAATCACCATTTAAATTTTTTCAATTGTGACGCACAATTTTGTAAAATTGTTGTAATTTATTTTGATATTTTATAATAGCGTTACCGAGTAATTAGCGTTTTAAGTGTAACCAAATTATATATTACCTATATAGCATTAAGCACACATTAAATATTTTTATATGAATGTGATAATTGTGAATTGTTAAAGTGAAATTTCGTTCGTTCGGATATTTCGTAGAAAACCAAAAGCATAGCTTATTGTTATAGCTTTAGTCGCATAGTAGGTGCTAGTAAATGTTATAAGAAATAAGGAAATAAAATATTTTTTAATTAACGATGGAGCCGTATTCTGACGATTTACTTTGGTTGGTTGTTTCTGGGTTCGTCGTGGCTTTTATTTTAGCTTTTGGTATCGGCGCGAATGACGTCGCCAACTCTTTCGGCACCAGCGTAGGCTCGAAGGTGTTGACGCTCACGCAGGCATGCATACTCGCTACAATATTCGAAATTGCAGGAGCCGTTCTCATTGGTAAGTTTTACTTTTGCAGTAAATAATACTTAAGGTCGAGAACGCCGTGTGTTCGATATGCCGTAGAGTAGGTACCTATAATTTCAAGTGCCCCTTCAATCAATCAGAATAATAACAGCATAATATTATAATGTCTGTTGTTCAATGTAGAGCGCTCGTTTGTGATCCTTATTATAAAATAATATCGTGTACTTACGATATACCTACTTATAGATGTTGATGAGTTCCAAAACTAAACACAAGAGTCGAACGTCAAAAAGTGCCTTGTTCTAACTTAAGTGGTAGAGTAAGAATTTCTTACAGAAGCGTCCTGGTTAGTTCTATAACAGTTTCTTTTTTTTTTCTCTACCTATGTAGCGAAAACATTTCCAAATAACTATCATGTCGGTTGAAGGATATTAATTATTAAGTAAACAAAGGAAATTCCCACTAACAATCCGATGCCATCAGACGGCCTCTATTTAATCTGCTTGTTTTGTGTCACAGGGTACAAGGTATCCGACACAATGCGGAAGGGCATCCTGGACGTATCGCTGTACGCGGACGGCGGGGAGCGGCTGTTAGCTGCTGGATGTCTGGCGGCGTTAATTGCGGGCGCGGCGTGGTTGATCGTGGCGACGGCGTTACGGCTCCCCGTGTCAGGGACCCACAGCGTCGTTGGTGCGACCGTCGGGTTTACTCTGACCGCTAAAGGCCCCATTGGTGTCCGATGGTCGACGCTGGGCGCGATTGGTAAGTTTATGTAGATAATAATAATAGATACCTACACGTCTTATACTCTGTCCTACCGAAAAGAAGGATAGTCATCTTATTTCCATTTTACCTTCTCAGATGTTATTAATGAAGTTTATGTGTGAAGCTTTGAAGCATTAGGATATATCGAATATCTCCATCGCGAGATCAAAATTGAAGATACCTAACTTTTTTAACTACATTTTTATATAACTAAAAACCCGACTACGTAAATTAGATAGCCTAAGTTACCAGGGCTATTACTTATTACGAATCTATTGACACCTCATTCATCAAAATCGAATCAATAGTTTAGGCGCTACGGTGGATCAAACATACATATACTGCCAAAATAATTACCCTTCCTTTTGGGTTTGCCGTAGTCGGGTAAAAAGTCCATGGTCGACGCCAACACAAGAAATGAATGTCTTCTGAAACGTCTAGGTATCTAATTACATTTTAGCGAATACGTGGCCAGTTTGTACGCGAGCCAGTTAGTCCAGATTCTAGTCATAATTATAGCGGACCCAATTGGGGACATAAGGTACTTACGCTTACTTACTACTACGAACCAAGAAAAATTAGGTTGTTTGGTATTAACTGTACACAGTGGTGGATTTACAGTAGGGGCAGTCGGGGCTAGTGCCCAGGGCGCCAAATTTTGTGGGGCGGCAAAATTTGGAAAGTAAATAAAATATTTTTAGAATTATTTTTTTACAATTATCAAAATTGCACATTATAATAATTAATTAATTCTATTAATTAATAATTTTTTATTTCTTGTTTGAAACGAGTTAAAAATTACGTTTTACAGTGACTGCAAATAGTCTCAAAAGATTGGCTATTCTATGCATAGAATATGTGCGTGTACGTCTACTTTAACGTTTAGATTGTGAAGATTTAATCGACCAATTTACAAAGTCAGGTGTGTTTGCCTGACAAACAAATGTAATACAATCATAAGTCATCGTTAGTGCAAAATTCATGATTCTTACAAAGATATATGATTGGCTTCGCTGGGCGCTCAATCAATGATTTGTCTATGGATTCTTGGAACAAAAACATTTTTTTTTATTATTATTGAAGTATATATTATTTAAGTATATATATAATAAAATTTATGCAATGCAAGCAATTAGTTATTCTATTTAAAAAATAAGATATAAAATCTATAATTTTAAGTAAAATTTCTGTGATAATAGCATTTTCTTCAGTGTCCAGGGCGGCACTAATTTTCAATCCGGCCCTGAGTCTGTACAGTTCAAAAGGCCTCTATCGAATTGTTAAAAAACGGTGGTCATTTGTATTACTGAATGAAGTAGGTACAGACTACAGAGCACGAATTACCGATTGATTGACCTGCTTTTATAAAGAGTGTTCGCCAAAATTTAGTTTGCGGAGAGTGGTTTATCTTCATGCTTTTATAATGACATACTTCATATTTTCTTTACTAAAGAATTGGCGAGCTGTAAAGCGGCTTTCAGACTACGCTATAATATAATAGCTCATAGCACAACAATATCGCGCACTATACATTGTTATGGACACGTTCACACTGTACTGTATATATATTACAGGCTTACTATACGCTATAAAATAGTGCGATACGCTGAGTTCATGCTGTGCTATATCGCCCGCCACCCTCTTCCCCCTCCCTCACCCCCGAGTCATCGGTCAACTGAGCTTGCTATATACTATAAATGCTTCCGATAATATCGCGTAATGTGAACGCCGTGCTATATAGTATAGCATTAGGTCCTCTGTGCTTTGTGCACAAAAGTATAGTGTAGTCTAAAATAAGCTATATAATGGCTGTGTTTGGCAGAAAAAAGCACTCGGATGCGCTCGTAAGCAAAATGGCGATCACTAAGTGGTAAAAAGCAAATGGCGGATTGTGTCAGCCAAATGTCAGCGCTATTGAAGTTAATAAACGTGTCCTGGCCGATAACTATATTTTTTATTTTCAGCGCTAGCAAGGTAGCTAGCAAGCACCAAACACAGCCAATGTGCCGATAAATATTATAAAAATGTTGACAAAACTCCGCTCAAGATCAAAAATATGTCTGTCCAATGCATGTCTAAAGTCAAAACGCTGACAAGTATGATCATATGAGTGCCCGAAAAGTATTTCTGTTCCATACAACATGAGCAAGCTATAATGAAGGTTACAATGATTATCAAACGTCCATTAACATACCGCAGTTAAAACACAATTCAATTCTTGTAACTAGTTCCTTATCGTAAACATGCATGAAACTCATTAGCTTAACAGGGGAAAAAATTGAAAACAGGAATTCGCTGAAAGGCATTATGTAATTTCACATCGTTAATCTAAGATAAAATTCTGTACATTATGGAATAAGATTCATCATGTAGGTATCTTCCGGCATCAATCAACGACAAAGGCGACAAAAACCCATCGACATTTAATTTTTCTAACGCCCGAAATTTTTCTTTTCAGTTCTCTCATGGTTCATTTCCCCAGTGCTAAGTGGCGCTGTGTCAGCGTTTATCTTCTGGCTGGTCCGAAGGTTCATTCTCCGCGCCGTACAACCGCTGACCGCTGGTTTGACGGCGCTACCGTTCTTCTACGGGGTCACCATAGCCATCAACATCCTGAGCATAGTTCTGGATGGACCGAAACGTAAGATAACTAATGTTTTGAAATAAAAGTACATTAGAATGTACTTTTATTTTAAAGGTTTAGAAAAATCGTGGACCTACTATAACTGATTGCGGTACACCAGCAATGAACTAATTTGTGTTCAATTGCCGTTCTCATAAGATGTTTACATAAAGCTTGGACCTTCAAATAAATAGATAGTTTCTTTTATGTAACTTCATAAAGTATTTTCTTTTCCTTTTAGTGTTGGGGATGGATAAAATACCCCTCTGGCTGTCGCTGGTGGGCTCCTGTATTTTGGGAGTGGTGTCAGCTATCCTCGTCAGATTATGCCTAGTGCCATACTACCATCGTCGCCTTGCGCCACCACCAGTCAATTTCACTTTAGGGGTATCCAATGGTAAACAAAAATTATATTTATTAAATCAAAGACTTTCCATGAAAAAGGTTTTTCTTAGGTTTCGATTAATTAAATTTCACTCAGGTCAAAATATATCTTATGCATTTATCGTTGCCATTGAATTAGTTGGGCTTCACTTTCACGCCATCGATGCAATTCTTCAATCGAATTATTTTATTAGATATTCCGTCAGAGATTGAAATTCATTTCAAAGTGAAACTAATTAAAAACACTTTCACGGAGATATTATTCAATTGTGGTAGAATTAAAATTACTATTTGAGAGCGTAATATATTTCAGAGACAACACCAGCGAATACACCTACACATGCCAAAGCTGTCCCCCAACGTCCAACATCGCTGCTATCAGAAGACGGTAAACTGTTGGAGGCAATATCGGAGAGCGCAGAAATGGTCACACTGAGCGATGCAGATAAATGTTCCGTTGGTGTTAAAGAAATGAACGCAAGAAATAGAGCGATTCTAGCCACAATGGACGACTGTAGTATACTTTCGAGAAGTCTTAGCCCACCTAACAAATCCAGATTACAGTTGATTGATGCAGATCCACAAATAAACACTCTGAAATATATAGACGAAACGTTGAGCTGTTGCAAAAGTCTAGACTCGACACAGTTGGTCGGCATGGGAGAGAGTTACGATTCGAAGAACGGTTTTTTGGGAGATTCCTGTGATACAATAGCTCGAGGGGATATCTGTCGTTTGACCGCGCTGATGCCGTTGTCTGGCGCGGTGGAATTTGAAACACCCGTTTCAAAAATTGAAAAGGTAAAAAAAAATACATTATCCATAATAAAATACTAAAATTTGGACAGTAGTTTTAATTTACAATGTAGACGCACACTAAGAAGGGATTTGGAAAAATGAGAGGGTGTCAAATAAAGTATGTATTAAAAATCCGAGGTAATAAAAATAATACGTTGAATACGTATTTTATAGTTTTTTAAAATTCATCTCCTAAAGTGGTGAAATGGGAGTCCAAAGTTTATTGTGAAATATCAACTACTGGACTGATTGCGTTGAATATTGGCACGCAGATAGTTATTATATAGACATCCATTAAAAAAGGATTTTTCAACATTCATATGGATGGAATAGGGTCCACGCGGAAGATGTCGCGTGCAAAAGTTATACATATAACAGCAATATGCATAACCAATTTAAATCGTGTCGTTGTTATCTGTTACATGTTTAGATCTACAAAAGGAATTATGAGTACAAAGTTACTATCTTTTCTATGCTTCCAGCACCCAGAAGGCAGCGCATGGAGTATAGAGTGCGACGGCATGAATGGCCGCCTACCCGCAATCACGCCGAACTCCAGCGCCGCGCCGCTGCTGCGCGCCGCGCCGTCGCCCGCACCCGCACCGCAACCGCCACCTCCGGATACATTGCGGCTGTTCTCTTTTCTTCAAGTGCTGACAGCTACGTTCGGAGCCTTCGCTCATGGAGGGAACGATGTTAGGTTGGTTATTCTGTGTGCTAATTGATACAGATTTATCTATCTCAAATTAGGGTGAATTCTTATCTGATTGTAGCCAAATAAATGAGCCTTTTTTGGCACGCTTATGGTTTAACTGTTTGAACAAAAATCTATTTTCCAATAAATTATCATATACATTTTGTCACTTGACAATTATTTATATCTTCAAGACTTTACATAAATCTAAAATCTTTTCGGGTGGAAATCTAGTTCATTTAGTGTTCTTATTGCAGCAACGCCATAGGTCCGCTAGTCGCGCTATGGCTGCTGTACTCGGAAGGCGGAGCGCACGCGCGCGCTGAAACACCACTGGCGATCCTCGTGTTCGGTGGTGTGGGCATCGCGTTAGGCCTGTGGCTGTGGGGCCGTCGCGTCATACGCACTGTGGGGGAGGACCTCACTAGCATTACTCCTGACACGTAAGTTTAAGAACTTAACTTCTTTTGTTAAAATTTGAGATCTTTTTGAGAAGCTACTTGAGAGATGCAATACGAGATGGTTCCTAATATTTTTGACGACCTCTGCGGCTCAATGGTTGTGGCGGCAGTGCTCAAGTCGGAGGTCGCGGTTCGAATTTCGGATTTCGGAGGGTATTTTGCGCATTATAAACGCTAAGATGCCGATGTCTGTAATCATAAAACATTACATGTATATTTCAGCGGCTTTACAATCGAGCTAGGCGCGGCGCTGACGGTGCTGGTGGCGAGCAAGGCCGGCCTGCCCATCTCCACCACGCACTGCAAGGTCGGCTCCGTCGTCTGCGTCGGCTACTTCTCGCAAAAGTCTGTTGATTGGAGCTTATTTAGGTGAGACTACATTTTACCTAACTTTTTCTTACCTAAACCTATTGCGATATAATATTATGTAATAATAGACCGGTCCGTTGCGTCGTCACGTCGTTGGGACTTGAACAAATTTTTCTCGTGCGTACTTTTTAAATTTAATATATCCCCTAGGATATTAATTTAAACTGTATGGTGTAAAGGTCTGTAATGCGTATGAAATACTGAAAGTAACTAACGTATTTAATTTGATAACAAATAATATTGTATCCGTCTAAATAGCTTCTGATAATACAAAATTATAAGAAAAAAGATATTCTCAAATCTTAAAAGATAGAATCTATCGTGATCGTCGAAAAGGGAAAAAATCCCACGATGCGTAGTTTTGTTATATCTCCAACAAATCTGGCAGCGTTTTCGACGAAAGCTCCCAGACGGCTTGATTTTTGCCGACACATTCAATAATCGTCATAAATCTACAAAGATGTCTCTTAGATAAGATCTTAAAAAAAATACACACCTAAACCTTCCTAAGGAACTACTCTGTCGATAGATGATAACTGCATGAAAATCCGTTCAGTAATTTTTGAGACAGTCAGACGCAGCGGGGGCCTTTAATTTATAACATTTACAGATTATGCTATTTAATAACTTATTGATGATTAGTTTCGAGCCTAGGAAGGAACGGAAAGGGAAAGGAAAGGAAAAGGGAATAGGGAATTTCCTCGGGATCAGGAAATGGTTTTCAAACAAGTGACAGCTTTTGATCAGTCCCTTTAAACAGTTTTACAACAGTTTATTCGCATCCAGAACGTTTTCCGTTTCCTATTAGCAAATACCTTTTTATTTTTTCTGAAATATTTCAGTAGCCTACAAAAGGGTTTGAAATACTCATTATTCTCCGTCTTAAAGTAAATGTGTTTTCTTTGCAGACATATAATATACGCATGGGTGGTGACTGTGCCGGCGGTGGCCGCAATAGCAGCTCTGGCCATGCTGACACTAGAAGCCTTTGTTGTTTAAACCAATATAACTTTTGATAGGGCTATTACATAAAATTCGCAATAAAATACAATGTTCTTCGTGCCCGCAATTTTATTAATCAACAGAATTGACTGCAACTAGTCTGAACTAGTCTGATCTTTTTAAAACCCAAATAGAAATTACCTTCCTACATATACTAATACTTGTTCATAAACCTTTTTTGTAATAGCCCTACTGATTTATTTATTTAGGTTTTGTAAGACTAGTCGATACTCGATACTAATGCAAGTCGCAGTGGTCAGAACTCAGATAAAGATGTGATTCGTCAATTGTATGTTATGAAAACTTGTTGGATTATACATGAATTGATTAAGTAGTTATAATATTCACAGCCTGACCAGAAAAATAGAAACCTGGATTTATGTAGCTTACACTGCAACTGCTACCATGCTATGGATGACCACACAAGATGACAATGGTTATAAACCCCGTCTGGGTTCATAACCATTGTCCAACCACCAATGGTTATGAACCCAGACGGGTATGTCCATATGTTGTCATCTTTTCATACAGTTTTGGTTTATACTACAATTTGGGCTTTTATTTTTCTGGCTAAGGTTACTTTGTTACAATGCACGTAGCAGAATCAAATAGGGCCATTTTAGGATCAATATTTGTAAATCGTACGCAATCTAGACGCCAAAGATTTTAAAAGCACAATAGTTTAAAGCATCTTAGCAGTAAGACTTTCCTCTTCTTCAAAACACTTTCTCTGAAATATCAATATGGGTACAGTCATTTAGAAATATTTACGTAACATAAAAAAGTCACGAAAAAAGCAATCTGTACCAATCTTTATAAGAATTCTATTGTGTTTTTTAAAACTGTTTATATCGATATATCTACTGTCTATATTTTCTACAATCGCGTTGATTCTCTACTCAACCTGTAGCGGATATTATTTTTAAGAAAACAATTGTTGGTGAATAAATAACATCATTACCTAGTTTGCTTACTTACCTACCCTTTATATTTTTGATACATTTCGGACAAACGATCAACGATTAATTTATTTGACTTTTATGTTACATATATAGGTAACATGTGCTTGTCTGTATGTCGCACAACCACATCGCTACTATGAGTGACGCGCTTAACGTAAAGGTGACAGTTTGCAACCGTACCTACTAATGGTAACAGTGACAAAATATACTATGTGCGAGGAACTTAAGTTTCGTACCATGTGTAAAAACAGAAATTAAAGTAATACATATTATTATAATATTTATTGGTCACTAAAGAAATAATACTTCTATAAATCTAAGAAGCGACGTACTGGTTAGTCAGCGCTCGCAGTAGGCGCGCGCGGCGCACGGCGGCGGCCTCACGCGCGATGTCGTCGCCGTTGTTGGCGTTGAGCTCGAGGGCGCCGGCCGCGGTGACGGCCCGCGCGCGCCGCCCGCCCTCCCCGCGCCGCGCGTGCAGCGCCACGCACACCTCCAGCAGCGTGCCGTCCCACACGCACCCGTAGTACGCGTCCATGCCATCGCACGTGTTGCCCGTCTGCGCAATACATTTTTATATACAGTTGTACTGCGGTTCAAATAGTTAGAACAAATTTACTCGAGTTTATTAATATGACGGTGTCTTGCTAATTTTTAATGCCTTTCATAATCAAAATTTAATTGAGATTATTTCATTAACATTTACTCGAAATAAACTGTTAGAATATTTGGTCTATGTAGAAGCAAGGAAAGATTCACAATTAGTTTGCCTCATACCTAGTTTTATTCCTTGGAACAATATAAAAAATGTTTTTCTTTTTTTCAAACATAACTCGAAATAGTCGCCCACTAAGACCTAGACAAAGTGTTTCTGCAGCGTGTAGTAAATACGAACCTTCTCAGCGAAGCACTTGAACGCAGTGGCGTAGTCAGGCTCCTCGGCCAGCTGCGAGAGAGCCGCAGCCTGCGTGGGCGCGTGTAAGGCCTGGCAGCAGCGCGCGGCACGTCGGGCGATGGCGGGCTCGTCGGGCGCGCGCTTAGCAAAGTGCCAGCTGCCGCCCGCCAGCGCGCACATGTAGCGCCGCAGCGCCGCGCCCCATCGCCCTAATGACATCTCTACGTCACCGTACACGCGCAACCTAGAACGCCATTATATAAATGATTCTGATATACAATATTCACAACATACATAAGCCGTAAGCGGCGAACAGTAAATACATAACAAACAACTCCAGGTGTTAGGTGAATGTGCATGAAAAACCACATCCGGTTTAATGAAAGTAATATTGTTGTAATTGTAATTGTTGTAAGTGTAAATGTAATTGAATTGTAATGTAAGCTTGTAGCTTTAAACAATTAAAATGCGTCAACTCGTTTTAATTGGTAGCATAATCTGAAAGCTTCAAATGTATTTTAAGAGATAAATAAAGTTACCATGAAGTATTGTACGGGTACAACTTCAAGCTCCTCTCGAGCAACTCAGTCAGGGATTCGAGCACGAACTTCACGTTGTAATTGTTGGCGTTCGATATATTCGATGGCCACAGACTCGTGTATTCCACGACCAGTTCTAGGGAATTGTCGTCATTGAGTAGATTGTGTATCCTCGCTAGAAGGGACAACACTACGCTGACCGCTAGAGGTTCTCTGAGTATCGCGAGGAATGCGTTGAAAGCGCTTCGGGCTTCGGCGGCGGCGTTGGGCGTGTCTCGCGAGTGAGTTGGCATGCCACCCGCAGATCTTTTCACAGGTCCATTCGTGCCGTTGTTGTATACTGACAGTGCTGTAAGAAAGTACAACATTACATTATATCCATTAGCTTTACATCACTGTTATTTTAACGTCATACCTTGTATGACAAAAACATATCAATGGTTGAAAAAATAAAAATTTAATTCCGAAAAGTTCTTGCTCTCTCTAAGGTGAATGAATAGAAACAGAAGTAAAAATAAAATATTTAAAAAGACCGGCGATACATTTGTGTTGCGGGTGTAATGGGCGGTAATCTTTGCTACCTAAAAAATCACTCACCATAATCCCACAACGCCCTAGGAAACTTTCTGGTAGCTTTCCCCCGCTGCAGCTCGAAACACGCGGCACAGAGCGCGGCGGCCGCCTCGCCCGGGCCCGTGGCCACGCCCACACTCTCCCACTCGCACGCGTTCACCAGGCACGTCCAACACGCTTCTATCACCTGCCACAAAAGAATTATGCCAGAATTTAAAACCGGCTGGTTGAAATAAGTACTTTTATAATATTAATTCATTTTTCAATTTTATAAAAGTAGTTACGTTTAAAAATGTGACTGATTTAAATCCATAAATATAGACTCGTAATACTATTATTACAAACTTCTTAACTTTGAATCACATAAACATTAAAACAGGTATAAAAACCAAGCCAAGTGCGCGTCGGACTCGCGCACGAAGGATTCCGTCATCTACATATACAAATATTAGTACTAATATCGAGCACTAGTATGATATCAAGATAAAACGGCAATCAAATCACGTTTGTTGTATGGGAGGCAGGGGAGCCAGCTCCCATACAACAAACGTGATTTGATTTGATAAATATATATTTTTTAAAGTGAATATACAAATAAATATTCTGTTTTTATTTCAAACGATTACTTGTTGCCGTTGTTGAACAAACACGGAAAAATTCTCGTATGTGAAATTTTCAAATGTCTAGCTATCACAGTTCACGAGATACAGCCTGGTGACAGATAGGCAGGTGTACAGTGATGTCTTATCAATAGGGTACCGTTTTAACCATAGAGCTAAAACAGAGAGGAGTAGTTGTAATGAACTTTTAGTATGAAACTAAGCACGATAATTTGCGGGGTGAGGGGGTTGTCAGACTCCGCCCACTTCGGTTGTTATCGACCTTACTACGCAGTTTTGCTATCTTACGCTAGATGGCAATAACAAAGCGTGACATTTTGCGGGGTGCGACCAGACTCCGCCAACTTATCTTGTTATCGACCTTACTACGTAGTTTTGCTATCTCACACTAGATGGCACTAAACGCATGATTACATATTGGTCGACAGGGACGTAGCTATTAAGAATTTTTAAACCAGGGAATATTTTTTATTTATTTTGTAAGCCTTCTCGTTGTTTTATTTAATGGAATATTATTATTATTATGATAAAAAATCGGTTGTCTGTAAAGTCGGTTTACTGACGATAGTTGAACGTGACAACGTCTTGTTTATAGTGCGCGCGGAACTAATTGGACGCGCCTTAGGTAGGCGTGTTGCCGCCGCGAATTCCGGCGCCGAACTGAGTAATAACATCAATCGCCCCCGCCTCTCCGTCCCACCGCTCACATACCTAAGGCGCGGCTAGCTGAGGTAACGGCAATGCGTCATATTTAGCGAGGTAACGCTGGTAACAGGTAACGCATGAGTCATGTTTTTTCGTGCGTGCAGCCGGCTCTATCAAATTATATGACGTTATCACGTCAAAATGTTAAATTAAATGGCTTGTGGTAAATGACAAATGGAATTTGTTTGATCTTACATTCAGTTTTTGAAACAGTATTGATCTTCTTCATCATTTACCACATTTTTTTATTCTAACATTTTATTAATACATAATCTTAATAATATTTCAATAAGAGAAAACAAAAACTTTGACGGATTTACGCAATTGCCGCTCATAATTTGACGCTTTTTTTATTTTATTTTTGACCACGCATGACTTTTTACAGTGTAGTCCGATTTTGATTATTATATTTTTGCTGCAATAGGTTTACTTCTAAGTTGGTAATTGTCACCAAATGGTAGACTTAGTGATGGATTCCATGAGGAATCGAGGGAACTCCTCGAAATTTATATAGACACGTATATTGATTTCGATTTTTTTTGAAGTGACCAAGCCATATGCTAGCAAAAATTAAGGTTTTGTGCCAGACACACTTTGGATCTAAAATCCACTGAACTCCTGAGTATTTAAAGATACATGTTTGGTGATTTCAGCGTTGTTTAAAGAATAGCAAGCATTTGCTACTATGCCAATTACAATAATCATCATCACATTACTACCTACACTATCAAATAGTGCAATAATGCTAAAAAGGTATTCCAAAACACCTGACGACAACCACTATCGCTGATTTATATAACATTGCATAGGAATACCAAATAAAAGAGAAATCATAAAGAAAAATTTAAAAATATACAACCGCCTCTTTTTTTTGGAAGTCGGTTAAAAAAGTGTGTCATCCGAGTGCCGACGCATAACGGGAGTTTACTTTATAATATATTAATTAAATATTTGTATATCTGTCCGTCCGTCCGTCTGTCCGTTGATCCAGCCGTCCGGCCATCCGTTCGATCTTCCGTCGGTCCGTACGTCCGACCTTCCGTCGGTCCGTTTGTCCGACGGTCCATCCATCAATCCATCTATCCTTACAAACTTTGACATTTATAACAGTCAGTAGGATGTAGTGTTCATATACAATTGGGAATGTAATTACATACATAATATATTTTGTTGATAAATCAAAGAAATAATAGTTAAATAAATTACTTTCCATTTACGAAACAATATGGATTTTCGTAAAAAAAGTAGGCAATATTAATCGTAATGCGTACGTGCTTTTGTCGTATTTTATACTCGACGATAGATGGCGTTCAATAAATGATGAAAAATTATATATTACTTTACGACTGAAAAGTCTTTACGTAAAAAAACTTTAGTATGTTTAAAATAATATATTAATATTTAAATTTAGCTATATAGAATATATTTTTAATCCCCGTGTTCAAAGTTTCAAAACACCGTCTATTGGCTAGTAGAATAATTTCTAATAAAACCGACGCTAAGAGACTTTTCTAGAACAATTATAATAAATTTAGTTTTTAATTACTTACACAAGAAATATAATGCCCACAATAGCACCAGAACGCCTATCCGAGTAATTTTTACAAAATAATACACAACACTTCATCCTTTTCTTCTTTGAAACTCGATTTGTACAAAAAGTTATCATCATCACCGAGATGTGCACATTACGAACACAGACAGTATACTGATTTAGGCCACGACCATTGTGATGAGGTAGCGGGCCGAATAAAAATTACAGGTCAGTGCACAGTCGCTTGTGCCCTATCCTCTTTGTTTTAGCTCTATGGTTTTAACCCTTTTGGTACGGAATCCTAAGAACAGGGATAAAAACTATTTTTTTAGGGATATACTAAGATTAAAGTCCTAAGACAATATCTGATCGGACTACCTGATATTAACAGGTAATTTACTAACCTGAGGTCGAGGAATGATTCCATCGCCGGATGTGGCCGCGGCGATGCAGGCTTTGCACTTGTTAGCCAATGCCGTGAGGTTGATACGGTGATGTGGCCAATCGCTGAGCATTACATTCACTTGCAGCAAAAGTACCTCCCAGGTTAAAAGGCGACAGAGGCGGTATAAAATTGGGTCTGAACTTCCTCCCATTTGGTTTCGTGCTTCGCCTTCTAATACTGAGAGTAATGATAAAGCTGACCGCGCGCAGCCGGCCTCGGCCCTCGCCCGAGACGCGCCAGACACGACGTACCCGAAGTCTTGTAAGAATCCCCTGGGTAAAGCGACTAGGGCATTCCCCAACCCGCCCGGCGGTTTCCACGTCGGGCTGAGTTTCCATAGAGGCGCCGATGGAGACATCATAGCCAACTTCACTAAACACAGTCGAACGTCGTCCGCAGTCGACGCCTCAATGAGACGCTTCTTCAGTCTACCCATTTCCAGATCTGGAACAGATTTGATCTCGAAATCTGGAGTCTCCCAGTCGTCTGTAAGTAGTTCCTTCGGAAATTCCATATTTTCATCGTCATTGTACGATTGGTCGTTGAGAATTACCTGCAGTTCGTCATCTGATATAAGTTTACGCCTTATAGTTTTTGCAGCGTCTCCGACGTATTTCTTCAAATATTCGTCAATTTTATCGATAGGCACTTTGAATTGCGACGTGCCTAAATGCAAAAAGAACATTTTTAAGTTCTGCCAATCCTCGTCCAACTGGTCTGACGTTAGAACAGGGGCAATAGCCCAGAAAAGAAGATCGAAATATTTTGTGCCAAAGGTATTTAACCTATTGATGAAATCTGGATGAGTGGAAGGTATTCCTCCTTCCAATGCGTATCTCACGGCATTGAGAGCGGAAACTCGATTCAAAAGATCTCTTGCTACTGTAAAGGCGCCACTAGAGGCAGATCCTTGAATATCAAGCTCTACTACCTCTCTGTGTACCAAGGGAATTTCACGGGCTAAATTATCGGCCTGCAATATCGCTATCAGTCCAGTATAATGATTGGCTACTGACTCTTGCAGTTTCTGCAAAAGTGACGGTTCCTCGTTCAAAACATCGCTGCCTAAATTCAAAGCTCTGATATAACCAAGAATATCTTCTTTGGCAACACTCGCATAGTTACATTTGCCCCAAGGGAGATCTTTACTGGAGTTGTAACCATTACTTTCAACATTTTTCGCAAGTTTCGCTGAATTTTCGTTACAAAGTAAAATATGCTGTTTTGCTAGGTCATGTTGACCATAAAAGAAGTAATTGTAGCACAGGTCATAGTGTATTTGCATAGCTAGCTCATAGTAACTTATGTATGTGTCACCGGCGTCCCAGTTATGTTCCATATCCTCAGAGTTTTCAGAGAGATGTACAAACGCATCCATAACTGGTACCTTAATTTTGATTGTATCTTTGTTAGGTAAATAATCATAATATGAGGCTACACTGTCTAAATAACCTATACTTTGCATACGATTGGCTTCACACATGCGCAATATTTTTTCAAAATTCTGATTTAAAGGGTTGAAAGCGCCATCAGCTGGCATGCCTGGTCTGTAATAAAAATTTTTGAAGGGTTCAAGGAACTGCTACAGAGAGCTCTGAACATCTTTAATGATTCTATCTAATGGCCGATTTCTTCACTCGTAGTTATCCTACGATTAGAGTTATCCGTTAGTTAACGTGAGTTAACTGGAGATTTCGTTTTATTTACACCAGTTTAAGAAATAACCCCCGAATATTTTTGTCCTAAGGATAAATATTGGGCTGACTTTATACCTTGCAGTTAACTTACTGATGTCAGTGTGTGCGTAAAAACTCTACAGTGTAAGAGTTTACATGGCACTGTACATGCTTGTACAACGATTCTTTGAATGTCAAATATAACATGAATAATATTTCCTTCCCACTTGTGAAAATTTTGATTTTTTTAAACAAATAGAGGTGAATATATATATTAGGGTGGCTCAAAAAAACCGAGTATTTTTTTTTGATCTCCCATGAAAATTTGTCGGAAAAAAATGAAAAAAAATAAAAAAAACTAGATCATTTAGCGTAAACAAATAATAAGTAACAAACTTTTATTAGAACGGAGAAGTAGGTAGTAAATATTTTTTAAGTACATTAAATTTGGGTATAGAGGACCCCTAGAGTAGGTATATAGCTCACAGTCACACATACATGACCATAGGATAGCTAACCCGTCGGTCTGTTGAAGACAACCATCGAAATTTTATCCCTGGAATAAGTATATCTGCCGAATAACAAACTCTAGTTTATCTCTCTCATGAAGAAATCGGCCATTAGTACGTCAATTATCTTATCATATTATTCTTTGTTTTTGAAATTGAAATGTTGTAATACTTACAGATGAAATTGCATTTTTGTTGATTTTGCAAAGAGTGCAGCTTTCACTGGAAACCGCAATATCCATCTGTGATACAGGGTGAGAGCAAATTGTACTTGAGGCTTTTGTACATCTAACTCTCTACTAACATCCTACAAACATAAAGGAAGGATGTATTATAGAATTAAATCTTTCTACAAACATCAGCAGGCCTAAGTAGGCCACATCGCGCAATATTGCTAAATGTATATCATTTGCAGCATTCCTTGCAATTTCGCTAAAAGTTCATAATAGTGACATGTTTTATAGCAACATTGTAGCAATTCATTTCATCAGCAGAATCATATTTGTCAGTTAAGTTGTCACATGAAAAATTATATAACTGTAACCAACTGAATAACTGCATATTCTGTATTTGTGTAAAAAAATACTAGTCTTAGAGGTTAATCTTGAAGAACTATTATAGTACTTGCCATTTGTAAATAAAAATTACAAATAAGTACATTAATTTAATTATATTTAAGGTAATCAGTAATGTATAAATTTCGTGTTATTTTCTTGTTATTTGACTGGCAACTCGTTGACGTTACGCCGAGTTTTGTTTGACGTTTCGCGTTTGTTTATAAACAATGGGGCCCTCGAAACCAAATCGCTGTTATGGTCAAATACGTAGAATACCTTAAACAAATATAAATAACTAATTACTAATTGGTTACCATCCTGCTATTTTATAAAAATGTCATAGAAAACTGCGATGATTATATTTATTAAATTGAAATAATCAGAAGAAATAATAAGTAGATACATATATCATATGATATTTTACTCATTTATTAAACGTTTACTTACTTTGGAGGCAATACTTTCCAGGTTCCAACTCTTATATGAGCGACACAAGCCTTTATTGAGGCAAAATAATCCTACAAATTCAGACTCCTGAATTTCGTAATCAATGTCCATTATCCATTTTCGAGAATATGCACTTGTTCAATATTTTTCACTAACATGGCTCACACTAACACTAAAATGCTCTCAAAAGATTTCATACAGTTCTAAATTCATTGTATTTATATAAAACACGAAATATGTATTGCGAGATGTTCCTAATGAATAACTTTTTATGAATCTGCTATCCATTTAGGGATATTCTGCTGGCCATTTTAGGGTTTCTCATAGAAAGTTGTCAAATTAGCGGAAGTATTTTTGCTTAAGAATTGTATCCCAATCAAATTATAAAATCGCGGTCAATCTTTGGAGTAATTCATAACAAGAATTAAACGTGAATCGCCGAAAGCGGTCTTTTTAGGCCTGCTGAGGTTAATTTCAAATTAATTAAAAAACCTTAAGTCAACTTAATGTCATTTAGTAATGGTACATAAGTCGTGTTAACTTTTTTTGTAATTGTAAATATATATATGAAATAATTAAGTTACCTGTGGAGGAACTACAAATGCGGCATCTGTTGCCATATACACAAGATCTTGCATCAGACATTGTTGAGTAAGAGGAGCTAGTTTCAATTCAAATATATCTGTAAAAGAAGCTTGTTATTAGAAAACTGTACAAAACTATACTGCAAATCTTAATAAAATATTGGATAGTTTTCAATAACACTTTTAAAGGATAACAAATTAATAAATTAATTAAATTAATTAATAACAAATAAATATTTTCATACCTTAAATAGATTTGGCATTTGAAGTCATCATCTTTATATTAAATACACATTAATATTAGGTCCTTATATATGAAATTGACGTTTTGTCGTACTGGCCACTTTGATCTCAAATATATCTTCTTTGGTTAGGAATTCCAATTTCAAATTGATACTGCTATTTACTCATGCATTTGTGTTTCGAAAACCGTAATTCATTTGTATTTGGATTTTTCTTTGCGTCACTCTGTTTACAAAATGGAAAACTTGAAATATCGTATTATTGTCAAGTACGAGTACCACCGTGGCACCAGTCCTGCAGAAAGGGCTCGAAGGATTAATAATGTGTATAGCGACGGTGTCGCAAAAGAAAACACAGTGCGTTTTTGGTTCCAATGTTTTCGTTCTGAAAATTTCTAACTGCAGAACAAGCCCCGTGGACGGCCGGAGATCAAAGTTGATAATAAAGAATTGAATGCTTTTGTGGAAGCGGATCCATCGCAAACCACATGCGAGTTAGCTGCAGGCTGCGGTGTTAGTAATAAAACTGTTTCAATCCACTTGAAGCAAATTGGGATGGTGAAAAAGCTTGAAAGGTGGGTAATTCATGAGAATTGAGTGCAGCAAACCGACAAACGCGCGTTGACTGCTGCATACTGCGTACATTACTCAACCGGCACAATAGTGAAGGGATTTTAAATTGAATCATTACCTGATGAAAAGTGGATTCTGTACGATAATCGGAAACGCTCATTGCAATGGCTGAATCCTGGTGAACCAGCCAAAGTCTGCCCCAAGCGAAAATTGACTCAAAAAAAGTTACTTGTGAGCGTTTGGTGGACTAGTGCCGGTGTCGTTCACTACAGCTTTCTTAAATCTGGCCAGATGATTACGGCAGATGTCTATTGCCAGCAACTGCAAATCATGATGGAAATGCTAGCTGCTAAACAACCGAGGTTGGTCATTCGCTCTAGGCCACTGCTGCTTCAGGACAATGCTAGACCACACAATGCACAACAGACAGCTTAGAGCTGCTTAGCACAACAGACAACCAAATTAGAGGAGCTTCAATTAAAATGTCTAAGACATCCACCATACTCCCCAGACCTTGCTCCAACAGATTACCATTTTTTTCGAAATTTAGAAACTTCTTGGGAAGTGAAAAAAGGCAAGGGAAAAAATTCAACTCCAATGGGGCAGTCCAAAGAGCCTTCAAAGATTTTATTGAATCCTATCTGAATGGTTTTTTTAGTAAAGGATTCAATGAACTACCTATGAGACGGCAAAAGCGTATAGATAGCAATGGATACTTTGATTAAATAAATATATTATGTTTAAAAAAATCTACTTTATGTTCCTCCTTTACAAAACGCCAACTTCATATGTAATGACCTAATATTATTATGAACTTTACAAATAACACACCTAAGTTCCAGTGAAGAGTTGATGCTACCTTTAGGGCTAAAATTTTCAAAGCTAGCTGCTTCTTGGTGAAATTCAATGGAGTAGGGTTAACAGCAGCAGGGGGACTCGGAGGACCATCAATGTCAACCACTCTCTCACTTGTCGGTTTTGAATTTGCATTTTTTGAGTCAACCCTTAAGAATTCTTCTATCAACTCGCATGGCGTTGGATCTGTAAAAAAGTAACATAACTATAATTTTTAATAGTTTTATTAAAGTAACATAAAAATGAATGTTAATAAGTATTTTTCAGTTACTTTCAGCTCCTATTATTCATATAGTGAGGGAAATAAAAACAAATTACAGAGAACATGGGCAATTTATTTTAACTTTAAAATGTAAAAAAACTATTTTAAATACCTGGGTTAGGTTTATTGAGGTGATTCTTTAGTAAATCAGCATCCAGGAGAAATTCAAACCACAATATTGTATCTGGAGATATAGGAACAGTCCCAGGACGAAGCAAGTCAACATCCATTTTGATTATTGGAATCTATTTACTCATACCACTGTAAACAATAGCAAAATTGTAATTATAATACACATTTGAAGTTTTTTAGAAATGTAATAATTGTGTTATAAAGTTTAATAACAATTTGGTTTTTACTATCATAATCATCAAGTAAGAATCAATATTAATGTCATTAATCGACTACGGCAAAGCCAAAAGGAGGAGTGATGATTTTGGCAGTCTATGTATGTATGTTTATTCCACAGTAGCGCATAAACTACTGATCCGATGTTAATGAAGTGTCAATAGATTTGTAACAATAGCAAGGATGACTTACGATACATTTACCTAGTCCGGTAATAGTTTATCATAAAATATTCTAGTTATTTTTATCAACTACAACTTATACTTTTTTATGGTAGCATTTACAAATAAAAGGAGTATGAACATAAAAAAGTGGATAACATAGGTAGTCTAACTAGACAATATAAGTACCTAACACTAGGCCGGCTGAACCGATTGTTTCTTAATGTGAGGAAATCACATACCTAAAAGTCTTTATGAAAGTTTCGACATTTTGGATATCTTAAACTTTTTATATGTAATTTTATAAATAATATATTTATTATTAGCTTTTACAACGTTTACACAAGTTTTGCTTTTGGATTTTGCTTGGACATGTATCACCATTGACCATCTTCTATTCTTCTTCTTTTAAAAATGGCTCCTTAGTGAATCGCCAATGTCAGAGTGTGATGGCGGAGACTCTGCCTTAAGAGTAGGTTTTATGAAAAAATTAAGGGTACGGTGAACTGAAAGAAGTCTGTTGAAAGATCTCTAATCTAGAACAAGCACAAACATTTAGGGTACATACCTTACAATTTTATTTTTTAAGTAACAATATATGTATACAAAATTTAAATAAAAGGAGTATTTACAAAACATAGAGCAGATTTAAAATTGATAGGGCGGGGAAATGTAGGAGGGAAGTTATCATACAGTGACGTTTGGTTATTTGGACAAGAGAAGAAGATATGGTCTAGACTCTAGAGTGCCCTCATCTAGGCCACACTCGCATAAAGAGCTATCCCTTACCCTAATCTTAGCAAGAAAAACAGGTGAGCAGCAATGATCCAGTCTCATTCGGCAAATAGTTGAACACACTGTTTTATTTGCTTGTTTAAATTAAAAAAAAACATGATGTAACAGGAATGCCATTTTGAATATCAAAATAGTGTTTTCCCTTGTTTGTACTAGTTTTGGCCCACTCATTGTGCCACCTGATATTCATGTGATTCTTAGCTAGGGGAATTAAATTCTGGCAATAAACCTTATATTGACTAGTCACACCTGATGATATAGCGTCTTTAGCATAGGCATCCACACTATCGTTGCCAGTGATTCAACTATGTCCTGGTATCCAAGCTAAAACTACTTGGATACTTTTTGTGTGACACTCAAAGAGAAGCCGTCTTATTTTCAGGATTAAGGGAAATTTACATTTGGAGCGGAACTGATTAGAGTTAATGGCCTCCAGGGCACTTCTGGAGTCCGAAAGTATGATGGATTTGTTGAGGTGATGGGACTCAACCAAGGTAAGTGCCTCCAAGATAGCCAGAGTTTCCCCTGTAAATACTGATGAATCTGGAGGTATTTTGAAGTTTAAAATCACATTAACTTTCGGAATCCATACGGCGACTCCAACACAGCTACTCTCCAAAAGCTTACCGTAAAAATAAGCAACCAATCCTTAAAATGTTGATTAATGATATGTTGAAACTGAGTGTTAGCCGCAGCAGAGCCCTTATCAATTGCAAAATTTAGAAGCACTTTTGGAAAGAAGGTAAGTGCATTATAGGAAGTGGAAAAAAGAGGACTGAGTCTATACTAGAAAATAGGGCAAGGAAGACGGATAATTGTATGGTAGCTGATCATCAGACAAGCTGCTGGTTATATAAGGCAGTTCCTTATGTAACCAGTAGCTTGAAGAGCTAGCTAGCTGCGAAAGGGTGTGGAGTTTTTCAATGAGTGGATGGGTGGAATTTTGAAACAGTTTAAAGATAAACCTATCATACAAATACTGCCTTCTGATGTTAAGTGGTGGATCCCCACACTCAACTTGGAGCACATTAATTGGTGACGATCTCATGGTCTCAATAGTAATTCTCAAGGATTTTGACTAAATTTTGTGCAGAGTCTTCAGTGGTAATTTATTGCAGGGTTCCAAAAGATAAGAGCCGTAATCTAGGTGACTACGAACCAGCGAATTGTACATCAGCTTCTGCGTGTAAGGATGTGAACTCCACCACACACCAGAGACTGATCGGAGAATGTTAATATTTTTGTCACATTTATTCGCCACATGGTTTATGTGATGGACGCCAGTTAGTCTGGAATCCAAATATACACCTAGAAACTTCACCTTATCCTTAACCGGGAAACCTGTTGATTGGATTGAATGGAGATGGTTGGTATAATTTTGGAACGAATGAAAAAACAACAGAGCTTTTGGCGATAAAGATGGACAACCCATGTATATCCCTCTCCAGTCATTAAAATAGCCAATGGCAGAGTTGAGGCGGGCGGAGCATTCCGCTATATCTTTTGAAGCAATGTACATGGCTAAATCATCTGTGTACTGGAGGACCTCACAAAAGCTATTGACAGTAAGATCAAGGTCAGAGGTATATACATTGTAGAGGACTGGACTGAGGACATTACCTTGAGGGAGGCATTTGTAAATAATTCTAGGGGATAGTTTGGAATTTTGGGAAGAGATGATAAGAGAACGGAAGGAAAGGGAATTGCAAATATAGTTTGTCATCCTCGCTGGGACACTCAGCTGTTGTAGTTTTTGCCTGAGTACCGGAAGACTGACATTGTCGTACGCAGATGATACATCCAGGAATACCGCTATATATGTTCCATTTTCGAAAAAGCTATGCGAATATCGGTTAACAGGGTTCCTATACTGTCCATAGCGCATAAGCCTTTTCGAAAACCGAACTGTGTTTTAGATAACACACCCCGACTCTCCATTAGCCATTCCAACCTGGTTTTGATCAGGTGTTCTAGAATTTTTCCTAGTGTAGCCGAAAGAGCAATGGGTGGACCCATTGCTCTTTAGCTAGATGGGTTATTAGCAGGTTTTCCCGGTTTAAGGATAGGTAACATTGACCATCCACCTGCATCCACCATTCATCTGTTTAAAAATGACATTGACATTGGCTGTATTTGGCGAATAAAGCGCTTGCTAGCGCTGAAACTTTTTTACAGTTGTCGACCAGTGACACGTTTACTAACTTCAATAGCGCTGAATCAATCCGCCAAGGGTGTTGCCTAGTGTGGAATATCACATTTTTATAAATTAAATTTTAAAATTATTGAATAAAGATATATCTACCTAAATCTAAAAGAAATAGGTATTTAGATTGATGCGATTAAAAATTATAAGTAAATAAAAAATATTACCTATCTCTTTCTCACAAAACGATTTATTACGTCACAATTTGCTACCGCCATACATTTTATAACAATGATCAAAGAATACAATGGACTAGCCAATACTATGTCAAAAACATGTCAAATTTATCACCTGACTGTGAACACAAAATAAATAAATAATAAAAAATAAATAAAAGAAAAAAATAAATAGAAAATTCACAATTAAACTGTCACACTCTCGTGCGCGTATAAGCTTTTGAGTACAAAGGAGACAAATATTGTTTTGTTTTTTACAAATACAAGCGTGATACATATTTTTTAAATTTGTGAGTTAATGACGGTCACTTGGCATATCGATACTTTTTAAGTGAAGTGAATTTTAAAATGTGTGTATGCAATTGGTTTCGGCAAAATATTGACAGGACAAAACATTTATCATACTGTACAATGAAATTGAATCTTTTTAGTGGTCGCGAAAGAAAAAGCTGCATTCTGAATAGAACTCTACGTTAATGCAATAGATGTGAAAATCGTGTAAAGTAGTCAAATCTCGTAAGTGCGAGGGCGAAGGTGCCAAGATATTTCAATTTATCTATAGATCTGCTTCTACAAGTGCCATGAATAATCATGAAAATATGGTATGCTTCATAGCCCCAGGAGTACTTTTCCATAGTTTAAGTAATTATTATCTCAAATTAGAGTTAGGGTCAATTCACACCGCGACGATACGTGACGCGCCCTGAATTTTTAAGCTATTGAACTCTATTGAACTTTAGTTAAAGTTGAACTGTATTCACTACACAAAAATATTGACGATCACGACATTGACTTTGATTATCGTGTCATCCGAACTTTTGCAATGAAACGTGTAGGTAATCTTGTGTAGTAAATAAAGTTCAATTTTGAATAACTATCATAAAAATGTAGCGTCGCTTCTCGTCGCAGTGTAAACTGCAGGCCAATCGCGCTATTGTTTATCGTTTAAATTCAGGTTCAACTCTGCTTTGGTTATGATTTAGTTTCGTTTGGATTCCGGTGCGGCTGAACAAATTTTAGTATCGCACTATCCTTCCAATCGTAACTCAATTTTACTTTTAATTATATTTTATAATATTATACAAGTATTTTTTATCTCATATTCTCAACAATTTAACACACCAAAACACGAAACGTTTACTGTAAATGTAAAGGCGAGAGACCGATCGTTTCAGTTAGAACTGACGTCGGTTCGGCCTGAACGGATTCGAAATCGTATCGTCTGTGTGCAATTTCGAGATCGCATCAGTCGGCCGGATGGACTGAAGCGATTCGTTCCAGTGTTGCCAGCTCTGTTCTTGCGAAACTACTCAACTCCTGTAGATTTCTACTAAAAACTACTAAAAGAATACTGAAAACTATCAAAAAAGCTACTCAAATTAGGAATCCTTAAAACTCCCACAAACCACTGCATTTTGTTGTATTAAAGTGAAACTTTTATTACATCGTCTCAAACTTTTTCGTCTGTGTGTTGCAAGTCGCGTGACGGTCGGCCGCGGAGTAGGGATAAAGCGAAAGGCGCTCGTCAGAGCAGCCGAGGCCAATATGGCGGCGCCTATAGTTCGCATCAGCTGACCGTGTAGTATATAGACTAGTACTTATTTGTGCCAGTGCTCCACGCTATTTTGTTATTAAGTTTCACTTTTACCGTGGTTTGATAAAACCACACAATCCTTTATTATTTATTCAATTATATTATAAAATTTTATCGTCAAATTAAAATATACTAGGAAATATTACGTATATAGTAATTAAACCGATAGTTTTAAGAAAATTATGGGCGAATGCTACGCTAAATGCTAATGTATTATTATGATATGGTGTCCAATTCTTTTTGTTTTTTTTTGTGCCTAACCTAGGCCATTTTGCATATGACTTTCTGGCTGTTCCCCACTAAAACACTACTAACAACTAAATTCCTACTAAGGAGGAAATAAAATACTTAATTTAGTGGTAAAACTTTGTAAAATAACTAAATTTACATTAATTCTGGACTGTTCGGATAAACTGTGTGACAAATCGCTTCAGTTTTTTCGCCAGAGCCGCGGCCTTGCGGGCGTGTATCGTGTACAAGCGTAATGAGTTTACAATTAATTAACACGACCGTATCTCACGGCAAATCAGAACGAACTGATGCGATTTATTGCGATGCGATGGCAGTTCTAACTGAAACGATCGGCCTCTAGTCTGTATATTATATAAATAGAAATATAAAATATTTCTAGAAAGACATTTAAAACATTATGAAATTCTAATAGTAACGTGTAGTTATCTAAACTATTAAACCTGCGATAACACAAACATTATCGCAGCTCGATAATCACGTTAGTATCTTGTTGTGAGTTGATCAGATGGTACAGGGATTTAAATACATTGTGTAGAATAAGAATAAATTATTAAATGGATTTACTTACAAGAATAAAAGGAAATCATGAAAGGTTCGAAAAAAGTGAATTTTAAGTTTTTACTGAATAATAAATAAATATGAGTAAGTATTTAAACTAAGTATGTAAGTAGGTATCTATTTGTTTTGCTATAATATTTTTGACGTGAAACGTCTTTAAAATCGCGCCGAAACATACGGGTACCAGGTTTAAAAACTGGACCGTAACGAAAAGGTCTATATCATCGTACCTTAATAATTAAAAAACTATTAGTCTTAGAAACAAAAATGTGGTGTAAATATTTCACTTATATAGTCAGCTCGCTGTTATGGCATTGAGTTCGTGTCGGGGTCAAGCGGGGCGGCGGGGGAGGGTTTTTATTAAAATACTTAAAACAGCGTCCATCTTGTTTTCATTTCAATCTTTTACTTTAAAAGCGATTCGCTAACATAGACGTTTCACGTTAAAACCAACGGCCGTGTGCCCCGACACAGCCCCACCCGCTTTTTAATTTATTTATTTATTGATGGCGTTATGGCTTAAAACCATTTGCCAGTGTCAAGTTAAAAAGGCGGGAAATAGATTTCTCGTTTAAGTTTTCAACACCGTATTTCTAAGTCGTCAAGTCTAAAGTCTAGTCATTAGTTAAAGTCCAAATAAATAGTCAGTGCAGTCAATGAGTCAAGATAGTCGGTTCAGTAAAATGGTAGAAGCTTTACTGAAAGTTTCTAGGGAGTTTCGGAGAGAACACAAAATAGCACGTTTTTTGAAGTTGTACCACTTGAGCACGTTAATGAATATTTTAATGGTTAATATTCTACCAATATTACACATTAGGAACCGAAATAACACAAATTTATGGAAGAAAATATACAAAAACAACAACGTCACACATTGAATTCCTCGGCAAAACTCCTTGTTAAATTATGTTATAAATTGTAACAATATTCAGGTGTTTTTTTTCTATTCTGAGCAATGTATGAAGTTACCTACATAAAAAATGTAATACAAGTAGGTATTGGACTGAACGGTTTTGGTCAACTAGGTACCTAAATAGCTAGTAGATACCTATTTACTTTCCTAATTATAAAGGTTCCTACAAACACAGCTGCATTAGGAAATTATAATATTTAACTAAGTAATGAACAGTCAACTCTAGGCTTTTAAATTTTAATTAACAATAAAAAAATGAACATTGTTTAGAATTTTGAAAGCTCGGCGCAAGTCTATGCTGTGGACTGCGGCAGACTTTGACTGACTTTGTATTGATTACGAGTGTTTTATATATGACTAGATATTGCCAGATTCTATTCCCGCTATAGCAAAATTTCACGGGAACCGCATTTTTTCACATTTTACCACTATAAAAAGTAGCGGCAAAACGTAGAATGTCCTTCCCCGTGGTCTACACTTTAGGTATCTGTGCCAAATTTCATCAAAATCGATCGACCAGTTTCGGAGTCTATTCAATGCAAAGAAACAAACAAATATAAGCGAAGACAACATAAAATTAAATAGATACAGCTATTATTATTTCCTATGTAGAGAGCAGTAGGGATAGATTATTTCACACCTTACCTAATTACGTAGGTACCTAACTACCTACAGGATAAGTAAATATAAACCTTAATATTAGACACTTTATATACATTGATAGTCGTTAGTAGTTTTTACATTGCAAGGGATTTACGTTTAATAGGTAGATATACCATCTAGGCGCCTATACAACAAAATTGATAAACTTTATCACTGCGGCCACTTAGCGACGATAAGCTCAAATAAATAAACAATATTATGTCAACATTGCCCTTAATATATTATATAGATAAATTGTTATTCTTCTCATTTCTTTAATAATAGAGGTCGCTCAATGTAATTTAAAAGTACCGGTAAGTTTTTGAACCAGGACCGAATTTGTACTAGTAGATATAGGTAGGTAGTTAATATCTGAGTAACTTTTTTATTATTGTTCAACACATGGCGTAAGTAAAATTTAAAAAAAGAAAAATATTAATATTGTGGCGGACCTTAGCGCCACAATCCTTAATCGCGCTATCGAAGTTTTCTATGATCGGCACTATATATACGATATCTAAAATTTATACAAGTGGGCTTCGGCCTGACCGAGTATACCATCTCGCTCGGTCGGAGATCTCCCTTGGTGCTTGCCACCATACTCCCACAATATCATTAACGTTTAGAGGACGTTTTTACAAATTTTTCATAAATTGACTGTTTTTCGGTCGACCAAATAAAAACCATATTCTACAAAAGTAACAATTGTCACAATTAGAGTAGTTATTTATCTAAAATTGATTTAATAAAAATATTAGGTAGGTAAGGTAATAGTAAATTATGATTTTAAGTACCTATACAAAAAATAATTTTCCAGAACCTGATAATTGACATTGTATAATTACCTTCATAGGTATTTAGTAACATTTATTACTCATATTGCTAATAATTTTTTAGTGGAATCTAATCCCTACCAACAAATATCTGCGGGTGGGAATGACGTGTGTATCGAGATGGACATTCTGCGGGTGGGCTCGGAGCCCGTGGGTATGCGCTGCCCGCACTGCCAGGAGGACGTCATGACCAGAGCTACGTATAAAAACTCCACGCTAACCCACATTATGGCTGCCGCTTTGGGCATATTGTTTTGGTAAAAAATACATTTTACTTTTGACCTGTTCTCCACATGCTCGTGAAAATATTATTGCAATGCCAATAAATTATGTACTGCTAGCTAGCTTGATTTTCATGATAACTTTTCAGAGCTTTCTACGTAAGTAGAATCAGTCAATCAAGAATCAAGAATCAGTTTTGCGTTATTTTATTTTCTTATGCCTATCATTCATAAGATGCGGGTAGGGTATCAGTAGAGTAAAAGTAATTTTACTCTACTGATACCCTACCCGCATCTTATGAATGATAGGCATAAGAAAATAAAATAACGCAAAACTGATTCTCTTTATAAATCATGACCTGCTTTCGTAGCGACGAATAAAATTCCAATCGGATTTAATTGGCTTGATTTCACGGTTTTATTTTACTTTCGCATTCAAAATCAATTTCGAGAGTAGGTACTCATAATATCAGTAAGTGAATGATTGTTTCTGTAACTTTCAGGTGGATTTGTTGCTGTGTGCTGCCATACGTTACAAAAAGGTGGAAAAATGTGGAACACCATTGCCCTCGGTGTACAGCATTTTTGGGCGTTCACACAAGGAAAAGAATAATTTAGTTTATAATTTCCAAACTTTTGTTAAGCGTGTTGTAGTTTTAAAAGGTACTTCGATTAGTTAATATTAAGGTTTAATATCTAAGTTTAATGTAGTATGACACTTCGTCTGATTTTAATTTTTATCGGACTCATAGACCTGAAGATTATAATTTTGTACACGAGTTAGAATGAGTGTGGGGTTGCTATAATTATGGCATATTTTGAGAATTTATATTATCTATTAATTGTCCATGTTAAAGACTACGGAATATAAATAAAATGTTATAGTTTTTATTTTAAAATATTTAATTTTTGTAATTACTCAATGTTTTTTTTTTAGACCATTATAAAAAGGCAGAAGATTTACAATTTTTAAATAATAATCTACCAATAAAAATATATTTTATATGACATAATACAGATATCACAGAATAGTTTAAGTATGGAATATTTACAAATATTTTAGAGTATAGAATTTAAAGATCAAGAAATATATTTAAGTTTGTAAATTGAAATTTAAAGATAACTAGATAAAAAAAGTAAAAATAAATCAATTCAATTATTAAATAATTGTAGCTTTTATATTACAGGATTATACAATACCTATACCTATAACACAATTAGACAAAATCATTAAATAAATTTCAATTTTAAGCTTGAATACGGCCCTGTATATTAGGGGCGCCACTCCCAGCTACATTTAAGGGGCAGTCTACGCAGATCCTTAATATTACATAGATTGTAATTATATTACACTAAGGGCCTGCTGTTTTACAATCGCCAAATAAGTGACAAATAGCAAATCCCTTTCTAATCCGGAAGTTTTGTCTCTGTCGCTCAGTATAAAGTAAGCAGCGACAAAACTTCCAGATAAGCTATTCGTCATTTATAAGGCGATTGTTAAACAGGCCCTAAATTATTTAAATAGTAAGTAGGTATGCATTGCTATCGTATAGGCCGACCAAATTACGAAGGATCAGCAGAGCCGAGGTACGCAGTGCACTTAGGGCAGTAATGGTTGGCAGTCTTACAAGACTTCATGCAGTACGGCACGAAACACCCGCAACAGCATCTGTAATGAAAAGGATCATAGTTACATGTTATATTATGTACTACATTAATTATTAAAATGTAGGCAATTCACTCGTACCTAACTTTTTTGGATTATGGGTGTTCATGGGCAAGTTTAAACGCTTTCCAGCAATTTGTTTTTTGGTCCCTATAACATCAAAACGGCAGATAATCGTAACCTGACTATGTACGTCAATGCACAAAATAATTTAGATTTTACACATTTGTCAGAAGTAAAAAGTATGATGAGGCTTGACGGATGTATGATAACAAATAAATTGTGTTTATTATCATACATACGTAATTGGGGATTCCCGTTTAGTCAAATAAAAACACACAAAATTTAAGCGTAAAATATTTTTATGAACAGTAACAATTAAAAACAAGGACAATTTTAAGCCCACATGCGTATGTCGAAACTCGAATGATGTATTTAGTAGATTCAGTGATACACACTACGTAATAGAAACAAGTAACAACCTTATAACTGTAGGGGGAGGGGGGGGGGCAGGAGAGGAGGGTCCAACCAAAGCTTTAAATCTCACGAAAATTACGTGCTATTTCCTGAGTCTAAATCCAAAGCACAGATTACTAAATAGCAGTGGTTAGTAGTGGTTTCAGAGGCTTAACTCTGAAACCACTTATTAGCTTATAGGGCTTACCCTAGTCGCTAGACGTAAGTTTTTTTGAAAGGAAATTTAGCACCATATTATTATGTTTGATGGACAAGCGTGTCGAGTTGTGTGATGTGTCGTGTCCGAGAGAAATTGTAAATTCTTAGGTAACTTTATGAATACCTACAATTAGGTTTATTTCAATATACAAAATAGGTACTTAATAATAAAACGTTGTACTGTGTATTCATTAACTATAGTAAGATAATCATAATATTTAAATACTTCCACGATACTACCGCCTATTTAATAATAATATATAATATTATAATCGTCTATTAATATATGATAACTACAAATTACAATTTATAGTAATTACGTATCCAACTTTCCGCTTACCGTAAAAGTCAATTTATTCAAACGATTTATCACCAACAATAAACACAACACAAGTGTCAAGTAGTCTCACATATAATATTCACATATAAGTACATAAACAGGTATTAGTCTAAACTTTAAGACGAATTATATTTATCACTTCTAACTGCTATATAATTTGAAAAATAATTATTATTAACGTAATAACATGATTTTACATTAAAGGACGCGCGGTTCTGGTACCGGCGAGCTACTTTTAAAAATTCATTCGTCTCATGATGCACGTGGTATTATCTACTAACGGCTCCTCATCGGTGAAAGCTACAAAATTGCGGGTTAATGTCACAGAAAATAGCCCTTAATTACTTCGAACTGTCATCGGTCAAATCATATTAATAATATTGTTCTTTAGTTGGCCAGCCGGCTATTAAAAACAAGTTTGAATTTCACTTTTATTTCTAACAAAATAATGTTCCTATGATCTCCTTTAACTCCGAATATTTCGGCATATAAGTTTGAATTTTAACTTAATTTCTAACGAGTTAAGGTTCCTATGATCTCCTACCATAACTCCGAATGTATCGGGTTAACTAATTCCAATATTCGTGTCAAAGTTGCAACGTGCAGCGCATAGATGTCGCTTGAGTCGGTCTACATCGCGCTGTCGCTTGTCCGACCTGATTTGTATAAGATATTATTGTTTTCCATATACGTGTTTTGGCTGGAGGTCTTCATGAGGTAATCTAAAAAGGGAAGCCGATAAGAATGGAGTTCTTTAGACCCTTCGCCATTGCTAGATAGTTACTACATAATCCAATGGTTAAAAACGGGAGTCTATTACTAAGACTTCGCTATCCGTCTGCCAGTCTAAAATTTTCACAGTACTTCTGTTGCCGCTATATAAGTAAACAACAAATACTAAAAACAAGATGGAACCCTTCGTTTGCGAGTAGGACGACTCGCACTTGGTCGATACTATTATAATATAAATCATAATTTAGAAATATATTTTTACAGTCACGATTATCAACATAGATGCCAAGGTTTCAAAAATGTAACTTGAGAGTGAAAGCTTAACTTACCCAGCTATAACACACAGACCAGCCGATACGATGTGAGTTCTATTATTTGGCACGTAGTCTACTCTGGTGACGATGGACTTGTTGCATTTGGGGCACTGAAGGCCCGTGGGCCCCGGCCCGAGGACGATGGGGCCAGGGTTGAGCGGCGGTGACGTCACCACTTCTGTGCGCGGCTGTTCCAAGGCGGGTCCCGTGCTAAACCCGTAAGACGGCGGTGGCGCAGGGTTAGGCGGCAGAGGCTCGTACGGTGGCGGCAAACCCATCTTGTTCTCCACTGAAATTAGATGAATGATGCTTTATTTTTTTAAATTGTTAAGACTAGATATTGTGGATGAATAAGTCATATTATCTAGGTAGGTATATAAACATTCCTCTTGAATCATTCTGTCAGTTTTAAAAACTAAATCAAGAAATAAATTCTCCAAATGTATAGGCTAAACCAGATACAATATTAGGTACTATATATACTTCTATTCCGTTAAATCCAAAAGGTAATAAAAACCGGACTCGCGTACGCACCATACCATATTAATATAAGGTACGGAACCCTACCTAATGATAGGACCAATATTTTACATGTTTACTTATTCTTTCGTTATTTTTGTACGTAGTAAGCGCATTTTACAAGTTAAGTCTATATACCTCCTGAAAAGTTCATCACATGAACTACTAATAGCTATACTATAGAACAATTATTTAGTAGCGCGGGTTCCGCATCCGCATTCATTTATTGGACTTTTAAATACGAATATCATTTGCCTACAATTGACATCTAAGCATTATCTACATTATACTATTATTGCTATACTTAGTTTGAACTGTTAGTGTATTTTTGTAAGGCCATAATCATATCAACCTTCAGCAGTGGAAACAATTTAAAATTTACATGAGCTGCGAACGTTTTTTTAATTGACGAAGTTTTAAATATCATTGCGTTAATGAAGGCTTACGGTACCTACTTCCGTAGGTAAAAACGCAAACCTCTTTGTTCTTAGATAAAAATATTCTGTCAATGAATATACATAAATAATCATTGCCATAGAATAGAAAAACTATTTTAGTAAAAGAGACACTTGATCCCCCTGATCCCCCCTTGACCTGTAACAACCAACAGAATATCCATCGAAAATAAACTTATTTACCTACAAAAACTAAAGACAGGGAAATCGTAGTAAGTGCCCCCATAATACAATTACTAGGGAAAATAATAAGTAAAAAATAAATATATTTTCTTTATTTATTCCTTACTAGCTGACCCGTGCCCACTTCGTTGGGCGGTACACATTTTTACTTGTGATGAAATTATGATTGTGTTTCGGTTAATACACACAGTATTATGGTTTATTTCCTGACTGCCAAAAGGAGGGTTATATTTTAACTACATATTTAATTGTGTATTTGCATGCCAATTTGGCTATATTGATGGGTTTCAAATGAGTTACTGAAATCATTAAAATTGAATAAATTAACTTTATTTTAAATGTTAAAAAATTCTCTTTAAATTATATTAGATGTAATGTTATTATTTGGTACCAAAATAAATCGAAATATAATTTCCTTGCTGATAAAGCAATTTATTTCTAAATAGATTGACGTGTTGTATATGAAAAAAAACTGTCTAATAGAAATATCACTCAAAATATTACGGCACGGTCGCGGTTCCATATCTATGTCGTATTATCTCTTTAACTATTCGTGCAAATTATATGCAGTAAAAGGAAAAAATATTTTGTTTTAAACACTTGAGACTATAAATTTTGAAATTCACAAATTTTGATAAGAATTCATAATAAGGTACTGATAATATAGACCAATAAACGTGACTTAACGATTTAATTTTTTTTTTATATAAAAACTACTTTTTAGACTTATTTGTAGGTATTATCAAGATCTACACTTCTATCGAGGACTTAATCATATAACGTATATAAGGTCTTTACCTATGAAATTGCCGTTCTGCAGTACTGGCAATTTCAAATCATAATAATTTCTGTTTGGCTAACAATTCTAATTTCAAATTAATTTTATTTTAAAAACATGGAATTCTTTTTCCAAAAGTAGTCATTTGTTTATTGATTAGTGTAACATTTTCATCGCATTCCAATCTTTTTCGTCATCATTGATAAGTTAAAAATTCGATGGAATATGAGTACCGTCGTGGCAGCAACGCGGCACAAGCGGCATGCAACATCAACGACGTTTACGGAGCTAACACTACAAACCAACGCACCAATTGTTATTGGTTTGCTCGCTCGTTCTGGAAATTTCGACCTGAAAAATGAACCTCGCGGTCGTCCGAAGACTTTGGTCGACAATGACAAAATTAAAGGCGATCGTGGAAGCTGATAGCTGATAGATGATACACAATCTACGCCTGAATTAGCAGCAGCTTTCGACGTTAGCGTCTAAACAATATTGGTCCATTTGCGTCAAATTGGCAAGGTAAAAAAGCTTGACAAATGGGTGCCTCACGAACTCAATGATCGCCAGCGCGAAGTACGCGTCGAGACGTGCCTTGCACTGCTCAACAGACACACAAATGAAGGAATTTTGAACCGCATTGTTACCTGGGATGAAAAATGGATTTTATTTGATAACCGTATCCTGGTTCAGCACCTAAAAAATGCCCTAAACGAAAACATTCCCCTAGAAAAGTGATGGTCACTGTTTGGTGGTCTAGCGCCGGTGTGATTCATCACAGCTTCTTACCAAACGGGGTGAGCATTACTGCAGATGTGTACTGTAAAGAACTGAACACAATGATGGAGAAGCTGGCACATCTCCAACCAGCATTGGTCAATCGCTCGTCTCCGCTGCTCCTGCACGACAACGCGCGACCTCATACTGCACAGCAGACGGTCTCCAAGTTGCAAGAACTGGGGTTGGAAGCTCTCCGTCATCCGCCCTACTCACCAGACCTTGCGCCTACAGACTACTGCTTTTTCTAGAATTTGGAAAACTTCTAGGCGGGAAAAAAATTCAATACCCGAGAGGCAGTACAAAATGCCTTTGAAGAATATGTTGCCTCCCGTCCAGCTGATTTCTTTAAGAAGGGCATCAATAAACTGCCACTGCGTTGGAAAAGATGCATTGATTGCATGGCTGATTACTTCGATTAATACAAATAAAAAATACATGAAAAAAATTCGTTTAAATTTTTTCATACAAAACGGCAATTTCATATGTAAAGACCTAATATCTCCCATCGGTAAGGCAGCTTTCGTAAGAAACGATTTCGTTCGACCGTTTTTTCTCCGACTCACTTTGCAAATCCAGCTACCACCATAAAGTCTTTTCATTTTTTCTGGTTTAATATGCCTATTTCACTCACAAATAACGTAGCCTTCTATTGGTAAAAGAATTTTCAAAATCGGTTCAGTAAATCCAGAGATTATCTCCTACAAACTCACAAACTTTACCTCTTTATAATATTAGTATATAGATTAGACCACTAAAGCTTAAATCTGATAGCATGGGCAGCGCTATCGCCAAGTACGTATCTTTTCTCGCAGCATTTCGCGGCTTTTTCTCATATTTTCGTTAATAACAAATCTAGCGGTCTGAATTTTTGTCGCAGAGAAGTCGTTAGTAGCACAAGTTATTGTTTTAAATTTCATAGAAATCAAGTGCATATTAAGCGAGGAGAGAGGAGATATTAAGCGCCAAAAAACGCGATTTTGAAAGATATGGATAGATGGAGGTAAGGAGAATAAGCATAATTCAAAGCATACTTCTAGCAGACTTAGAAATTTCAAATTTGCTGTCAGGCTAGGTTATTAGCTACATATAAAGGAAAAATATAGAAAAAGTAAAAAAAAAAATGATTTTAGAATTTTAAATTTCACGAATTCACAGGAACAAAATGTATGAATACAAGTTCACTGATAACTTTGTAAACCTTATTTATATAACAAATCTCATATATTGAGAAGTGGCAGGTTATTTTAGGTTATAGTAGATGCTTCGGGACGAAGGGCCCACTCGATCAGATAAATAAAACGGCTTCACAGAAAACCGAAGGGAAATAGCACTTGCGCTGTGTGATAATTGATACGAGACTACTACTGTTTCTTCTGAGTTATTCATAATACTCGTGTGTAAGAGTACTTATCATTTATGCAATAAAAAAACAGTCTCAGCTAGCCTATTGTTCGTGCTAGCCCCACAGAGCGCTACACGATCGTTTTCTCCATTCTATTCCTAAAGAATTGTCAACTGTATAACGGTAAAGTTGTAACTCATTCTTCCTTTGGGTGCTTTCCAATAGTTAAAACTACACGTGAATTGTGCGTGGTGATGTCGAAACAAATTAATTTCCGCATTAACTAGAGCATGACTGAGCCAAGGTCTATGAAATCGATTCCCGCCTGCCATACAATATTGTCTATTATTGGTAACAGCTTAGATAAAACATACTTTCCTTTTATTGCTATTTATTGGTCTTTCACTGGCAGAGTGAAAGTCCCGTGAAAATTGGTCCAACCGTTTCAGAGATTAGCCGCAACAAACAGACAGAGAGACGGATAGACAAAAATTTTAAAAAATGATTTTTATTGTAAATACCGTTTGTACTTTAATATGCATTTAGAGAAAAGCAGTTAATTTAAAATTATAAACAGACACCTCTATTGGAGTTTACTCCTTAAGAATCGATTTTCATATAAGGCCCCCGGTATGAAAAAAATATGACTAGTAAAAACTACTGAACGAATGACCTCGTTACGTTTTCGTGCGCAACCTATTCTGCGCACCTTTCACTTTTTTCACATGGCGCGAATTTTTGAACTCAAATCGATCGCTAGTCGCTTTGCATTGCACACAAAATTTTACTTTTTAGAGTAAACTCCAGTCGTGCGTCGGAGCTGACAGACACTTTTTTTATTTATTTGTAGGAATAGAAGATTTAACGCGTCAGATGATGCGTTTGGTCATAGTATTCAAAACAACAGGGCGCTTAGCAGGAACATTTGACAGCGGCGTAAACGTAGCGTTAACGAATTAAATATGTACGGGCGCCATGTATGGCGGGTGTCATGATTTTAACAAACTTTCTTACAATTCTCATTTGATAACGTTATGTTTACGCCATTGTCGAATGTTCCTGCTATGCTCACATATATTTTTTACATTGTCCCAATACTGCGCTTAGATCCAATTTTATCGCAAGTAATATAAATCTATAAACGTATATTATGGTGTCTATTATATACTGATGCGATCTCGAAATTGCACACAGACGATGCGATTTTTGCAGTTGTTCAGGCCGAACGGAGGGAAAACCGGACCGGGTTTTCCCTCAGTCGGCTCTCAATTTCGAGATCGCATCAGTCGGCCGGATAGCTGAAGCGATTCGTTCTGGTGTTGCCAGATCTGTTTTTGCGAAACTACTAAACTCGTGTCGATTTCTAAATCTAATAAAAACTACTAAAATAATTGATTTCTTAGGTTTACGCGAATATTGTTCATTGTTTTAAACACTTACGGATTGTGTCGCGGTGCACTTTTCTTTTTCCCGACGTTTCGGCTACTTTCCAGCAGCCGTGGTCACCATGGTGGTGGACATGGTGGTGGTTAAAACTACTAAAAGAATACTGAAAACTATCAAAAAAGCTACTCAATCCCTAAAGCCCTCAAAAAACTACTGCATTTTAAGTTTTGTAATATTAAAATTTTATTATTTATTGAATTATATTATACATTTTATCGTTAAATTAAAATATACTAGGAAATATTACGTATATAGTAATTAAACGGGTAGTTTTAAGAAAATTACGGACGAATGCTACGATGTATTATTATGATAAGGTGTATTTTTTACACTACTAACAACTTACTTACAACTAAGGAGAGAATAAAATACTTAATTTTGTAGTAAAACTTTGTAAAATAACTAAGTTGGCAACTTTATTCTGGAGTGAACGGACCATGTGTGACAAATCACTTTAGTTCTCGCCAGAGCGGGCGTGTATCGTGTACAAGGTGTGTACAAGCGTAGTAGTTTACAATTAATAAACACGACCGTAGCTCGCGGCAAACCAGAACGAACTGATGCGATTTTCCGTGTGTGTGCTCGATTCCGTTCAGGCCGAAATGATGTCAGTTGGGTCGGATGCGATTTTTTTCCGTGTATGTGCTCGAATTCGTTCAGGCCGAACTAACGTCAGTTCTAACCGAAATGATCGGCCTCTCGTCTGTGGGAGCCTTAACGTAAACAAAGAGACAATAGCGCGCTATAACGTAACCAATCAATGTAATTGTCCACCAACTTTGCTAAGTTTCAGCCATTATAATTCTCCATTTATGTTTTATTTTTTCTTTTATTTCTCATTACTTATTAAGTTTTGGTCTAATTTGTAAATTATATTAATTCATATTATCTCCCTTAAATGATGTAAGTACTTATAAAAGATGCAAGCTCTATTACACCTATAATTAAGGCAGCATTTTAGCTCTTAACAATGTTCATTGTTGGTGTATCTTTAATTTAAATAAATAAATAAATAAATTTACCTTAATGCCGCGCAATAAAGGAATACCATGGGACATTAATTTGTTAGAATTTAATATTTTTGTTAACTATAATAATTTATAATTGGATCCGAATTATTATAAATACCTACCTATTTGCGCACTGTCTAGTTCAATTATTATTACTATTGGCGATGAAGACGAAACTACAGATTACTTAATACTAAATAATTGCTTTGGAAACGGAGCCCTAAGGCTATATAATCCGGAATCCGTAAGGCCGGGGAAAATTCAGAGCACTGAAAATAGAACTCTGCCAATATATATTCTTTGACTCTGCGCTAATACAATAAAGCTGAAAAACGAACACACAAGTGTCGAGTCAAATGTCAATGTCATATAAGACAGCTCGACACTCGACACTACGATTTTCAACTCTATTGTATCAGCGGGTTCTATTTTCAGTGCTCTGAGCTTTCCCGGGACCGCCGGATTCTGCATCATATAGTCCCAGCCTATGGGTCATTTCACACCGAACGCGACATGGCGCTGCATTTTTAAGATAGCCATTCAAAATGAAACTCTATTCATTACACAAGAAGATGCACTTTTTTTATTGGACAGCTATAATATAGCAGACAGATATTATAAATTATTTTCAAACAATAATTTAAAACCGACTTCCAAAGTAAAAATGCACAAAAAGTATGAAATAAAACTTATTTTCTAAATAATTCCCCTTTTAAATTCGGCTAAAATCTTAACTATTTCTACTCGATCTTCCTAATTTTGAAGTCGGTATCAGGGGAATTATTTAAAAAATAAGTTTTATTTCATACCTTTTTTGTGCATTTTTACTTTGGAAGTCGGTTTTAATTTTTTGTTTAAAAATAATATTTTTTCTCTTTTTTGTTAAATTTATTATCTATATTATTATTTATGAACACATTGATATCGGTGGACAAAACTCTGATGAGTAGTGAGTACCCATGTCATCATAATAATATTATGTTGGTGTTTCTTGTGAAGATGGTGGTGATGATGATAATGATGATTACTGTAAGTTGTATGATGGCATATGCTTGCAGTTCTTTAAACAACTCTGGAATCCCCAAACATGTATCTATAAGGACTCAGGGGTTCTGTCGAGTACTTTTGGACCAAAATTTTACTTTTTGGTAGCATGTGCTTAGACTACTTCAGAAAAAGTCGAAATCACCATATGTGTCCATATTAAAATAGGAGGAACTCCTCGAAATTATTATATAATTAAAAATTCGATTCCTCATGCATCTCATCATCATGTCACCACTTTGTTGAAAACAGGACCAACTTGGGAGAACCCTTTACATCAAAAAAAGAATTTTGAAAATCGGTCCAAAGACGGCGGAATTATCGTTGAACATACAAAAATATATATATATATATATATATATAGCCGAGTGCATAACCGTCTCCTTTTTTGGAAGTTGGTTAAAAAGCGAATCTTTAGAATTCGCCGTCTATAGCAGGTACCGTAGCATAGAGGAGATAACACCAATTATATTTGTTTTTTGCAGTTTATAGAATTTACATTTAAGGGAAACGAACAAGGTTTACCACAAGCAATTAGCCACCAAAAGTCTGGCAAGGTTAACTTGTGGCAAGTTTTTGTGTCTGCAACTAACAACCGTCGACAAAACGAGATCCTATTACTGTGACTTCGCTGTTTGTCTGTCTGTCCGTCCGTCTATATATCACCAGGCTGCATCTCCTTATCCGTGATAGCTACACAAATACTATAAACAGAATAAAATAAATATTTATTTTCCATACAACAAACGTGATTTATTGCAGTTTTGTAGGGAATCCTTTGTGCACGAGTCCGAGTGTCACTTGGTCGGTTTTTATTATTTAAATATCAAACCACAACAGCTGTTGTTCAATTCGCTATCATTATTCATCAGCTATCATAGGTCGTGTTACTAGGAAACATGGCCCTCAACTCGGTGACCTTTGTGATATTGGAAACGATTATGAAATTTTTATGTCGGTAATGTGTTCTTTTCGGGTAAATTGAATAGTAAGTGCTACATTCAAGTTCGTATTTTAAAGTTCATGTGCAAATTCACGAGCTACAACAAATGCCATCCACATTATGCCATCAATATTTAGGTATTTATTGCGAAAACAAATTAAAAAACCTTCACTTACTTGTCGCGTCCATATTTAAGTGGTACAACTTTTCACAGATTTTCTTTGAACCTAACTTCACACTGGCAGCTTGTAAAAACCAATTTTTAAGTATTTGATTTTTTGGTTACTATATTATTCTACTAAGAAGCTAGTCCGTTACGCTATGTTCGTATGTAAAAGTAGATTAACTTGTTTACTTCACGACGATCACGGATACCGAGTGAATGCACTCAGTCGTACGATTCACGCTGTGGGAGGAGGAGACAAATAATGTTTAACGTAAGTACGAGAGAGACACACTATGCGCGCCTGCGTCATCAGAAACAACTCGTTTTTCGTAGCAATGGCGGTTTTTCATTATCTAGGTAATTGTTTTGCTCTTGTTGCCTATGCGTTAAGCGAAGATCAATTTTATCTATTTGAAATAAAGGTGTGTTTCACAATCTACTGATAAGCGTGAGATAGTTTATTTTGCATGTTATGTCACTGTCGCTCAGTAAGTAAGCAGCGAAAAAACTTCCGAGCTATTCGACACTTATTAGATGAATTTTATAGATTTTGATGTGCTCATTCCGAGTTTATATACTTTGTCACTCCTAATTCTTTCGATAAAACATGTATTTCAAAATTAACTACAGAAAATTCCTATGTCCAAATATAATGTTTTTGTAAAATCGTAAATGTTTTGGCGTACGAGCTCGGCAATGTTACCTACCTATTACGCATTTTCGCGGAAAAACTCATTACCTTACTATCTCCATTTCTTGATGCATGAGTTGTGATATTGTACAATGTGCAACACCCGTGACCACATCAAAATATGACGTGTAAAGGACGAGACCCTCAACAATCCCTTGACCCCAATTCATTAACACCAGTACTATCAAGTATTGAAATACTATTTTCCATTCTTGTTCAAATCTCACGATTGTTTTTTTGACGTGATAACGTCTTATAAATCGATGGAGCCGGCTGCACGCACGAAAAAACGCGTTACCTGTTACCCGTTATCGTTACCAAGTACCGTTACCAAGTACCAGCGTTAGCTTATTAATTATTATTATTATTATTGTTGTTTTTGTTGTTGTTGTTGTTGTTGTTGACGTTGTCACGTTCAACTATCGTCAGTAAACCGACTTTACAGACAACCGGTATGTTTTTTTTTCCGAATTATCGCCTTTGAATCTTTATACTTTTTTTGTTTCTAATCAGATGTCCACCAAAAGAATTTTATAGAATCAAAAACTTTTATTAGACCCAATGTTTAGGGTTCCGTAGTAACTACAAGGAGGGTTCCTTGTAGTTACTACGGAACCCTAAATACTATACGGGTGTATAGTTACGCTCTGTCCGTCCGTCCGTCTATCTTCCCTTGATAACTGTGGTAACTATGAATATTACAGAAAAATAAGTGCTAGTGGCAAAGACACGAGATGGCAAAGTTGAATAACGATAAACTCCCATAAAACTTTCCAGGAAACCCCCTTTTTCTCGACCAAATGGCTAGTGGCTATGAGTCCGTTGTAGTAAAATAAATACAGAGAAAAGCACGGAAAATTTAACATAATATTATTACGTTCAAGTTCATGAATAAATTCCGGAAAAGTGGGAAAATCACTGAAATAAATTATTTGATTTTGGTTGGATTAACATTGTAAAATAATACTTTACTATGCTTATACATGTAAAAGTTTGTAAGGATGGATGCCCATAATTAATTTCTAGATGTCCACACATATGGATCTATGGATGGATAGGCTTGTGACTTTTTCGCACAAAAAGTACTGAACTATTTTGACGAAATTTGGATGGATTCACACAGAGGCAACTTTTTATCTCGAAAATATGTGAGATACTATATTTACGCAGGCGAAGCCGCAGGAAAAAGATATAAATACTGATACTAATATAAATGTGAAAGTTAGAGTTGTGAGGATAGATGGATTTTTTATTACTCTTTCATGCAAAAACTACTGAACGGATTTCGATGAAATTTGGAATAGTAGTAGTAGTTTAGGCTCTGGATTAAAACATAGGCAGGCTACTTTTTATGCCGAAAAAGTACAGTACTCTCGTGAGAAACTATATTTACGCGGGCGGAGCCGCGGGAAAAGCCAGTAAATAATAATTAACGGAAAATTCTTTGTTTCAAGTTCAATGGTAAAATAATAAGTGCAACGCCTGCGCAATAAGAGTAAGGTCGTGTGCACACAGTGATTGTTTACAAAGGAAATCATTACACATGCCGCTAGGAATATAGATTATCGCTAATTAGGGCCACACGCGGTCTGTTAATGTTTCGCGATATAATGTAAAAATACCTTGTAAAATACCTTAGGGGCTTTTGTAGCGAGAACTGATTTCTTCAGTGCGGGGAAAAAAATTGCATTTGAGGTTACTTTTACAGAGTAGACACATGAAAATCTGGTTTGCTTTAAGATATTTTTACATAGGTGTATTTAAATATTCACAGGCAGTGACTATAGGTATTGCATTGATTTTTTTATCCGAACAAATAACAATAATATATGGGGATTGGGCACGATTATAAAATTTGAGCGCCATCTAGATCAGCCACTGGTAAACAATCCTAGTAAGTTGCAATACTTCTGCATCTGCGGTAAACGTGCATGACTAGACTTTTTCCGACCGACGGAAAAGTTTCGCTAGAGGGTGCTGCGGCATCGTGAAGTGATGGCCAGTGGGCGGGCAGGATCCAGGGTGCGCACGCAGGTTACATAACGGTGACGGCGGCTTTGGGGGCGCGCGCAGCGGGTGAGGGGCGCGGGGCGATCGATGCGCGCCCGGGGGGAGTCAGTCGAGCGGCGAGCGAGCGACATGGCGGCGCGCCCACCCCGCGCGGCGGCCCCGCGGCCCGGGCCGCGCGAGTAGGTCGCCATGCGCGATGCGGTATGAGGCAGCGCCGCGCCCGGCGGGCCGGCCCCCGCTAGCGGCGCCGCCCCCGCCATGCGAGCGCCGCCGCTGCTGCTGCTGCTGCTGATGGCGGCCGCGGGCCTGGCCGTGAGTCCGCTCGCGCGCCTCAACCCCTGGCTGAGCGCGTGCGACCTGGAGGAGGAGGGCGCGAGCGCCGAGTGCGGCGGCGGGCACGCGTGCGGCGGCGGCGGTGCGACGCTGGCGGGGCGCGACGTGCGGCCGCTGTGCGCGCTGGCGGCCGGGGCCCGCGCGCGGCGCCTGGCCGAGCTGCGGCTGCGCGCGTGCTGCGAGCGATCGCCCGCGTCCGCGCTGGACCGCGGCGCGCGCGCCGAGGTGCTGGCGGGCGGCGAGCGCTGCGAGCGCACGCTGCGCGACCTCCTCGCTCTGGACGCGATGGTCGCGCGCGTGCACTGTGATTTCGTCACCATCCTCGAGCGCTACGACTGCGACCAGTCCTATTCTATACATTCGTGTAATGAGTGCCAGGTGAGTGCCGTAGATTTGCCCGACCAGTATTACACATCACATTGAGCGGTGTAGTGTTATTATACCATCATTCATCCATGCTAGATATAAATATTATGCTTATGAGAAATTTCACATTTGAACAGACAGGAGAAAGAATATTTAGTGACATTGTTTTGTGTTTATCCATTTTATGCTAAGGTGTAGGTTATACCACTCTGCATAAGCTACTAAAAACTAGTCAGGTGTGCACGAGAATCGCAAGTGAACGGAATACCTACTACAAAACTCAGGGACGATTCTTCACGACTTGTATAGTAAGTCACCTCATGGGCACACCGCGTGCCCCATGTCACTGGTTAGACGATGATAGGCGTGTATCGATCCACTTAGGCTTAACCTCAACATTTCCTAAAATCAGAATATATATTCCCTTAATACTGTTCATATAAGTAAATATAAATAAAATATAAAATAAGCCCCTAAATTATTAACATATAACAACCCTAACAACCTCCTAATATGTGTTTAATTCCAAAAATCCAAAATTCGAAGACTCTTCGAGGATTCATTTCACAAATGGCGCCATAGGAACTATCAAGATTTTTCTGAAATCTGAATTATCTGTCTCTACGTAGTGACTTTCTGTGACAATGGCCGTTTTCTGAGTGGTAAGAGAGTATATATTTTATTAACTAAACTAACTGAAGAGTTAAATACTTCACCTACCTTCATATTTGACACGATGGTTTGAACTTGTAGTTTTTAGCTATCCTTAACTTGATAAAGACACCATTAAAATCTATACTAAAAACAACACATTGATTTTCTGGATTGTCTCTTTTTAGGGTTCCATAGTACTACAGGGAATCCTTATAGTTTCGCTCTATTCGTCCATCTGTCTGTCCGCCCTACTAACTTCTCAAAATTTTATGTATAAAATTATATAAGCTAGAAATAACCTCTGTAATTGTAATTTATATGTTATATTAATATGTAAATAAATTGATTTGTTATAGTTAATTGTCCACAGATCTCTGTTTTGGTATTCAGATGAAGTGAGGTGAAAAAAAAAACATTCTACCTCATCGTGTGAGGTATTGACGAATAAATAAATAAATAAATAAATAACGTTTATTAGGTATAGGTAGGTAGGTTTAGGTATTTTTAAATAAAGGCAGGGTTTTATACATGACTTTTTTTACAAAGTCAACCATTTTTGAGTAATCGGCAAAGTGGTTTGTAAGTTGGTCCACTTCTGTTATTTCCAAACCATAGGAGATAGAAACTTGTAAGTTTCCATGCTGATACGTCATGCAAAAAACTCTTGAGGAAAAATCTATTACGCGGTGATAGTTACCCTCCTTAGACATGTCCTGAAATGCTCTTGGTTAGGTTATTTGTTACTACTTGAGGCTCCTGGTACCAACATTTTTTAATTAGACATCTTCTATTGATTATAATACTTTCCAATTGCGATAATAATTAATATAAGTAGTTTGTTCTTCGTTTCATTTATATTTATAGACTAACCAAACAAACAAACAAAAATCATTTATATTGTGGGATGGATGGAAGCCCCAAAGGGAGATCTCCGACCCAGCGATATGGTATGCTGGGTCAGGCCGAAGCCAATTTGTGTGCATTTCGGATTTTGTATATATACCGCCGATCTTAGAAAACTTCGATAGCGCGATTTAGGATTGTGGCGCTAATTGGTCCGCCACAATATATATTTATTGACTGACAACTAACAAACCGTAGACTGAAATTGTAAAAGACATCAAAGTTATTTTCTTGTTCCATAGCTGAAGATTATTTAGGTATTACGAATAAACCTTGTACTACTAGAGTAGTAGCTTTTTTTTGCAATGCAGGTTGATCACCTGATGATCAAAAAAGATGATCCATGCGTCGGATGGGCATGTAAAAAATCGGACCTGCGCCTGATCTCTCGCCAGTCGTGTCGGTTATCCGTCCCACTGGGTTACGAGAGTAAAGGAAAAGAGAGTGCTCTTGTGTACTGCGCACACACTTGGGCACTATAAAATTGCTCATGCGTAACTGGCCTGATTTCAATTACACCGGCCACCGAAATCAGTGTGGGGAGTTATTATTATTAGTAGTATTTAAAACGTGAATAGATAGTTATTTCACCAATCTTTTAAAATATATCTTAAACAGAAAGTAGAATTTTGGTACTATAAATTCACACTATATCTATGATTTCTGTGTAAAATTGCTTTTTCCAAATAATTTTACCGTAGGTAGAAGTAGAGCAAAAATATTGTCAGATTAAGAGATGTGAGTAATGAATATGAAAGCAAACCTCTAGGGAGGTGTTACAGCGAAAGTTGCGTCGACCGGAGTTTCATAAATTATACGTTTTTGACACGCGTTAGGGAAGTTTTATATTCACCTACAAACACGACTATAATGTAGAAATTATGGTATAAAAATTATATAACAAAGAGCACGCCAGGACATGTCTAAGGAGGGTTCCGTAACCTATCAATGCGTAATAATTTTTTTCAAATAACTTCCAAAACTTTATTTCCGTCAAAATAATTTTCCCAAAAAAGTATTAAGCATGTCCTATTGGTAAGGAAAGTTTCTACCTGTAATACTTTAGACTACCTGTTTTTAGTATATATTGTTATAGCGGGAAACAAAATACATCATCATCAAAATACATCTGTGTAAATTTCAACTATCGAGCTATCACGGTTAAAGACAGACACAAACAGCGAAGTCTCAGTAATAGAGTCCCGTTTTTACCCTGCCTAAAAATCATCCCCACTTCACATGTAAGAATACTATAATACGCAATTAGAATTATTTTATGATGCTAAAAACAAAGCCTACTTATGTCGACGGTTAAGGTTGTAAGCGACATTTTGGTCGAAAATGAGTTATACATGCCATCCTACTTCAAAATTTTCGCTCATTTGAATGAGCTCACTCCCATATCTCTACAAAGACGAGCAAAACCTGCTAAATCCAAGTGTAATTTTGTGTAAGTGATCGAATTTTAGTTTATTCATTTTTACCATGTTCGAGCTTGCGCCCCAGTAAAGCCCCAGTAAAGTCAGTCAAAATCAGTTTTGAAAAAATCTCCTGTAATCTATATATAAAAGAAACTCGTGCTAGTTACACTATTTATAACTCAACGGCTATACCGATTTGGCTGAAAATTGGTGGGGAGGTAGCTTAGAACCAGGAGACGGACGGATAGGATACTTTTTATCCCGTTCCCGTAGGACGTGACATAAAGTTTATAAAATGTGTGATTTGATATGGAAAATTACAAAGTAATCGAAAATCTTATCCTATATATAATTAAAATGGTTTGCAATTCCAATGTCTCGCTAAAACTTGAGACCGGCTGGACCGATTTGGCTAATTTTGGTCTTGAAATTTAAATGGTGAGAAATATTGGAAAAATTGCGGGGAAAATATTAACACTATATTTATAGGTGCGACAAAACAACATGTTTCGGTCGGGAAAGTAAAAATATAATAAATTACATCGAAATGGAGAGATTACACCGTGTAATATAAAGTTATGTAGGTAAAGCAAAAAAAAATTAAGGAGCTTCCGATGTAGGCTCCAGCCTGCTCAGCCATGAGCCTACCCCTATATCCGCTTCTCGAACTAGAATACCTGCTGAATAGCCGTACTTAATAGTTATTCCGAGTCGGTATTCCGAAGAATGTGAAATCAACAATATCTATTATGATAATGAAATTAATTATTTTACTAAAGAAAGATCTTATTGTAAGTAAAATGTAGTTTTCTTATAAGAGTCTTCGCGATTTCTTCCAGGGATCGTAGAAAATTGACTCCAATATGTATTTTCTGTATTTAAAACTGATTGGCGCCCGCAACTTTGATTGTGTGGAATTATTATTGGAAACGGAACCTTAAGATAAAAATAGCCTAAGTCGACACTTCTTATAACATCAGCTGTCTGCCAGTGAAATCAGATGAAAATCAATCCGGCTGTTTCGTATATACTATTACACTCCGTATATACTACTCATATCAATCCGATTGGGAGTTTGGTACGCGTATGTAAAATGTTGCATTGTTTGGAAATTCAGAATGTGGTGCGTTCGAATCCCAGTCAGATAACAAAGCAAAGCTCGGTTAACTAGGTACTTTTATTTATTTGTATAGATACCTGAATTCCAAATCTTATACTTTAAACGAGACAATCTTATATAATAGGTCTTTACCTATGAAATTGCCGTTCTGCAGTACTGGCCATTTCAAATCAAAATAATTTTTGTTTGGCTTAGAATTCTAATTTCAAATTAATTTTATTTTAAAAACATGAAATTCTTTTTCCAAAAGTAGTCATTTGTTTATTGATTGGTGTTACATTTTCATCGCATTTCAATCTTTTTCGTCATCATGGATACGTTAAAAATTCGAGTTATTATGGAATATGAGTACCGTCGTGGCAGCAACGCGGCACAAGCGGCACGCAACATCAACGACGCTTACGGAGCTAACATTACAAACCAACACACCACCTGTTATTAGTTTGCTCGCTTCCGTTTTAGAAATTTCGATCTGAAAAATGAACCTCGCGGTCGTCTGAAGACTTTGGTCGACAATGACGAATTTAAAGGCGATTGTGGAAGCTGATGATACACAATCTACGGCTGAATTAGCAGCAGCTTTCGACGTTAGCGTCAAAACAATATTGGTCTATTTGCGTCACATTGGCAAGGTAAAAAAGCTTGACAAATGGGTGCCCCAGGAACTCAATGATCGCCAGCGCGAAGTACGCGTCGAGACGTGCCTTGCACTGCTCAACAGACACACAAATGAAGGAATATTGAACCGAATTGTTACCTGCGGTGAAAAATGGACTCTGTTTGATAACCGCAAGCGCTCAACAAGTTAGTTGGATCCTGGTTCAGCACCTAAACAATGCCCTAAACGAAAACTTACCCCTAGAAAAGTAATGGTCACTGTTTGGTGGTCTAGAGCCGGTGTGATTCATCACAGCTTCTTACCAAACGGGGTGAGCATTAGTGCAGATGTGTACTGTGAAGAACTGAACACAATGATGGAGAAGCTGGCACATCTCCAACCAGCATTGGTCAATCGCTCGTCACCGCTGCTCCTGCACGACAACGCGCGACCTCATGCACAGCAGACGGTCTCCAAGTTGCAAGAACTGGGGTTGGAAGCTCTCCGTCATCCGCCCTACTCACTAGACCTTGCGCCTACAGACTACTACTTTTTCCAGAGTTTGGATAACTTCTTGGCGGGAAAAAAATCAATACCCGAGAGGCAGTACAAAATGCCTTTGAAGAATTTGTGGCCTCCCGTCCAGCTGATTTCTTTAATAAGGGCATCAATAAACTGCCACTGCGTTGGCAAAGATGCATTGATTGCATGGGTGATTACTTCGATTAATACAAATAAAAAATACATGACAAAAATTCGTTTAAATTTTTCTCTTTCCAACAAAACGGCAATTTCATAGGTAAAAGTATTTACATGAAATTTAGTATGCAGAGTTTTGGGGGAAAAAATTGGTCCAGCTAGGTTTTATCCCTGATAAACTGCGCATTTTTAAGTTATATATTTTTTTCGTTCGTCGTGCAACAATAAATCAATAATTTCGACTCTATAATATCAGTCCGATTGGCAGTTTGGTTATTTTTGCGTTGTTCGTAAATTCGGAATGTGGGTGGGTTTGAACCCCGGTAAAATATTTTTGTGATTCTTTTTATTTTTTGAAAATCTAATGCCAATGCATGTTTCCAAAATGGACTTAATGCAGACAGAAAAAGATAAAAGCGACTCTCAACACTAAATCGCTGAGTGCACGCCGCACGCTGAAACTATGAGACAAATTACCGTGAGGCGGCTCGACTCCGACACTTCAAGAAAGAGCCTCTTTCGTACGATCCCCGTAACACATTCCTCGTGAGTTGTGAGTCGTGATACAGATATATACTGGGATTTATTCTCTTTTTAAATATTTACTTTTGATAATGATATCGTTAATTTACTTTACTAAATTGGTAAGCCATTTATAATTAAAAATCTAAATGCGAAGGTTCGTTTAATTTTAGTATTTTATTTTATTTGTTAAAATACAACAACAGTCCACGCAATTGAATAAAAGTAGATGAATGCTTAATTTTGAGCTGATGTACAAATTAATTATATTGGCGTACACACCGCCTAGTACATACATTACCTATAATTTACAAATGAAGTGAGAAACAATGATATTTAAAACAATAAATGCTCGTTTCGCATGACAAATAGATTCTTGAATTTATTAAAATATACTGTTCTCATCTTATTATATAAAAAAAATACAATTCCAATATGATGTCTCGCTAAAACTTAACGGCTGGAGTCTAGAGTCTGGACTGATTTGGCTAAGTTTGGTCTTGAAATAATTGTAGAAGCTCAGGGAAGAGCTCAGATTATTAGAAAAATTGCGAGGAAAATACTACGAACGTCAATTGAATTTTCCCATACTAACTGTTCAATTTGTGACTTGACTGTCAAATATTTATAGGTGCGTTTAGTTTACCTCTTTGGTTTGGCCGGCCCCACTTGGTTGATAGATGTAGGTGTAAGTAAACGTAATGTAGTACGAATTGCAAAATCTGGTATGAAGTAGGAAATTAAGTCTATTTTTGAAGTGAATAGTAGGTTAATTATGAGGAATTAACAGTAAATATACCATGTTCTGTAAAAAGTTCACTGGATTGTCTAGCTGTACCGTAGATCGCGCACGGCGCAACTCTGTCGTGGGATATTAGTTTTACCTAGTTTTCCTACTGCGGCGCGGATAATCGTTTGGGTACATAAACGAATATAAAGCACAAACAAATGGGTAATATTGCGTATTAAATATATAGTCTATGTTGTGCTTGTGGAAAAGTAGCTCTGAATTCCTATTGTTTATGTATGCTGCGGATTTTAAGTTATTCTTATATCACGTATTTTTGGGATGTACTCGTAAATACGTCATGATTGTCAATCAGCTTATTATAATTTTGCCACCACCACTTCACCAAATACCATTAATATACCTTGCTTTAGTGCAAGCTAAATGATATGTCTTGTTATTAATTGTGTACAAGCCTTTTTAGCTTTGGAAATAAAAGTAAATGTTTGGTAGTTTATGCGGTAAGTGTTAAAACAAGAGCAGCTGCGAACGACATGACAAGTGATGTTGATTACTTTTTCACTAGAACTTTTCAACAGGGCGTTTTTCTTTATTGCTCGTATTGTGCTTTACAAGGCCACGAGAGAGCTCACATTGTGCTGGTTTCTTAAATGTAACATGTGTGTCTCTACCTTTAGTTTTACACTGCATTTGTTGGAAAATCACGCTATTTAACTCAAGAATATACAATAGTAGAACCTTGGTATTTTTACCATTTAAGCTTTTTAAGACTCACAGCCTTATAAAAGCGTCTAATATAAACTACTAATACTCATTTGAATAACCTATTCATTTAAGATATTTGAAGTAAAAAACTATTATGTACCATGAATATGAAAACCTAATGAAATTTATATTGCTGGCTTTTTTGTTGTAACGAAAGGAAAAGACAAAATTTTAAACAGCGGCCAAGTTCAGTATATAAAGAACGTAATGCGAAGGAAACTTTTAGAAAAACACAATCGCAAATAACCAACAAAGTAGTCAAACAGGTAGAAAATCCAGTAATATTTTATTATCCTATTGAACGTTTAAGTTCCTGAAAGTAGCCAACTAGCCACACATGTTTTCATTAGATGTACCTCATATTGGTCATTTGAGTTGTCTATGAAATCCTTCATCATTTCTTTCATGGCAGTTTCAACAAATGAAATAAAAAGTGGGTATATGCATAAGTATGACGACCGCTGTGGCTCAGTGGTTAGCGCATTGGCGCTCAAGCCGGTGGTCGTGGATTCGAACCCCGCCAGGGAACAAAAAAGTTTTCTGTGTTCCTGGCTCATGGGAGTGTATTAAATATATGTATAATATAATAAAATTATTAAATATAAGTATAGTATAAAATTAAATATATTTCCGTTGTCTGGTACCCGTAACACAAATTCTTCGGATACTTACCACGGGACCAGACTGACGTGGTGTGAAGCATCCATATTTATTATTATTATTATCTTAAAAATCAAACACTACTATATACTATTATTTTATAGTTGCCATATTTGTTTATCACATCGCTTGACGTGTCTCGGAAGCATTTCGTAGACATTAACGAGGAATAGAGCCGACAATGGCCGCTAGTGGCGTGTCGGCAGACATTTCCTATATCTGGGCAGGACAGTCGAAAGCTTTCAACAATCTTCCACCCCGTTGACTTCACATTAGAACGTAGCATGTTAAGACTTTAAAATATCTTATTATATCTTTTCGTAATGTATAGGTAATAGATATTTTTAATTATTGCTTTGTGATCATAATCAGTAACTAATATTTGTAGAATGAACTTGAATAAACTTAAAATAATAAGAAGACGAGACGTCTTTACCCTGTCGTCAAAAACATAGTCAAAAATCTATGATGAAAAATAATTTAATAAAATAATACTACCTAAAGAATAATAATATTATCATCGACTAAAATGCAAATGTTATAAAATTTATACACTACGAAAAGTGAAACTGATTACAACTAACGTTGGGATATTCAAAATGGATAAACTAAGCGAAAATTAATTGCAATTCAAATGTATTTTACTAAACCTAATATTAAACAAAATTATAATAGTACATTATGTTACTTTCGACGAGAAATATTTCGCAATAAAACGTCCGTACCCGTCAGTGGCGAAGGCTGGTTATCCTTCATAGGGAAGCCAAGCGTGTATAATAGTTAGGCACTTGGTTGAGGGTCTCCAAAAGGTAAGTGGAAAGCAAAGCCGATAGGAATGGAGTTATTAGGAATCCCATGCCACTAGTACCTTACTTATACTAGTAGTAGATTTTACACTTATATATTGGCTCTAGTCTCTACCAAATCCTTATTTTATGAAAACCTTTTTTAACATTATATTTAATAAAGGTTATGGTGGCCAGGACATAAAATAGAATTCTTTATGAGTGGATTTAGAGGGTTGCTGAAGTATAGCAGCCGAGATCCCCTATTTGCGTTATGTTAATAGTATAAGCTGTGTGTTATAAATTTGTAATCAACTACCTCACTCACTTGACTTTATCTTTGAAAGTTCGGTTTTTTGAATATTTCGGTCCCCTCCTGATAAAATACAGCCTGTTTTCCTTTCCTCACATGTTCAAGTAACGGAAACCTTTGCGTAATGGTTGGGTGGTAAAATTTGGGGGTTGGACCCGGATGCCAAAAGGAGGGGCAATTTTGAAGGGAAATTTTGACAGTCTATGTGTGTATGTTTGTTCCGCCTAAACTACCGGTCCGATTTTAATGAATTAGGTATCAATAGATTTGTAATAATAGCCCGGGTTTTATAGGCTATATAATTTACGTAGTCGGTCAGTTTTTTATTCATAAAAAATGTAGTCATTTAATGTCATGTTAACAGTGTTTACTGCTTAGGTAATTATTAATTTTACTAACTTTAAGATAAAATCGGGACAATTGTTACTAACTAAAATAACAACCTACTTATTCAAAACCAGATACTCTACAATCTACATCAAACGACTTTACTTCAATCACATACACTCGTGATATCATTTCTATTTAACATTTGCTCTAGGCTAGAAATAGCTTCTGTCTGAGGGCAGCAAGTACCACCGAGTCTTATAAGGCGATTATGTCAATTGGAACCGAACCAGTCACAATACCGGCTTCATTCAAAAACACGGTACAGATTGAGGTTAAGTGGGTTTGCGCACGCGCGGGGTGCGCGCATGCGCCGGGAATCTCTCTCGCAATGATTTCACCTACCTTCTAAGTATTTTGATTCCCGTATATGATAACCCTATTATGTCGTTGCTATGATATTTGTAAAAGGCTTTATTTGACTGGTTTAAACGACAAAACCAAAAAAGTTTTTTTTTAATTTACATACATTATGGATTAGGAATTTTATGGTGCGCCGTAAAAGAGACGTATAGTATTTTCATGTGTGCTACAAAACGGAGCCTTAATATGTTTGAAGAAGACGTAGTAGATAATAATATTACAGTGCATTAATATTTAATACTCAACACAGCTACAATCTTAAAATTAAAAAAATAATTGAATGTACGTTTTAAATATAGTCAAAAATTCAAATCAAATCAAAAATAATCCACAATTGTGTATGGTATAATTCTTGTTTTCGTGTGTCAGCTATTTAAGTAAAACTTCCTCTTTGTTGTAGAGATATTTAGGATTTAGTTGTTTCTTTAATTTCACTCGGTCTTATCCATTATAGGTACGCCGAGCTGGACTTTGATATTTCTCTATCGCGTCGTTGGGATTGTACCATGGCGAAAATTGCACATCAAGATGTTATATAAAATTAAGTAGGTACCTACGAGCACAATCAAGACTCCTAAACATTTGTTTTCTCCGATAACTACTACGATAGATACCTACAGTAAAATTATTGGAGGTAATCAAGATTAGCTGATGGGTCAAAAAGAGTTAGGTATTAAAGTAAAGCATCGTACCTATGATTTCTCTTGTATCCGATAATAAATATTAAAAATACTGAATAAGTTTTAACTTTGTATATACGCATTCGTAGCTAAGTATTTCATCAATACAGAATTAATGTAGGTATGGGATGATTTTAAAAGAAATAGTTCGTCAAAAATATTGCCTACGTTAGCGTTCTTAGTCGACGTGGCTTGAGACAATGGAAACAAAAGGCAGTAGAATTATGGTTTCAAGCCTTTCAGGCGAAGAGTTCTTGTGAAATCTCCATTAAATCTGCGCTACGTTATTTCATATTTTTCATAGAAAAAACGGCGGTGAAAAAATGCAACAATAGTTGCGCGAAACTATAATATCGGTATAATGTTTAATTTTATTACGGTATTATTTTAATTGGTGCGTCTTTTAACTAAAACTGTGTGATAAATGGCCAACTATAAGAATTCCTTATGAAAGTACATATTTCTTTTTTATATACATTTTCACAAATGATCTCCTCGGAATTATTTCACATAAGGCTGGGACTATAATAATATGATGCGGAATCCGGCGGTCCCGAGCAAATTAAGAGCACTGAAAATTAGAACACTGCGCTAATACAATAGAGTAGAAAATCGATGTGTCGAGTGTCGAGCTGCATATATGACATTGACATTTGACTCGACACTTGTGTATTCGATTTTCAGCTCTATTGTATTAGCCCAGAGTTCTATTTTCAGAGCTCTGAATTTTCTCCGGTGTTCCGCCTAGGCAATACATTACTAATTTAGCAGTGATTATAAAGTAATTTGTATTCTTGAGAGGCGAATTATTCATATTAGATGTAGGTTAGGATTATGTTTGTTTCTGCTCACTTATTTAATGTTACCTGTAGAGGAACGAGTGTGCCTGTGTCTCATAATATATTTGGTATATTTTTCCTGGTGCGCAGTGAGAAGTGAATATATTATTTTATATCGATTTAAGGAAAACCCAACGGAATGTATATTTGTCTTTATTAGGAATAAGCAGTACAAAGTGTATTATTATTAAATTTTATCGCACTAGAGTATAGTAATATCCTATTAAGTACATATTATATCACAGAAAAGGAAATATATAATATTATACTTACGTACAGAGAAACAGCGATCCAAATCGATCCATATTTGAAAATTTTGACGCCCCCTTCAACGGCCCACAATTTTTAGACACATTCGTGGACACACCCTGTGCTTTAGTAGAGCAATCAAATCGAAAGCTAACTACGTAGTTGTTAACTGATCCTCTTTCTTTAATCTGTGCCTTTAGGTTATTAAATTACAAGCATTTTATTTTCTGTATTATATTCTTATTGATTTTCAAAATCTACATTCTACCACTTTAATGTTTTATGCATCTATAAAAAATTTATCACTTCTTGATTTTTTTTATTTGTGATAGTAATAGAAAATATTATTCATGTGCTGTATTTGCTTTAAAAACGGAGAATAGCAAGTTTGCCAAGTAATACTCTGCGCTACTGCAGTAGAGGTCCCGTCGGGTTTTAACGGGCCGTTAACTAAGAAGGTCTCACGTAACTCTAAACCAAGGTGATTGTATTGTTATTTTATTCCTGTGTTGTTTATACAATTATTTGTGTCAGGAGAATTATATAACACTTCCTAGGCAGTCACGTAAATGAACCTGAAAGTGATTATTTTCTTAAATATTTACTAGGAAATAAGTACGCGTGTATTGAGCGTTATATATATAAATATTTCCAGGACATTTTAAGGAATGTATGGTCACTTCAAAAGTTACGAAATTAGTGCATCGGGTGCACTATATAGTAATCCCGTACGAAGGATAATTATATAATTCCAGTTTACCTTCAATAATAAAATTGTAGCCACGAATTCGGAGGTCGGTTTCCGCGGTTACGCCGAATAAATACGCTCCCGATTTTTGGTTCATTAAAGGTGAGTTAAATATTACATGAATATAAGAACGCTTAATGAAACAACAGCAGCGAGGTATTTTGCGTTCGAAAAATGGTATTATTTATGCAGTGGCGTAACTAGTTCGACACGCGCGGGTGCAAGTTTTCATCCGTGGGAGCTAAAATATTATGTTTTTGAAAAAACATCTAACTGCACCACCAGTGCAAACCACCGAATTGTCAAGCAGTGAGCGACTTGATGATGATGAATTATAGCTAAGAACAAACATAAAAAGACTAGATCCAAATCGGTTCATCCGTTTGGGAGCTACAATGTCACGGACAGATACACACACAGAGAGACAAACAGACACGTCAAACTTATAACACCCCTTTCGCGTGCGTTAAAAATGCCTAATTCCGATTTGAAACGGGACGGTCACTTTATAAAAAATATTTTTAAACGGTTTCAAATATTCTCAAATATAGAGAGAGACACATCGCTCGTAGCGTGTCATCGTCCTTTTTCCGGAAAGGGTGACAGGGAACAAAGTTTTCCTGTACAGATATAAGGACAGCAGCTATCTCCTGCCCTGCCCGCGTCGGCTTCAAAATAGCGTGACCTACTTACCTTTTCGACCTATTTATATTTGTAAATAATTCTCGTATTTAATATTATAATCGCTGCTTATCTTTATCCGCAATCTATCCGTAGTACGTAGATATTTTTGGTAATAAGTCGAAAACAACCGGGGTTCTTGGAAATTGCTGTCTAGAAAATTAAAAATCTGCGTTAATTTTAAGGTTTTCATTTGAAGAAATCAATTTCGCAGCTCAGCTGTCTGGCTTCCGTTTCAATAGTCGAGTACCAATTAAAGCGATGTTGGGTGCATTCAGGCCCGAACAGAGCGATCTTGCTTTATCTCTATCATTGTAATAATCAGGGCCATCACGATAATCAGCTGCGATTTAAATGACGAGGGGCGGACGAACGGCGATATATTTTACGATTTAAATGTTCCTATTTATCTTGTTGTTTGCATTAATAAGTTCGGCCTGTCTCGATCGTCGAGGAGTAATCAACCTTAACTTTCCTTCTCTCTTTTTCTTTCGAGGGATCGCATTTTGTACTTTTTATCACCTTAATGCGCATTTGGACATTATAGTAATAAAAAGTACAATATGGACTTTAATAACCACAAATTATTGTTTTCACACTATTAAGACATAAAAATATTTATTAGCTTCTAAACTAATAAATAATGTGAAAATAATATACAAAAATACTCAATAAAATTTTCATGTTACATGACTACTACTACTTAAAAAATCATTTATTTAGGATTCAGCAACCATATTTAAAATAATATTTACCTGAAAGTTGATACAATACATTAATTTCTAGTTTATCAGTGACTATTTAAATTTAAAACTTTAAAAATCTTAATTTTCAACTTCAAAACACATAATCTTTGCGAAGTCTCAAGAATTAAATCAGAGATTGAGAAAATTACTTAATATTTCACGAATCCACATGCAAATCCCTCTCAGTTCTAAAAAAAATATTTATTTTTCTGTAAGCTGTCAGGCACCTTAATGAGACTTCGGTTTTAAATTTAGCAGAAGCGCAAATTTGGGTAGGTACTAGGTACAAACTATTATTATTATCAAAAATAGCTCACGAGTTGTGTGTAATAAATAAATAATTTATTATTGATAAACTCTTGGACTACATCTACTATCTACCTCTGATCCCAACCTCTACAATCTGCACATATACCTCCACTAACTACGGACTACTAAGCACACATACATGGGGTCAGCCAATTTAACAATAAGAACTGATTTTATTTTTGAACTCGTGAAAACTTCCAAACTAAATGTCCGATTTCTATGAAACAAAGAGTATTTATTTTTTAAACAATACTCTTCACGATTAAGCTATTTATTTGGATAAGGATTAATATTAAATCACTAAAGAAATCAACGTTTTGTTGTAATTTGATTAAACCTGAATCTTGCATTCTAATGGTGATGTTTTTTACAATCGGTCCAGTAATTTTTGCGTGAATCGGTAAGAAACATACAAAAATATAAAATCTTTCATCTTTATAATATTAGTATATATTAGATATAAAAGTATAGATTATTACATATAGCATATAGATATTAACAAATGTCTATAAAATACAGTTTTTTGTCTTACCTTAAACCTTTTATTTACTATAAAATATATCAAATAAAAAACACTTTTCATTCGCTATTTGACATAAGCCCCTACAGTTTCATTCGCGGGATGGCGTTAATGTCGTGCACGGTCCTTAAAACTTATTTAATTTTTTTGTGGCTTTATATTGACACTTATGTCTCTCACTTATGGAGTTTGCGAGCACTTCTGGCATTTATATTAGCACTATTGGTATGGCTTCTCAGCACTTAAGGTGATCAGTAAGTTTAAAATATTAAAATTGTCTCGTTAATTTTTGACAGACATTTTACTGGATGGTATCGTTGCACTTCTGCGATTTTTCTTCACATCATACAGCATCGCACCTCCCAAACCTCGAAGATATGAACGACGAAAAGCGTACCGGGTGAAGAGGATTATTTACAGTTCAATTCAATTGCAGAGGCGTTTTGCATCTAATCTTATATATAATCTTATGTATAAAAATGGATTGTAATTCAAATGTCTCACTAAAACTCGAGAACGGCTGGACCGATTTGGCAAATTTGGCTTAATGGTTTAAACAATGAGAAATATTGGAAAAATTGCGGGAATGTAAAGGTGTAGGAAGTTGATTGTGATGTAGGTTGTAGTTGTTGATATAGTTATGTACTTATAGATTATATTTAAGACAGAACAAAGTCTGTCGGGTCAGCTAGTAGGTAATAAAACCTGCAAGTTTTGTGCAATTTGTGCGAAGCATTACCTAGAAACGCCCAGATTTGTGGAACAACTCGTATTGACTTTTAAAGCATGTTATCAACGTGCTCGAAGAACTTGTGTTACGGGTGCCAGACTACAGGAGAAATATATTTAATACATTTGTACTATAATACTAAAATAATATAATAAAGGTGCATATTTAATACACATATTTAATACCTAGGAGCACAGAACAGCTTTTTGTTCTCTGCCGGGATTCGAAACCGTGACCATCGGCTTGAGCGCCAATGCGCTAACCACTGACTACTGAGTCACAGAGGTCGTCAAACATACTATGTATAAAAATTGTTGGTCTACACAAAAATAAGACAAAAGATACTAACATCATGAAATCAGACAAAACAATCTTGCGAAGGAGGGGAATAATCTCCGATGCAACAAAACGTATAGAAGTGTGTGTTTTGTTGCGAAAATTGTATTCTTGCGGACAAGCGAATAGAAAGATTCTTTTGAGGTTATCTACTAATAAATAAGCTAGCTTGCAGTAGTAAGTTAAATGTACGGAACATTTAGTCGTTTTTATTTATTATAAAGCGATTAAAATACATATTTGCGTAAACAAATAACAAATAAACACATTTGTGTTTGTTAATTCGAATAGAACAAACGTCTCTATAATGCTAACTGCTCAGGGTGAATGAAATTTACGTGTGAGTATAATCCCCTATGAAAGAGACATAACAATTTCATTACCATACTTACCATACCAGTCGAGTTTGTGTGCCCTTAGAGTCAATTTACACCGAAAAGAGACGATACGTGATACGGCACTGTATTTTTAAGATGCCGATTCAAAATTGAACTACGTTCATTACACGAGAAGATATACGTTATATTGTAAAAGTTTGAATGTCAAGTTACACAGCGCTGCACAGCTCATGTGCAGTGTATGACGGATGTCACATAAAGCTTCTATCTTTTTGTGTAGTGAATAAAGTTCAATTTTGAAAAGCTTGAAAAGAAAAAAATCTTAAGAATTCAATACCGTGCGTATTCAGTAGCGTACGATACGATACCACACGCGGTACTGAATTTTTAAGATTTTTAAGATTAAGAATTTTTAAGATTTCGTTTCGGTGTAAACTGCCCCTTATCGGACAGTAAAATATTTATCATTTCGCTGACACCATATTGATAAAATTAAACAATATAAAAATATTATTCTTACAATTCAATTAATATACAGCATGTCTATTGTCTATATATTTCGAGTAATAAATTGCTTGCGTCTAGACGACTGACTAAACCTAAGACTCGCGTTGAGTATGCTCGAGACGCGACTCTATTTGCCATGTGAGAGCTAAATATGAAAACAATGAACACTTATTTAGAGAGTATTCTTAAAAGCCTGCTCTTTGCATGTTTCAACAACAACTTCATTAACCCATTTAAAGCTACAGGTATGTTAGCACTTTATCTTTAAAAGTGTGTTACTTATTTGAAAGTTTATTTAAACGCTACATATATTTTTGTTGTATGATTTGTTTCTTCACCAAATTATCTAAATTATCATTCACGTAGAGGCTATTGGGATTCTATAAATAATAATCTAACGTTTTAAGTGCCACTTGACATCATGACATAATCAGAATGCTCCACACTTCGTTCGCGAAGCTGGAGCCGATTCGCACATTTCGCTTAATGTTTCGCACAATTTTTGTAAACTTTTCGCATTGTCGTTTCAGAGGTTAGAGCGGGATTGAAAAGGAAATACTTAAAATGAAAGATATTTAACATTATTTTGAAATCACAAACCGACATTTGCTATCGTGGATTCTTTGCCCTCACTAGCTTACTATGAGTTCCCATCGAACTGTCTCGTTCTTGACGATCATAAAGTAATATCTCTTGCTATACGCAACGCAAACTTTAATTCCTGTAATAAATCAGTTTCTAATTTTAACGTTTAGTTTACTAAACTAAGGTAAACTAATGGATACTACTTGTTAATAGTAGAGGTCGCCTTGAGGTCGAAATTCGCCCACAATAATTCATAAAATTTATAAGGGTTCCTTTGCTTCTGAGAAAGGATAGATAGGAGATATGATAAGAGAAACAAAACAAGGGAAATGTTGTGACAGGCCGGCAAACGTCAACGTTCAACGAAATTGTATCTATCAAACGCATGATATTGCGTGCTAATAATAATTAATCAGGCAGTGTGTGTTTTTGTTATTTTTATAAATTTTGTGTATTTCTAAGCATTATTAAAAAAAAAATATCTGCCTTAAATACCTTCCTCCACATTAACTTTAATTTTACATACCCCTCTTTTTGCACAATTCTCGTAAAAGTGTAACGAAATTTTTTCCTTCACATAAATATGATAAGTTTGCTTTTACTATTTGACCATACAGGTGGAAAATTTATCACTTATCATGACCTCACACGACTACATTTTAGTATCTTCGCAACCATGCACTTCTTAATAATATTGATGAATTTACTTTGTAATAACTTTTGATCGTTAAATAATAATGCCCTGCAGCATAATTTATTAGTTCGTTTTCCACCTGCACCGGTTTCTGTGATGTTCTACGTAGCTCTCCGAGAGGTCCTCATTTAATAGGCTTAAAACCTTTGGGATCTGAAATAACGATCTGTATAATAATCGTAGCCGTAGGCCGTAGCGAGTAAGTATAATATAAAATGTTAAAGTAATTAACAACTCTTTACGTGTCATTAAAATATCACATTACTAAAAACCGCTGACACCGACGTCCTTTAAAAGTGTTAAGTGTACTCTAGTGGACTTGCTCGCTAGCAACAGCGACAAGAATCAAAGGAAGGTACAGTGAGTAACGCTAGCCGTGACTCGAAAAGTTTGTAATTAAAGGCCAGCTCTGATATTTAATATTCTCTTTCTGCGGTTGGCGCGGGTTATAACTCGCTAGTTACGCTCCAATTTATAATATCATTATACTAGATGCTATTGTTGCCCTATTATAAATGTAGGAGCGATAAATTATAGTTTGGGCTTTCCTAGTTTATAATACTACTAATGTTATAAATGCAATGGTTTGTGAGGATGGAAACTTCTGTATTTGTTCTGTGTTGAAAACATCGTTTTACATCGTAAGTGACAAACTTAATTCAGAACGATACAAAAACCCGACAAGGAAAGATAGATCGTTTCCGTAATAAAAGTATGGAGTATAAAAAATATTAATATGTATCACTAGCACCTCTCCTGGATGTCGGGATCAAACTCCGATCGCTCTTATACAAATGTTAATATCAAGGGAGAAACAAAATCAACACGATACGGCGAGTATACGACGCCGAATAAAGACGTATTTAAGGGCGCAAATGATAGCAATTTTCCAAATCGAATATCTACAAGTAACAAAAGGTTGCGGAAATTTATAGTCCCCGTGATAAACAAACGAATCGCATTATAGGTATAAGGTCTTGCTAAAATAAATTTTGCTATCTTTACATGGACTTAACTAGGAGTCCTTTTAAAAATAACTTTTCAACTATGCAAGTGCTTAGATACATAAAAAAATACAAACCCCTTTAATAAAAGTAAACGAAATTCGGTTTCTACCTACAACAATCCAAAAAGTGGAAGTTTTAGAACAATAAAAAAAGTTCTGAATTCTTTTATATTAAAACACTAAAACATCCAACAAGTAAATAAATAAAAAAATATGCAACAAGTAAAATGTAATAATAAATCCATGAGATGAAGGATTTTAAAAATATTCCAATAGTTGGCAATTATGTAAGGACATCGGCGAATTAGCGTTGAGGCTGGCGACCCGCCAGCTGCACGGCATGGTGCGGCGCCCCGCGGCTCCGCTGTAGCGCTACATACATTATTACAGAATGTGGAATGTGGAGATGATTTGTTTTTTTATTTGAATTATAATGATTTTCGTTGTTTCGCTTGTGCATTAATATACAAGAGATAGTGATATAGTAATTAATAGTAGATATTAGGTACTCTATATTATTCAAGTCCAAACATTTTAAAAAGGTCAATAATCACATATTTAAATAATATTTTTTTGGTTAATATTTTGTCACGTGTCAACAATAGACAGTAAGTAAGTGTCTTTTACTTATTGTCTAGTGTTAATTTTTCAATTTTGATAATTTGCTCCTACTCAACATTCAAGTAGAGATATCTTCATTTTAAACTACATTACAACAAAACTTCATAAATTATACATTTATTCATTAAATCTGCACCATATTCTAATTTCCATGTCGTTGCTTTAAAAGACACTTGAAAAAATTGATCATATAATACTGCGGAAGGCGGCCGCTACTCATGCACGCGCGCTCTCTTCAGCCCGAGAAACACTTTGAATTCGACGGAGCCTCGAGTGATCTCCATTATAATCAGCCTCCCCATTCCCCACTAGCGCTATCTGTTTTATACATCGCAATAAAAATAAGATACCTCCCATTGTGAAATAAAGCTCAATGAGGTTGGTTTAATTCGACAAACTTGCCCATATTTTTTCTTTTGCTTTTTAGTTTTTTCTTTTGTGTAAGAATTAATACAGTATGTGTAATCTCGAAGCAAACAGATTTTAACAGCAGATAATAGGTTTAATTTTATCGGCCAAGCCTATTAGGGGTCGCATCCCTCATCCCCCGAGCTACAAGTATTTGAATATTTCATGTTTTTCTTACTCTTCCTTACGTTGAAAAAAACTAAACAAATAATTTTGTTCAAAAAAACCTCTGGGGTTTTGTCGATAAAATTAAACCTATCTATCTGCATTAAACATATCTGCAGAGAAAAACTATTTGCTTCGTGACTACACATACTGTAAATAGAAATGGAAAAAATAATTTGAAATAAAAGACTTAATTGTTCTGACCTACAATCTAATACTCTCACCATGTACTTAATTACAGAGGTAGGTTCTGCTTACCCAACTTTCCGTTTTATATAAACTTACCTGTGTCACTTCTTGACACTTGAAATTGTTCGCCAGTAATTTTCATGAAATTGGTTCAGTGCTTGAGCCGTTAAGCCGCCCGAGTAACTTTCAGATTCATAATAAAAGTGAGCCCATCCATATTATGTAGGGATTGAGTTCTCGCCCGAAAAGCGTGTCGGACGAAGCGTTTGACAGTGCCGTCCTTTTCTAATTGTTAAGTTACAGGCAAAATAATATTATGATAAAAGAAAAAATTCTGTATAGATATCTATACCATAAATCCAGTAAACAAAATATGTATATTCTAATAAGAAATAAAGCATTCTACATCTAGCTCAAAATCTAGAAGCACTTCTAGATTTCACTTCTATTCAAGCAATTATTTTTACAAAAAGAACGCCGCGCCGCCAGCTTTGTTGATGGTACACGGATTGTTATTAAATACACAGAGCTATCGTTCAATTAAGGACTTAGCGGGTGAATCGCTCGTGTGTTTTAGGAGCGGAGTGTGCTAGGATCGTAATTGGTTTATTGATTGGCATATGACTTGCTGCTCAATTCTCTACAATTAAAACCTATATTTGCCGTCGCTTTTCTATTATTTTTATATTACGTTAATATGAGGTGCTATTTTATGAACAAGTAATACATATATAATTACTTAAATAAATAATGTAATCACTTATTATTTTTGATGGAAAGACACTAAATTTAATACATTGAAATTTTTCAATTATTTCCTCACATTATTCAAATTTGAATGGTTTCACAACTTACTAATTACAATATGTGTTGTAGTGACAGTATGAATAATATTTTGAATAGAAAATTTTGCACTCCGAAAAAAATGCGTGTGACCACAAAATGTTTTTAATATTTTAATAGCCGTTTTGTTACACATTAATTACTGCAATGTTTAATTTAAGAACTGCGCGCAGTTCTAAAAATGTATTTACTAGCCTTGGCGTGCGCTGCGTTAGGACTAAAACCCGTTGAAATAAAGACCACAAATCCCGCAATCCGGTATGGCTAACAGTGGCGCTAAGTCGTCTTTTGTTTTTATTTCACGCTGCTGTTTCCAGTACAATAATTTCACCAGCCTACCTTGTTATAAAATGTCTCATATTTCTATGTACATCGATTACTTTTACGAACTATATTTTCATAAAGTAAAGCTAACGTTAAAAACGTTGCTCGCGACTTCGTGCGCGCTCAAGTTAATCTCGCGGATACCGTAAATTTTCCGCGATAAAAGTAGCCTATGTCCTTTCCCGTTGTCTATATATCTGCCAAATTTCGTCCAAATCAGATGTTCTGTAGTTTTAGAGCCTATCGAATGCAAACAAACAAACTTTTCCCCTTTTTAATATTAGTATAGATTAGAAAATATTTTATATAAAATATTTTATATTAGTATATTTAATATTAGAAAATATTTGAGAACAATGCTATTTCCATTCACATCTCAGTTACTCAAGATTTATAATTTGATAATCTGAAACTAATTATTATTGTAAAATGATATTTTTCATACATCAAATCGTAGCGCAGTACGGAGCAGTTACGTTTGAGTTGAAATCATAAAAGTTGTTCACATGTATTAATCCGTGGCGCGGCGCGGGCGGCGGGCGACGGCGGGCGCGAGGCACGGGGTGAGCGGAGGGGTGGCACCGATCAAACAGGCCGGGAATCAATATGGCCGCCGCCCAGCTGATCCGTGACCTCTGCCCCCGCGCGCCGCGCGCCGCCTGCGAGCAAACTTGCCGCTTCCTTACGAAAAGAAACCTTTCGACAATCATTATAAATATTTTCAATGGAAAAGTACTTTATAAAATTCACCATCGTTTTCGTATGTTTATTTGTGGGGAGGTTTTATCGTGTTCTGATCTTCTACGACGTAGCCGATACATACTTTACATTTATATTGAAATTAGTAGAAAATTGGTATAGAATACTCTACCGATTAAAGCTCTACTTATAGGCTGAAATTGGTTTATCTACATAATCAGTGGCCGGTTGTTGGATCATTCCCACCGGACTAGCGTAATGAGGAAATATGTATTTAATTTCTGAGCGTAGCGCTGATACGGCGCGCGTAGCACGTTGGTTTTCTTATCTGATGTTTATTTAATCGATGCTTATGATGCTTAGGGCCTGTTTCACAATCTACTGATAAGTGTCAGATAGCTTATTTCCGGGTTTTCAATTTCAATTTCAATTCGTTTATTTGCTCTAAAAGTGGTAACAATAGTTGGTAACAAAATTTATGGGCTCTGGCACTTTTAGCTATATATAAATAGCATGCAAATATTTCTTACATTAATTTTAGTGCTTATTATTCTAAATTATTACATTATTTTATATTGTATTCATATATTTTATTATATTGTTAGGAAGTTTAGTAGATAACAAAAAGAAAAAACACAGAAAATCACACATAACACATTTAAATTAATAATAAAATTCGCAAAATATAAGTAGTCAATAACATATTATAATGTCAATCGAGTAGATATTTGTCGGTAATTACAATAACATGTCAGGATTATATAATAAATCAGTAACAAAAAATAATAATACAAACGAAACACATTTAAAAATAATAATCACAATAATAATATTATAATGGTCATTAATGTCATAGTAATTATTGAAGTTGAAGTAATGATTCATTAAGCATAGATTAATTATGTGATGTTTTGTCTCTGTCACTCGATATAAAGTAAGCAGCGACAAAACTTCTAACTTAGCTATTCGGCGTAAATAACTTATTAGGTGCCAAATAACTTATTAGGCGATTGTGAAACAGGCCCTTAGGATATAATCTTTATATCAAATTTAAATAATAATATAATATCTATGGAGGCTTTTACACCACATCAATCTGGTCCCGTGGTAAGTTCTTGAAGAACTAGTGTTACGGGTACCAGACAACGGAAATATATTTAATACTTTTATACTCTACATATATTTAAGATTTTTATTATATAATACACATCCATAACCCAGGAATACAGATTTTTTTTTCATTCCTGGCGGGATTCAAACCCACAACCTCCAGCTTGAGTACTAACGCTGTAACCACTAAGCCACAGAGGTCATTGAATATGTATGCAAGTATATTATTCGGTGATCATTACTTTGACTATTTAAATTAAAGATTGCGATATTGAAGAGTCCGAAATATTTTATTTGCTACGATGTTTGGCTGTAGGACTTAATGGCAAACTGAAACGCTACCTAAAATAAACGCTACTCAAAATAAGGGTAAGCCCCGGTATACAGGCTGTCACCAAATAGTAAAAAAATATATACTTACGTACAGAGGAACAGATTATTTTATACAACATTTCATAGAACTATCTAAATTTTGTCTGGGTTGTCTCAGAAGATTGCGTAAATTAAACAAAGTCTAGCGTCAGTATACGGTTATTGAAAATTTTTAATTGGTACATACCACAACCCGGCATCGAACCTGCACGATCACGCGTGTGACTCAAGGGATCTATTTACTAGGTCATGGACGCTCTTATATTAAAGGAAGACACCTACTAGAAAATGAAATATTTACATACCTATACTATCCTTAGGATAGGTAAAATAAGATATATTTTTATTTATTCTATTATTTTTAATACACAGTACATAACCACTTTTTTGTTTAATAATATATTTTATTTAATATTCTAATATTAGTAAGTAAGAAAACATTAATTAGACTATATTATATTTGTAACATGACATAAAAACTCAAACACAATATTTTAAAATTTTGACGTCCCTTCGACGGGGCACAATTAAACCAGATTTTTCCACTCTTGCCGCGTACGTAATAGGAGAATTGTGGATACGCACGCATACATTCATCGTATGTTTTTAGTAGTGCAATCTAATCGAAGGTTGCGGTTTATCTTATCCTGTTGATCTGTGCTGCCATTGTAGATACAGCTTTGCAGAAAGACAAGGGCAGCATGTGACTTGAGTGTGTGGCGGACCAATTAGCGCCACAATCCTGAATCGCGCTATCGAAGTTTTCTATGATCGGCACTGTGGGCACAAGTGGGCTTCGGCATGACCGGTATAACCACCTCGCTCGGTCAGAGATCTCCCTTTGGGGCATCCACCACTCTTCCTACAAGTGCTTCATTTAAGTAGCGTTACAGAATTCGACCGGAACTTCAGTATTCGTATGAACTTCGTTACTTTGCTATCAATATTATCTAGAATATTCGTTTGAAATATGAATATCCAATATCCTATCTATATCAACGACAAAATAATAATATGAGAAGAAGTGAACTGGCGCTACTTCATCACGGCATCGGTGCTCCTCGACTGTATTGTGATGAGAGCTGTAGCGAGTCGAGTATTTCCTATTCAAAGAAAATAAGTTTTAATATACAATATCGCCGCAATTTTTTTTGTGATTTATTATTTTTTCAATGTTTTTTTATGTCGTTTACATTGATGTTATATTTAATGAATTAAGAATATAACATGTTAAGAATAGTGACTGGTTTATTACTTAAAATTTTAACTATTATTAAATGATAGAGAGAGAGAGAGAGAGTGTCTCTATAAACCTAATTAACAAAAACGGATGAAAACTTGTTTCATTGGAATTCGATAATTTGATATTTGAGCTGTGAAACCACAAAATCACAAAATCAAAGCCCAATGTTGAACCAGCTTTCAAGTGTACACATCCAAAACAAAATACTCTCGGTAATCTTTCGCGTTTGTATAAAAATTAACGTCCAAACTTTGAATTAACTAGCGAGTGGTTAGGGCTGTCACAACAGTATTTAAATAACAAGCATATGATATTTTAACTTTTTTACAGACAATTAAACTTTTACAATATGATTTTTTTTTATTCACATAGACTTACTTAGGCACTGAATCTTCTATATAAGAGTGTCCTGTAGGTAAGTCTTTTTCCGTAAAGATTTTAAAATATTAGGCTCACATATTTACACTCTAGTACATTAAAGTTGAAACTGTATCAAGTCTACATAAATTGTAATAAAACGTTGTGATTCATGACATATTATAATAATCTTTTTAGACGTTTGGCAACCCTAAGGCGGGTGCTAACTGCTATCAGTGAGTAATTTGAAGTTTGTATTGGATGTTTTGATCAGGTACGGGCTACGGCTACGGGCGCGGATGTGTTTTCACGTTATAATTGCTAAAGCTTGTTAAGTGGATTAAATTTTAAATGTTTATTAATCATTCCTAATTCGGATTTAAGGCCAACATGAAAGGTACCGCTTTATATGCATATGAACTATTGTTTACACTACAAATAAATTATACTTTGCCACGAATTTTCTAATAAGTAGACTTTTAATTTATTTCAAAGTCATTAAATTGTTATATTAATATATTTTTTATTCTTGTTATTTCTTTTTCTTTTATAGTTTTTATTTATCCTACTACTATTATAAATGTGAAAGTTTGTGAGGATGGACGTGTGGATGGTGGGATCAATGGATGAATGTTTGTTACTCTTATACTATACATATAACTACTGAACGGATTTTGATGAAATTTGGTATGGTAGTAGTTTAGGCTCTGGATTAACACATAAGCTATATATTTATCCCGAAAAAGTGCAGTGTTCCTGTGGGATTACTGTTTGATTACGCAAAAGCGAGTATCTAATATTTTTACTAACCCAGGTACTTAATAAATAAATCACGTCATATTTTAATCATGAAAAATAATATACGATTTTCTTTTCACGCTATTTCGAACATTTAAAATACTTAAACGTCTTTAATATTCAGTGACACATTTATTTACAAATAACTTATTTAACATGATATAAGAAACCATAAATAAATTTCAAATGTTACTGGAAACTTTGAAAATTGTTTTTAGCTTGAACGTTAAAACTGTAAAACGTTCGCTCGGGAGCTGCGGTGCGAGTGGTGCCTGTAATTAGATCGCGATTGCGTATTACAATGTCGTTTGTATGGAAATCGAATTTGTATGGAGAGCCGGAGGCGCTGTGCAGGTTTCTATGCAAATATGTACGGGAAAGTTACGTCATCACAGACGTCGTTAGGTTAATAGTCAGACAATTAGTGTTTAGTCTCCGAGCTCACGTATGTCTGAGTCGATTTACCGATGTAAACTAAATGTAAACGTTTGTAAACGAAAGATTTTTTGCACTATCTAGTAATCTAATCCTTTAGCAGGATTTCCGTTATCATAATTTGTTTGTATTCATATTTATAATATTAATTATAATATTTATTTAATAATACTAGCTGACCCGACAGACATTGTTCTGTCTTAATTATTAATTGTAATAAATAAATAACTACCTACAGACATTTACAATCTACACAATACACCCACCAATACCTCCTACCTAAACATTACTACCTATATCTACAACCTATATCTACATTCTACATCTTCTACCTACACCTACACCTGCTATCTACACCTACAAACTACATATTATACTACCCTGAGTACCCACATCTACAAAAACCTACAGCAACCTGCAACTTTTGCATGAGCATGAATGAATGAATGAATGAATGAATGAATGAATGAATGAATGAATGAATGAATGAATGAATGAATGAATGAAATATTCCTTATTGTGCACACAATATAAAAAAAATATATATAAAAGAAAAGAGATAGAAAATAATAATATACACAGGTAACACAATGTCGGCCTTATTACTAGGTAGCAATCTCTTCCAGGCAACCTTGGGTAGAGGAAATAATAGAAAAGAAATTGGAGTGCATAAGCAGTTAAAAAGAACACAATAAAATACAAAAACAATTAATACATTCGTTTAAACAACATATATATACGAATACATACATAACTTTTTTCAAAAATTACTTTTATTAAATAAGTACATACATAAGTAAATACATAATATATATTACACGGATACACAAAGCATATTAATTATATCTAACTTTTGTTCCTGTTAAAAGTGATAAATAAGCTTACGCCATACTAATAGACTTATCATCATTCTTTTTAATTACTTTTTTGAAATTATTAGAAACAAAATTTTCCCACTTTTAGAGGCAGTAGTAGGTCTAACATTGTAGGTATAGGTTTAAAGATTATTTATTTATTAAAAGTTTACAATAATCACTTACATAAGAGACACAATTTGTAATTTAATAATAAGTAGTAATGACAATGACTATGTTAACAGCGAGCATTTTTTAAAAATACATAATCTACATGCAGTTGTTACTTAAAGTAACACAACTTAAAAAATATGACACCCTTTTAACGTGTAATAGTATAATATGCTGCTGCTTCTTGTTGATACAAAAAGCTGCGGTGATCCAGATCGCGTAGCTCCAGACCACGAACCGGAGAACTATTGACCTAGATCATTGAAATTTTGGTGCTGCAATGAATAATGTGAGCTAATGAGATGCTTACACATATCGACGATTCTTGCATATGTATTTGATTTAATTTTTACCAATGAGTTTCCTATATTATTTACAATGCATTTGTAGAAGTGGGTTAAGGTAAGATTTTTCAAGCTGATCTGATTACCTATTTAAATAAAGCTACCAAAAAGCTGCAAATGACATACAAATATTATAAGAATTGTGTGCGTTTGATGACAGTAAAATGAGAGTATTTAAGTCAATAATATACGAGACAAGCTGATAAATTCCTTCGAACCTCGTGAGTTCGATTTTCGAATAGAGAGCTTGTTCTCCTCTTTGGAGGAACCTCCAAAGATCGTGGTTTCGATCCCCGCATTGGATCAACAAAAAATGTTGTTTTTAAGTCTGGCTAGAATAATAGGCAGATCACCTGATTGTCTGTAAATTTAAATGATCACGGATGCCATGCTACATGCATCTGCATCATCATCTTAATTTAGAAGTCAGTACTGCGCCTGATCTCTCGCCAGTCGTGTCGGTCATCTGTCCCACTAGGTTACGAGAGTAAATTAAGAGGGAGTGCTCTTGTGTAATACACACACACTTGGGCTCTTAAAAATGACATCTGCGTATTCTGGTCTGATTTCAATGAAACCCGTCACCGTCACTGAAATCGGTATGGGGAGCTCTTATATCTTTACCCTGCTACGTGAATGGTTAAGTACATTGTACAAATCAGTTGCAAGTTGTTGGTGTGGCGGACACGTGTTCAGCAGAACTAATCGATTTCGCAGTTCAGACAATCGCCTACATAACGTGTCGTCATCTTATTGTTTAAAGAAATATATTTTTTTAAATATTTGATCGTCTTTAATTTCGATACGATATTATCATGAATTTAACCTATAATGACCATTGAGCATAAGGCATTAGCTTTTTTCGCTGTTAAATTAAAAAACCGCAACATTGTAGCTTGAGACTCAATACGACTCCTGAATAAGTTAATTTGACGTATAAATTAAACCACAACTGCCATATATATAAGCCAACCAATATGCCCAGTAAATAATAATACTGAACTTTAAAATATCAAAGTGTAAACTTTAAAACAATTCAATTTCTTCAGCTGGTGAAAGTCAAATATTAGTATTGTGTATTCCAATATTCAATCCCACTTTTATTAAGCAAATAAATCGTTAGCTCCGAAGAAGTATTGTGTACATAAAAATGTCAATCGTTTCTATTCTTTAACGAATGATAAACATAGTGGGTTCTTTTATAGGGATCGATAACCAATCTGCTGCAGGATTAAAACCGATTTTAAATTCTCATGTGATAAAATGTCCGTAATTTTCCCATTTCTAAATGATTAACTTTTTATTATTATTTCATATTATTTACCGCTTTGAGAGTTCGAATTTTGGTTGGTTGGTTTATAAAAACTTCTTGTTTAGGGAAAGCTAAAGGTTCATAATTACGTGAATCGTAATGTAAACGAATTTCTGGCTGCTTAGAAACATTTGAATATCAAATAGTTTTTTTTTACTGTACGAAAGCAAAAGAGTTTACATGTCGACTAAATAAAACCTCACAAATGGGAAACGCTGTCACTTATAATGTTGTCGCGTCAACCCTCACAGTACGTTTCGGGAAATGCGTTATAAGCTTCCACATCGCCGTGTGACCCCGCGGGACGTACAATGCCCAAACGATTTATTCGCTTTACAACTAGAAAATCTAAAACTATTACAGATTTTATAAAGGTAACATTACGGTTTATTTCATATTTTATTATAATATGCAAATATGTCGCAGTGGTTTAAGGGCTCTTTCTACCCGGAGATATGATTATAAACAAAAATGTAGTTTTGAAAGTTTAGCTATTATACTATACTAATGAAAATTAAACCTACGTACGAAGGGCAGACCTCCTATTTAATGCGATCTTGACAGCCCTATTTCACATTATCCACTCTGTTTATACATATTTACATTTTTGAATATATAAATCAAGATTAATAAATTTGATAGGTAATTGCTACAAAATCACGTGAATGCCACGATATAATCAGTGCGATGCACGTGATGTTTATTTTTTTTAAAATATGGCCAGTGAAATTTATGGTCTCAATAAATTTCTGAGAATGAGCGACTGTTGCCAGACCGACCGCTTGGCGCTTGACCCAAAAACTGAAGAGGTGAGGATCAATGCGACCGCCACACGATGTATTGTCTATTTTCATTACATAAAAATCAATGTTTTATACCCGTCACTTCGGTATTCATACCTTGAATGAGTTCCAATTGAAAATATTTTATAAAAGTTAAAATCCGAATGCACAATATGTACTTTAAAGAAAAAAATAACCAGGTAACTATTTTTAATATTTATAATAAAGCATTCGTGTATTATATAATTCAAAACTCGTTTTTTAATAATTCATTAGTGAAAGTAATATGATTGACAACCAAATTTCGTAGCTAAGTAATATTTAACTTCGTTTTGGTAGTGATAACGCTTGGAACGTTATAATACAAGAAAAACCTAATTTCTAATTTAGTGTGCTTAAATATTACATGATAACGAATATGTGAAGTAAAAAGTTAGGTACATTATATACTACGTTAACAGCACAGATTAAACTACAATTTGCAGTTGAACAGTCCCTCTGCGCTCGTCTACTGTCTGAGACACGGCGAATGCCTCCAACTTACATCCAGATCTTTAATCTGCAATATTAATGACCCTGTCCTAACTTCTCAGTTCAAGTTTTAAACAGTTACATATTTGATTATTTTCAATTGAGTTCCACTTGTTACATTATTTTAATATATTCCAATCATATAAAGATATTAAAAAATACGACTTAAGGTAGCGTTTCGATCTATGCGACGCGACCTGCGATCGCGACCGCGAGCGCGACCGCGAGTACTCCATATAAATTCATTTACTAAGCAGTGGCTCCGCGACCCAATTTCGGTCTCAGGTCGCGGTCTCGCTTCGCGCGTCGCGTGCATCAAAGAGCTACCTTATGGTTATATCATACTATTGTAGATTAAAAATATGGAAATAAATAAATAAATATTTGGAAAATAATTTTTAAATCTCACGACTATTGCTCTAAATATTGGACACACCTAATTCCCATGGGAAATCCCGTATACATTATGTCACCCCCAGTTGACATAATGTATTGTAACGACTGTCATCTCCGACAGTCAGTCAGACAGTCTATCAATCGACTGCCAAAGAATTAGACACGAGCACATCTACCACCGGAAAACACATAAAAGTTATACACTATAAAATGTGACAATGAATTATTAAAAAAGCCAATAAATGTCCTTACAAAAATCCACAGAGAGATACGTACGCAACGCATCCTTTTTTTGCTTTGAACATTGGTAAACAATGATAATTATCTACTTAGTCAATCCGAATTATTTGATGTCTCAGCACAATCAATATTGAAGTTGATATATTTATCACAGTATTGTTCTAGAATCTAGATTAATAACATAATTATAATAAACATTAGATTATTTCATGGCACACGTTCACCGGCGCGCTGCCCTCGCGGGGCTGCGGCGGAGTGTGGGCAGGGCGTTGACCTCCCGCCCCCTCCGCACTTCAGCCCCCGTCCGCCAGGCGATACGCGACCTTAACAACGACAAAACAGAGACCACTCTCCCAAAACTGTAGCTGGTGGGAATTTTATTGGAAAAATTTGTTCTTCGGAATGTAGTCTCGCGAAGTGAATGCGGATTATATAATTCGTATGACAAAAGTTCGATCCATAAACGCCGATATATGGTGCGCAATCGATAGTCTGCTCGCACGAAATAGAAATAATATCGTCACTCGGCTTACTGAATTATATGGGAAATAAATCAATAACATTTTTTTAATAATAATATATATATATATATATATATATATATATATATATATATATATTATTAAATATCTATGGACGCTTCCACGCCACGTCAATCTGATCCTGCACTGAGTATCCGAAGAACTTGTATCACATACAACGGAAGTATATTTAATACGGAAAGTAAGTATTTATGATTTTTATTATGCAATACATATATTTAATACACATCCAAGACCCAGGAACACAGTAAAACTTTTTGTCCCTTCGGCGGGATTCGAACCCGCGACCTCCGGCTTGAGCTCCGACGCGCTGACCACTGAGCCACAGATGTCGTCATTTCGCAATAATGAATCGAAATTGTTTTAGATTACATCTCATTCACGTTTCTTTTATCGCGTCTCAATAATGAAAAGGGGCGGACTATATTTACCTTAAAAAGCTAATGTTACAATCGATTATAATATTAAAGCAACTATTATGTTTAAAGTAAATTATATTAAATCTTCATCATCATCATCGTAGCAAGTGGAAAGAAGTGGTCTCTACCTACCACTACGGGAAAGAGGCGTGATTATATGTATGTTATATGTATGTTCATCATTATCACGGCATGCATATTCGCAGCGCGATGTAAAATCGTACGTAGCACGCTGAGCGTAGCCGCGTAGGAATACGTTGCTACGCGGCTACGTTCAGCTACCAGAGAGCTACGAAAATACGAACTGCGCTACGAATCACCATGGCCCGCCTTAGTTTTTCGTCAATTTTTATATAATAGGTCTTTACCTATGAAATTGCCGTTCTGCAGTACTGGCCATTTCAAATCAAAATAATTTTTGTTTGGCTAAGAATTCTAATTTTAAATTAATTTTATTTTAAAAACATGGAATTCTTTTTCCAAAAGTATTCATTTGTTTATTGATTAGTGTTACATTTTCATCGCATTTCAATCTTTTTCGTCACCATGGATACGTTAAAAATTCGAGTTATTATGGAACATGAGTACCGTCGTGGCAGCAACGCGGCACAAGCGGCACGCAACCAACATCAACGACGTTTATGAAGCTAACACTACAAACCAACGCACCACCTGTTATTGGTTTGCTCGCTTCCGTTCTGGAAATTTCGACCTGAAAAATGAACCTCGCGGTCGTCCGAAGACTTTGGTCGACAATGACGAATTAAAGGCGATTGTGGAAGCTGATGATACACAATCTACGGCTGAATTAGCAGCAGCTTTCGACGTTAGCGTCAAAACAATATTGGTCCATTTGCGTCAAATTGGCAAGGTAAAAAAGCTTGACAAATGGCTGCCCCACGAACTCAATGATCGCCAGCGCGAAGTACGCGTCGAGCCTTGCACTGCTCAACAGACACACAATTGAAGGAATTTTGAACCGCATTGTTACCTGCGATGAAAAATGGATTCTGTTTGATAACTGCAAGCTCTCAGCAAGTTGGTTGGATCCTGGTTTCAGCACCTAAACAATGCCCTAAACGAAAACTTACCCCTAGAAAAGTGATGATCACTGTTTGGTGGTCTAGCGCCGGTGTGATTCATCACAGCTTCTTACCAAACGGGGTGAGCATTACTGCAGATGTGTACTGTGAGGAACTGAACACAATGATGGAGAAGCTGGCACATCTCCAACCAGCATTGGTCAATCGCTCGTCTCCGTTGCTCCTGCACGACAACGCGCGACCACAGCAGAGCGCACAGCAGAAGGTCTCCAAGTTGCAAGAACTGGGGTTGGAAGCTCTCCGTCATCCGCCCTACTCACCAGACCTTGCGCCTAAAGACTACTACTTTTTCCAGAATTTGGATAACTTCTTGGCGGGAAAAAAATTCAATACCCGAGAGGCAGTACAAAATGCCTTTGAAGAATTTGTTGCCTCCCGTCCAGCTGATTTCTTTAAAAAGGGCATCAATAAACTGCCACTGCGTTGGCAAAGATGCATTGATTGCATGGGTGATTACTTCGATTAATACAAATAAAAAATACATGAAAAAAATTCGTTTAAATATTTTCATACAAAACGGCAATTTCATAGGTAAAGACCTAATATTAGGTAATTACATATGAAATTGGCGTTTTGTAAAGGAGGAACATAAAGTCGATTTTTATAAACATAATATTTTTATTTAATCAAAGTATATTTATAACCATATTATACCATTGATATCTATGCACTTTTGCCATCTCATAGTTCATTGATTCCTTGACTAAAAAAACCATTCGGACAGGAATCAATAAAATCTTTGAAGGCGCTTTGGACTGACCCAACGGAGTTAATTTTTTTCCGTTGCAAGAAGTTATCCAAATTTCGAAAAAATGGTAATCTGATGGAGCAAGGTCCGAGGAGTATGGTGGATATCTTAGACATTCCAATTGAAGTTCCTCTAATTTGGTAGCTGTCTGTTGTGCAGTGTGTGGTCTAGCGTTGTCCTGAAGCAGCAGTGGCCTAGAGCGAATGACTAATCTCGGTTGTTTAGCACCTAGCTTTTCCATCATGATTTGTAGTTGCTGGCAATGGACATCTGCCGTATGGCTGATACTCCAATAATCTGGCCAGATTTAAGAAAGCTGTAGTGAACGACATCGGCACTAGTCCACCAAACGCTGACAATTATCTTTTTTTGAGTCAATTTTCGCTTGGGGCAGGGCAGAGTTCAGCCATTGCGATGAGAATTTCCGATAATCGTACAGGATCCACTTTTCATCACAGGTAATGATTCGATTTAAAATCCCTTCATTATTGTGCCGGTTGAGTAATGTAACGCAGTAGTCGACGCGCGTTTGTCGGTTTGCTGCAATTAATTCATGAGGTACCAACCTTTCATGCCTTTTCACCTTCCCAAGTTGCTTCAAGTGGATTAAAACTGTTTTATCACTAACACCACACTTCAATTCTTTATTATCAACTTTGGTCTCCGGCCGTCCACGGGGTTTGTTTTGCAGGTCAAAATTTCCAGAACGAAAACGCACTATGTTTTCTTTTGCGACACTGCCGCCATACACATCATTAATCCTTCGAGACATTTCTGCAGCACTGGTGCTACGGTGAAACTCGTACTCGAAAATAATACGATATTTCAAGTTTTCCATTTTGTGTCTTTACAAAAAAAAACAAATAAATTACGGTTTTCGAAACACAAATGCATGAGTAAATAGCGGTATAAATTTGAAATTGGAATTCCTAACCAAAGAATAAGAAAAGAAAGAAGAATTTGGAATCAAAGTGGTCAGTACGACAAAATGACAATGTCATATGTGAGGACCTAATTTATATTTATATTTAGATTTGCATAGTTGATTTTCATACAATTTTAGTTATAATATTTTTTTATAATACTTCTAAAGAAAAATCTTAATGCGTATAATTAATTGTCAAATCAGGCAAGCTAATGAATTACGGCTTATTTAAATGTTTTGAAATATTTTTTTCATACAAGAGGTTTAATAAGCCTCTTGAGCAATTCTTACGAACCAATTCGCGGGTTACTGATAAAATATGCATTGGGCTATTGGAGCCCACTTAGCCCGTTCACGTGATTAGTGCGGCGAGGGAGTAGCGAAGTAATACCTTGTTCTATAATTCACAAGTTTTTGCGGCTTTTTGATTGACTGTTTTAGGCAAGATTGAGTTTTAATATTATGTTTGCACCATGTCATTGTACTGAATGCTGATTTCATTTAACCATATTTATTCTAGATTTCTTTTACCACAGTTGACATGAGTATTGGTTCCCTTAATTTTGTAGAATTTACAAAACAAAACTAAACAACATTATATTACTTCATTATATGATATATAATTATTCTCCGTATAGGGTCAGCGGAAAAAATTAATATATTTTTGGTACATAGCTTTTTGACATTTTTATACCGGTTGTGTATAATCTAATCTGAAGAGTTTTTACTGTGTTGTATATAATAAAACTAGCTATTGTCCGCGGCGCCCGCATAAACACAGTATCCCACTGGAATACTGTATTTTTTTCGGTATAAAAAAAGTATTAAATCAGAGCTTAAACTATTACCACATCAAATTTCATCAAAATTCGTTCAGTAGTTTTTACGTGAAAGAGTAACAAACATCCATATATCCATTAATCCTCACAAACTTTCACATTTATAATAGTACTACAAAGTTACAAACTAATTTTTTTATTGCTGTAAAAATACTGTAAAAATAAAACATTTACCATTTTAGCAATGTAATTTACTGGCTGATCTGACCTGTCCTGTCTTAACCATGAAGTACTGGAATAAACAAAATATGCTTAACTACACCTACAATCTACATTCTATACCAACAACTACATTAATACTTTCAACCAACACCTAGACCTACACCTACATCGTACACCTACACCTTCATCCAACACCTACACATACAACTTACACCTGCACATACAGCTACAACCTACATCTATAACCTACACATTCAACCTACACCTACACCTACATCGTACACCTACACCTTCATCCAACACCTACACATACAACTTACACCTGCACATACAGCTACAACCTACATCTATAACCTACACATTCAACCTACACCTACACCTACAATATACATCTACAACCTAAAACCTACCTACTATCAACTTCTACAACCTACACATACACCTACACTAACTACGAACTAATCTGAGACTCGGGGTCGGCCGATTCAACATTAGGCACTTTTCAAACTAAATGACCGATTTAGATTAAACAAAGAGTAGAGTATTTCTAAAACAACACTCTTCATGAGTAAGCTAATTTATTTAATAAGGATTAATACCGTATTATTAAAGAAATAAAAAAATATTGGACCGGGTTATTTAATTATTTTTTAGAAGACGAAAGCTATTTTACTATCTAATAGTTAAGGTAGGTAGTAAAACCTAACTTACCTATTGTAGTTGGCTATATGCAGACGCGGACTTTTTTGTAGATATTAGTATATTATTTAATGTTGTAAAACATTATTTTGATTTATCATCAATAGTTTACACAGCGTATGCGCTGCATAGGGGTTGAGAGTTTGTACGGAAAATTTGCACCAATTTCGTTGAAAATTGAGATTAATGCTCTTGAATACCACAGATAGTTATTATGACGTAGTTGACATCCGTTCAAAAAGGAATTTTCAAAATTCATCCCTCATGGGGGTGCAATAAAATTTCACGTGCACGCATACGAAGCCGCGTGCGAAATCTAGTTCACTATATTTTGGTTTTCTAGCATTTAAATAGAAATTATTAGGCGGCTCTACAGACTATCGAATATATCTTGAGGCTCAGAGGCGAGGCTTTGTTCTTTTAGTATGTGGCTCATTGCCACTCCACGGCGCGTCGTAGTGTCGCCCTATTTTCCGACTTTGACTTCGTTGCATTTTATAAGTAGTCGTAGATTTGAAAGTGTGAATCTCTAGGCCATGCTAATAAATGAATAGGTAATTTGTAATCTAGATTGATAGATGATAGAAGAATAAAATAAGAAAAAATAAATAATAAAGAATAAGAAGAATAGAATCTCGATTGATTGATTGATAGATGTTAGGTTCTATAGCATATTATTAGGTATTTTTGTGTGTATTATGTGTGTAGGTTTAAAATCTCTTAAATGCGTTAACCCTTAACCTGTAACATTTGCATTATTATGTATTTTATTTACTTTGTGCTGTTTGGTAAAATAAGAGGTCTTACCGAAGCGAGCTTTATTACGTAGGTACGTAATTATCTGGAAATGTCAGTACGGATTTGTGTTGAAATTATGTAAAATCCGAAAACAGATCCGTATACAAATTAGAGTTTTTCAAACACATTCACTGAAAAGAGACCGAATGTAGTGTCAAAGAATCTTATAGAACGTATCTCTAGGGGCGCTTGCAAAAATTGCTGCCTCGGTGCTCCAGAAATACGAGAGGTGTCACTGCTTCAGTGGCGGGACATTTGTACCGGGAAATCTGTTGCGAGCTAAAATCTGTTGTTTTGTTTACCTTTTTTTTGAGATAAAATAGTTGTATGGTAAATTGAAGTAGCAATCTAAAAATGTACTTATATGGGTAATTAGTCGCTATAATAATATAAAGTAATACGTATCGAGATTTGTATGTTACTTTGATAAAATATTTCGACTGTTCTTCGTGGTGAAATTCTAAATAGTCATTTCTTATATTTGTAAAAAGAATGTGTTAGTTACGTAGCTTTTTATTATATTTTTAAAAGTATAATTTACCTGAGTCCAAATAGGTGCTATAAAACCACAAAAAATAAAGCAGTCACTCAGCATTGAAAACATTGTTGAAATATTTTACAATGTCAACAAGGTTTCGGTTACATAAATAAGTGTATTTTACGCTCAGTTGCCGCGGTGAGTTGGCGCTGGGGTACAAAAGCAGACGAAATGCGGATCAGTAAAATGGTGCTTAAAACTAAGTTTTACGAACCTGTGAAAAGCTTTAATAAATTGTGTTGTAATTTTTAATTCCACACAAATTGAACACATTATTTTAACAAAGGAAAAAGTAATGTATACCATTCTTAATATTAACTACTCTAACATATATTACACTTGCAGAGCATCCGAATCATCGTACATTAAAAAAAGCATTATTACTTTTGGTAATAATGCTTTTTTATTCTTTTGTTTAAACACTTTCATGCCGAAACCTCTCATATTTTTATGGTGAAATTTAGTGCGAGGACACATATGCCTGAAATAGCACAAACTTTTTATTTCGGAAAAGTACCGTTTTCGCAGTAGGATATTCGATTACGCATATCCTACTGCGGATAATGAGTTTTGATAAACAGCTCGTAGACCCATTTTTACTGGAGCACCGGCAACGTCATGTTATATTCAATTATATTACCTTAACAAGTCTATTAGTTACTGCTCATAGTTGCAAGTTTGTTCAGTTGACACAAATTCAGAGAACTTGCCAGAACGTCTTAATAATAAACATGAAAAAAAACAATTTTTGTTTTCTATGATTTTGATTATGATTTTTTATTAATTTAATAGGGCATTTATACCACTGAATGAATTATTGTTATATTGTTAGTCATTTAACATTTTGTAGTAAGTTGCCTAGTATCAAACATCAATTCAAGCTTATTTCGCGTTAAACGCACGACACCTATCTATATATTAATATTATAAAGAGGAAAAGTTTGTTTGTTTGCATTGAACAGGCTCCGAAACTACTGGACCGATTTTAATGAAAGGCGCAGATATATAGGATAGGACAAATGCTTCTTTTTATCACGGCAAAATATACGGTCCCGGCGAGATTTCTTTACGCGTGCACGAAATCACGGGGAACACCTAGCGTAATATAAGCATAACGTGAGATTATATTGAGTGCATGATTCGTCTAGTGGTGATATAAAGGTGTAATATAAAATAGATTACACACTTTATTACGACTGCGCCGCACCTAACGACTGGCCGAATGATTTAATGCGCGTGAAAGCCTCCTTATCATACTTATATTACTATTGTTTTACTGCCATAATTGCGTTACTTTATTTCCGTGATAATAAATCTTTATTACTTGGTACATACAAAATTGCCCAATTATGCGCGTGACTACAGTAAGTGTGAAAATATTTTTTTTACACAATATCGTAGTATCGTACAGCTATTTTCTTAGATATGTCCAAAGCTTTTGACTTGGTGAATCATGAAATACTATCAGAAAAATCAGTCAAATATGGAATACGTGGTAAAGCAAATGGATGGATAGTCATATTTAGAAAATGTGAACATTTGTACAGAAATTACGATAGTTGAGAATGACAAATAAAAATATGTAAAAATGACTACATACATAAAATATAAAATATTGAGTAATAAGTAATAAGAAGAAATGTACTACATTCACATATTACACAGTATTGAGAGACATGAAATTTACGTAGCTAATTATGTATTTGTTGTTGTAATGGATAATACTTAAGTTTGAGTTTAAAGATGCATAGAAACTTTAAAGCACGAAGCGACGGCAACAGATTATTCCAGACCTTGCTAGCTACGCGTCTAAGGCTGCCTCTGATCGCAGCGGGGTGGTGTGGCTGAGAGATTAATAAATAACTCGAGCCCCTAGTAGTCATAGATAACTGTTTGCCACCAGCCCAATGCAGGTTGCTGTAAATATAGGAAGGAGTTTTAAGCCTAATCACTCCGAAAAAAGTGTGACAAAATGGAGCTGGCGTTGGCTTTTCTTAATCTACATAAATTATATAATTTTGGCAACTTTACATGAGAGTATATTGTACGCAGATAATACCACAATACTAGACCAATTAAAATAATTAATACCAATTGAACAGAAATAAGCGAGGCCTTAACAGATATCGCATGAATTGGTTAAAAAATAATGAGCTACAAGCAAACTTAAGTGAAACTAAATTGATGCAGTTCCGATGTCATAGCGCAAAGCTACCCAAAGAAATAAAATATATTTAAGTAATGAAGAAGTAGATATTTTTAAATTCTTAGGAATCAATTATGATAAAAATTGTAATTGCATATCACACATTCAATTTATATGTACGAAACTAGATAGATTTACCTATGTACTCAGTCTAGCAAAAACAAAATCAATTAATGCTGCTCTGAGTGCATATCACGGCTACGTGTCATCTGTTCTGTCATATGGCAAAATACTGTGGCGTAATTATCTGACAAATAGGTCTATTTGAAAGTTGCAGACCACTATTTCGAAAATTGGCGATCCTACCTCTACCGTCTACGTACATTAGAGACGTTTGTATTTTTCTAAAAAAACATCCCCATTATTTTATGAGAAACTAGCTGACCCGTGCCCACTTCGTTGGGCGTGAAACATTTTTTGATGATTATGAGGATAAAAAGTATTCTATGTTACGCCTTATAATATCAGCTATCTGCCTGTGAGAGTACGGTGAAAATCGGTCCAGTTGTTTCAGAGATTAGCCAGAAAAAACAGACCGAGGGACAGACAGACGGACAGACAAAAAAAAAAAAAAATTATAAATTATTAATACCGTCTATACTATCATATGCATTATGTGAAAAGATGTTAATTAAAAATTACAAACAGACACTTCAATTTTATTAAACTGTATGGATAACGAAATACATACCGACACATCGCGTCGCCATCCTAAAAATTTAGTTGTTCCTAAGTGTTTTTAATAAATTACCTGCTGGATTTAAAAATAATAACTAAGAAGTAATAACTTTTAAAAGAAACTAATAGATGGCTAATAAAGAAAACTCAAATCTATTATTTTAAAACCTAAAATCTAAGGCTTGGATTTCAAATTCCACTTTCTAGTAGCTACTTTCAGTACCAAGCAGGTATTCGAAATTTAAATCCAACAGGAACATTCGCTAAACAAATATCTTAACTTTTAATGACACAAGAAGGGATGTGTGCCAATTTTTATGCGCATTTGTTTAGAATGCTGGAAACAGAAGCTATTTATAATAACATTTAAGCCGTAAGATCCAGCTTTGGTTTTCATTTAAATGCAAAATTACATTGTAGATTTATAAAATCAAATTTTGGACATTTGAAATAAATTGCTTTCCACTTTTCAGTGCACTGAAGTGTTTTGACGAATTTGAAAACTAAAGTTATTATTGGTTTGCTATTTGATGATAAAAAAAAAATTGGCACTATTTGTTACCGTGCTACTTTCCTCTTTATAGCCCCTCTACGCCTTAATGCGAGTCGTGTGAAACGGTAGAAAAACTTTGAAGTGTACAAAGATTACAATATGAAAAGATAGTTCTTAAGTCAATAAGAATCTCAAATATCACCAATTGCGGGTGAGACTTTTAAGATCTAATTTTCTTAGGTAAGGCGCTATCTCAAAGCCGTGCCCGAAATTGTTAAACTCGTTTATTCACCTAACAATGTAGATTTTAAATTGACCGAATTCATACTCGCACAATCCACGTGGCTCACGTTTTTCACGTGGTAGCCGAAGACACGCCGGCCACGGCGGGGCAGGGCGGGGGGAGAGCCTGAGCGGGGCAAGAGGAGGGGGACGGCATCGATCGACGTTTATTACGCGATTATACCCGGCAACGGAAACACACTTCTGGGAATTTTGTTAAACTTTAATAATAATGTTGCAAATATTTATTGGATTAAGATTTCAACGTACAATCACTATTGTCACCATACATGCAAAATATCTAACTTGTGTTTAGCCGGCAGCGAAATGGCTCCTCTGGTGTTTCTGGTGACCATGGGCGGTGGTATTCGTAGTTGCTTACGATCAAGCAATCCAGTGGCATTTGCCATAAAATAAATCAAATCAAATCAAATCATATCATTTATTATTTGCAGAAAGCACTACAGTTACAATAGGTATTACAATTATACATGGTTCAAGTCTTTCTGCCTAATAAGTAGGCACGCAAAATGTATATTATAGTTGTAATTTTAACTAAATTAATAATAATTATAATTTAAGTTGAATTAAGCTGATAACATACCGTTTCGACGAAAATATATTGATTTGCAAAAAATAGTATAATTGAAATAGATAATTTTAATAAGAATTATAAAAGTTAATAAATTCAATTCAAACAGTTAAGTAAGTATGAGAACCTTAGCGGAGACGCCATATTTAAGCCGTTTGGGGTGGAAACCCTAGGCGCATGGGGTCCGGGCGCACGTAAGCTTTTTAAAGAAATATCAAATAAGCTTACTGAAGCCACCCGAGACCCCAGAGCCGGGAACTACCAGGCAACAACTGGACAACGGATATCCAGTGCTATCCAACGAGGCAATGCTATCAGTTTGCTAGGTACTCCGCCAGATGGGGACGTTTTTCTATTTATATATATTTTTATAGATAGTAATATTTGTAGATAAGTCTTCTTTTATTTTTAGTTTATTTTAGTTTATTATTTGGCTCTATATTGTATTTTGATAATTGAAATAAATATAGATACATAATATTATGTTTCACATATACATAATAGTATGTAGTCAATTTAAATCAATGGTCAATATTATTACAAATCATTCATAATAACTAATTAAAGAATTATAATGTGTGTTATTGATGTTAAGCGAGCCTTTAATTCAGCAACGGGGCTACAAGGTCGGTAAATAGGTTGTAGGTGCTATGCACGAGTACCTTTTATAATGCATTGGAAGATTTAAGGTCATTTTAAGCGTCTTAATATGCATACGGATAGCACTTTCTATAATAATAGCAATGATTATCGGGAACTAGTCCCTACGTAATGAGTAAAAACATAACTTATAATAAAAATCGAACTAAAACTAGGAACAAGACGGTTCATTATAATAAACGAAACTTACTAATTGCTAGAGATAAGGAATGCTCACTTTTAATTTCTCTAATTGCTATTATAGCGCCGCTCGGGTTTTATGCAACTTTGTCTAAATTATAATATAACTCTCCTTTATTCACATTAAGGTAAAATTTCTTTTAAGTTAAAACAATTCTTGGGTCGGCAAACTTCCAACTTTCCTTTAAAACATAAGCCTGTTTGGAGCGAAAAGGTATCAATTTATAAAATGTATACGGGGTCAACGTCTACACTTTTCGTGAATTTTTTTTCTGTAAAAACTTTTTTGCTTTGACGCCTTAGCCCAAAAGTTGGAACGCTGTCTTATTTCCTAGAAGTTGAATTTGATTATTGCATTAAAAAACCCAAGCAAGACCATGTCAACCAAGGAGGGTTCCGTAACTACCAAAGCGCAATAGGTTTTTCTGAAATAATTTCCAAAGTTATTCCCCGATTTCCGAAGCATGACCATCAGCATAAAAACTTACAAGTTTCTTCCTCTTAGAGCTTAGAAATTCCAGGGGGTACCAAATTGTAAACTACCCTGAAGGTAGATTACTCGAAAAAGGTTTACATTAAAAAATGTCAACCTTTTTTTTTAAATACCTGTTTGACGATACCCCACATGATGGAGTAGATTGAAAAAATATTTTCCGTAATAGGAGTGAAGTAGGGCTTCACTCCTAGAATCTAAAATAAATATATTATTATTTTATGATGCAAAAAATAATGTCTATATGCAACCTGCAACTATACGAAATTTCGTCTATTTATATTTCGACAGAGCGAAACCTTAAGGGTTTCTTGTAGCTACTACAGAACCCTAAAAAAGACTAAAGATAAACCAAATCTGTATACTTCTGTAAGTAACCTGCATCTGTCGTCTAGATCTCCTCCGAGTAGAAAAAGAGTACTTATGTAGCTCGAACGTTTGTTTTAGTTGTTTGTAAACGATAGGCTAAAGCTGTGGAGGGTAACTGGAATATATAGGGTAGCATGGGGATGATTCGGCGACACATTCGACGACACATTTTGGAATAAGAACTTACGTACAGAGAAACAGCTTTCATAGAAAGATCCAAATTTGAACATTTTGACGTTCCCTTCAACGGCTCACAATTTTCCACACAACCGTGGACACACCGTATGCTTGTAGTAGAGCGTGGTAGAACAATCAAATCGAAATGATAACTTTGATGCTGTTTATCTGTTCTGCTTTCTTTGATCCGTGATAGGAGCATTAAATATAAAATAAGTTTATGTTTAAATAATTACAGTTTCGATTCATCAAAATAAAAGTCTAAAAATATACAATATTAAAAAAAAAACCTAGCCGATCTCGTTCTACCCGTCATGACACAGACACATTTAAACTTGGAATCGGAGTTCAATTTGACGGTGTTATTTTGAGAAATCAAAAATAACTAATGCTGGCAACTTACAATGTTTGTGCCAATTGTGTCGGGTGTCGGGTTAGCTTTGAGAATTCAATTTTAGTTCGAGAGCCCATGCCCGGAGAGCGCTGCATATTTGATGAACGAGAGCTCTTCAACTATTACCTCAACACCCCCTTAAACGATCCCCGCGGTATATTAAACACTTACGATACGAAACTAATTAATTTGCCGTTTCTATCATAGCATTTGCTACACTTTTTAGTGGTTAAAAAGATTTGGGCAATTTTAATTAACAGCTTAACTCTAACAATATCAAATTTTATGAAGATTAGCAATGCTATTTGACGTTCTTGCAGTCTATGTTACTTTAATAGTAACTTGTAGGTTAATAGTAACTCATGCATAATCAGATGAACAATTTTGGGCATTTAGAGATGAACGAAAAAAATTTATTCTAAAATTGTTAAAGTCATTGCTGTGAGCAATATATCAAGTGGATTTATAAAAATACAAGTATTTTGAATGTGCTTATATTTTGTCGTATTACTGTATTTGGAATTTTCAATAATAACTTTCAATTTGATAATCACAATGGATGGTGGACAATGGTTAGTATTTTATCTCAATATTTTTTCTGCACGAAATACCGGACGTCCGTAAAGTTTTCCAAGTATCCCGGTTTTCATCCAAACTCGATTCTCGGAGTACACGTTAAAATAATACAAACGATAAAGACTTACTAAAAAGTAAAAGGTGAATTATTTCTTGACATTTATCAAAATGAATGTAGAATATTTAATTAACGTATTACTTAACGGTTACTTTAACACTTGTAGGTTTTCTGTACTAGTATTTTTAAGTTACAGGTATCCAGTAAAGTTATTTACAGTTTTAATTTATTTTGAACACAGTTCAAACGAATAAGTATTAATAAAACATCGAAATATATTTTCAAGAATCTCTAACCATCTAACCTGGCGATCCTTAGTTCTTTTATCATATATAGGTACCTACTAAGACACTGGGTGCCTATATTTAAAGAACCGAATGCGAGTCGTTGTTTTTTTTTTCGAATGGGTCTATGGTAATGGCCGGAAGGCCGTGTTAGCTACGTCGGACTGGACTGACGGTTGGCTAGTCGTTTTGTTGAGTTGTTGTTGTATGGGAACTTAAATATTTTATTCTCTTTTTATTATTTGTTTACTTTGCGTTGTTATACTTTCTGTGAAAATTTCAACTCTCTATCTATCACGGTTCATGAGATACAGCCTGGTGATAGACAGACGGATGGACGAACAGACAGCGAAGTCTCAGTATTAGGGTCCCGTTTTTACTCTTTGGGGGTGCGGAACCTTGTTAAGTTACGTTATTCCGTTTGCAATATCAATATTTGATAATGAAGGGACTATATATAAAAATGGCGTAATGTGACAGCTGGGTAATTAGTGACGTCACAGTACACGTAAAGCTTGTTATGATCAGATCTGGGGGCAGGTCGTAAACGCGGCTGTAACTAGTCTTAATAGTTGTTCCTTGTTCCCTATAAAAATGCACGCGAACCAGGTTAACGGCTAGGTACAGTTTTAACGCTGACACAAATCACGGGTAATGTAAACCGATCCCCGGTGATCCAGTACGCCTGTAAGGTGCAATATTTTTTTTTATTTCTTTTTTCATAAAAAGAAACATATACAATTCAAGTTATATCTCGCCAAACGAGTGTTTGACGGCGAGATGCGCTCATCTAATATAATATTTGTTGCATAATATTATGAGTAGTTAAGTATTTAGTACAAAATATAAAATAATAAAAAACAAAACTAAGTTATTAACTTCAAAGAAATTTACAGTTTATAAAAAAAGTAATTAAACTCATAATTTTATTTTAACAATGCAGCCCTTAACTTTTTCTTTATTATTCCAGTAGACATTTTTTTTGTGTGTCTTAATACATCTAACTTATTAAATATTTTAGGTACTAAGTATTTATTCGTCCTCTCTCCATAGTAGTTTTATTTTTATTTTTGGCTTAATCAGTCTTTGCTCTCTTACACTTCTAGTATTATATTTACTATCTACTATCACTTTAAATTCATTACTATAGGCTTACAGCCTATTAAGTACTCCACTCTTTTATCTATCGCCAAAATATTGCACACTTTAAATAGTTTCTCATATTCTGTATTACATTCGTACTTTACTTTTCTACTTACTAAATATTTCAATAGTTGTATTTGTAAATTTTTGACACTATGTAAATATGTTGCAAATGTTCGTCCATATACAATTTGCCCATAGCTTATCAGTGAGTCTGCTAGTGCATAATACACATTTTTTAATGTATCCACATTTAGTATCCTCTTTGGCTGATAAAACTTACCTAGAACTGATCTCAATCTATTACATACCTCTGTTATATGTAAAGTCCAGTTAAAGCTTTTGTCAATTTTAAGACCAAGATATTTAAGTTATCTACATAGCAGAGCGTAAAACAGCTACAGTTAGGTTGGTTCATATGTAGACATTCATACGTGTGGCCAGTTATTTTAATATCAATTACATTCATATTTTTTGCTTTATGATTGTGTGGTGAGTGCAGATGCATACACTGCGTTTTTTTAGGTTTAGATTAATTCCATTATCATGTGCCCACTTCGTAATATTCTCAAAATCGTCCTGTACATACTCCCGTATCTGTGATATATATTTTGAGGCGTATACCACACACATATCGTCCGCATACATAAATACCTTACACTTCCTGATCACATTTGACACACCATTCACATGCATAATGTACCCGATCGGGCCATACACTGACCCGGTCGGTACACCCAGACTCACATCCGCGTCATCACCGGCAATGTGCAATAGGCATGTTGCCTAGAATTTTTTTTTCATCTATTCGATGTTAGACAACATGTTAATTAACAATCTAGAACTCATTTTCGTATATCTTAAAAAATAACGAAGAAACAAACAAATTAAATTTACAATAAGAAAGAGCGATATATCGGCCTGTGACGTCACGAGTTGCTACCGCCATACATTTGTCATTACAAAATGTACGGTGGTAGCAACTTGTGATGTAACAAATGGTTTTGCGAGAAAAGGATGGGCAATATTTTTATTTGCTTATATTTTTAATCGCGTCAACCTAAATACCTATTTCTTTAAGATTTATGTTTCTTTATTCAACAATTTTAAAACTTAATTTATAAAAATGTATTATACCACACTAGGCAATATCCCTATTACTTATACCTAATTTTTAATTCGGATTAGATAATATAAAGACAGATATTGATTTACGCGAATGTTATTAATTGTTTTAAACACTTATGGATTGTTTCGCGGTACATCTGTCTATCTTTTTTTTTCCGACGTTTCGGCTACTTTCCGTAGAAGCCGAAACGTTGGGAAAAAAAATAGACAGATTATAATTTACTCGTATATTTCTTGTCATTTATCTCGTCACAATCTTTAATCATCGACACTCAAAAATATTATTAGACATTTGAAAAATGCCCGGTTATCCCTAAAATAGGTTGTGGGTTCTGGCGGGTGAGCGCTTTGTAAAAACGGGTACGCGTCACGTCTGAGTTAGATTAATGAACGGCCGCGCGAAAAAAGTCTACGGGTTAAAGAAGACTGCGATCACAACAATTACAACGAGAGCTTTTGTTCGCACGAATATTATGTACGAAAATGTGTGTAAACGAGTAATTTGTTTACACCGTACAAAAAAGTTACAACATAAGACGAGGGGATCTTTAACATCATAAAGCGTACAGCTGTAGCTCTGCAAGTTTGAAGTACAAATATAATATTTGCGCTGCTATCTTCACGTATTGTAATCCTTAGGACTTCGCTGAGACACCTCAAGCTGATAATGATGTCTATCCTCAAAACTCAAAGGTATAGCAAATAAGAGACCGACTAATCTTTAGTTCTCTTAAAATCCTTGTGACAGGACCTTCTGGTCCTGAGTATAAAATGTTTTCTAATTTTTAGGATAACATTATTCACGAATAATATTGATGAAAATATCATAAAGAGGAAAAGCTTGTTTGTTTGAATTGAACAGGCTCCGAAACTACAGAAATTTCACACAAATATATAACAAATATAGAGTAGAACATGGGAAAGGACAAAGGCTACTATTTATCGCGTAAAAATGTACGGTTTCCGCGGGATTAGCATCGGAAACGTCGCGGGCAACATATTTATCATCAATTAACCAATTACACTTCTTTTTTTATATCTTTGCAATGTCTTTGTAGTTTGTACTTCGTTTTTTTGTGCTTTAAAAATAATTTAATGACTGATTCAATTTACTGCGGTGAAGTGTTCATGCAACATTTTTGAAATTACATAGCTACTCAAAATGTGTCTTCGTTTGTGATAACTCGGTGACCTACTTTCGTCTCCAATGTGGTGTTTCATTCCTTTCAACTTTCTCACCCAAAGCTATGAATTTTTAATATTTGTCACTGAATAAACAAAAAACAGAGCAACCATAAGTGAGTAGGTACCGTAAAGGGCTCGAGACTGACATTGAAATGAGCTTTCATCAGACACATTCATAGTGATTTGAAAGTTTGACGCTCCGATTTCGATTCATGTATAAGATAACGGTGCTTTTTACTTAGTCTTAACTAGGCCTCAGATATTAATATGCTATAATAGGCGATATCTAAAAAACACCTTCACGTTTTTAAAAAGTTTTGATAATTAAAATATGTTCTTTATTGCGTAATTATGGACGTCATTATTAAATATTGATTTATTTATTTATACCTCATGGTGGTACCATTATTTAATATCATTATATTAATACGTGGAGCAAAACTTTCAAGTACGGTTTTAAGAGAATTGTGCATACGGATCAGTGTGAAATTTGGCACATTTAAAGTTTATGTGGAGGAAGGCCTGCCAAAAACTAATCTTTTTAAAAATAACGCTTAGAAATACATTAAATTTATAAAATTAACAACAACACACACTATCTCACTCATACTAGCAGTTGTGTTTATAATATAGTAGGTTTGACACAATTGTCCATGAGTGTCAATCCTTCTTTCACAATCCATAAACAACATTTACATATTTTTTTGCGTATCTAAGAGGCAAAAGAAACCTAAGAAAGTCGAAACTTTAAAATTAAAACATGAGTTATGGTCGAATTTCGACCACAGGGCGACGTCTAGTTATAATTATTCGAGGAAACAGTGCAGTAATAATACTGATACAGTAATTGTGATATGAACGTCACTCACGGGGACGTTGTGGTTTCTGCCTGAGGAACAGGGATCGAAACTAGATGCATCAAGTGCGGAATTCCTATTTGCTTGTAACACCAAGTGAAAGTATAGCAAAAGTGCTACATTTTTGTGATTATGCTCTCATTTTGTCAATTTACAATGATAAAAGTGTAATTTTCTATACCTAAATGTTTTTGTTTTATACTTGATGAACAACTTTATTATGGGGTTCCTTGTCAACCTAGTGTTGGAACACTGAATACGCTAGGCAGTCCCTACATTGCCAGGCGTATTCATACATTTTAAGAAGAAAGTCTAGATATCCTTAGGATCAAGTCTAGGCTTTCTTCCTCTAGGGTTAGAGAACTAGAGAACCTAGAGCCTAGAAATACCCTATTTCTAGGCTCTACGCCTTAATGTAAATTAAATCGATACTATAATTTTTTAATGATGACTACAAAGCAAATAACATTCCCATCAACAGTGATCACCTTAAGGGCCAGTCCGTAAATAAGTAATATAGAAAGTATAGAGCAGTCAAAGTGGAAAGCCGGTGCATTGTTAGTAATTTAAGTAGGGAAGTTCCTCTCGCAGTCAGATGTAAACCTATATGTAACAAAGCTTCGGCGTAAAGTTTGCACGGACTCGACTTCTCTGTTAACAACACTGTTGGCACACTTAAACAGTGTAATTAATGTAACTTTTGCCTCACCTTCGGTGTATACTTCACAAGTTTAGATGCGTTACTAAAGTTATCACGAACATAAAGTTCATAATTATACAGTAAATTTTTAATTATATGCAAATAAAAAATTATATGTAAATATTATATCCGTGTATGTTTAAAAGAAAAACACGTAGGTATATGATTTAATTTTAAAAGTATTTTAAAAGTAAATAAGATTAGAAAGAGTTAGGAAGGCGGACTAAATAAAGTAGAAAAGTGTATACTGCGCCGCGGGAAACAGCTTGGCAAATATAAGAATGAAGAGCAAATGTACTTGGGGTAATTTCGGGGGCCTTATGAAATATCAAGGATGAGATTTGGCCCAAAGTTCCGTTATGAAATCTCGGAGCGACGCGGTGAGGACCGCCGCGCCAGGCACATCGCAATTTTGGGTCGTAGCTTAATATTGTAAGGTCAGAAAAAGGATCATAATTTCTTTAATGTAATTGGATCGAATATTTTCTCTCCTTAAGTTTATTATGTATCTAGTTTGTATCACTCAGAACAAAAAAAAAACTTGCTAAATTATGACGATATAAAATATGTATGTTACATAACTAAACGCCCTCATTAAAAATAAGCTGGCGGTTTTCAATGGTTGAAAAATAAAATTGCAGTGGGGAAATATTTGAATCTTCAGAAGGAAGGTGAATGCGCCCCTCCCTCCATTGTGCTCGGAGCCGTACGCTATTCGTAACAATTTGTCTACGATCGCCTCACTTTTACCATGTTGTGAGTTTTGATCGAGATGCAATTTAAATAAACCGAGTAAATCCATTCTTGAGTCCAGATGACTTAGTTTAAAGTTTCTATAGATTTTATTTTTGTTTAAAGTTTTTAGTTTGTGGAATTGGAATTATTGTATATGATATCTATCATAATTAGTTTACATTAGTTGTTAAATATGCTAGTCGTTAAAATACTTAAAGTCGAACGATTTGACAGTCGGCACTCGGTCTTGTAGCGTCAGGTAAATGGTAAGGTATGTACAAAAAAGTATCAAGTACAGTCGCACATAAACCACATTATAAAGTTATTGCTATGGCAATAAGGAATAAAACAGGCACACCGTATGTATCAGCGACTTCACATAATGTTATTAATTTCGGCTCACAATCTTCGGCTGTGTTGGCCGCAGTTTCTTTGTTAAGTAGCATCGGTCGAACTAAAAGCGAGGGTAGGTAATTCCTTGTATATATTTCAATAATAATAATAATAAATAATATTTGTGTATAAAATTATTGTCCGTTTTAAAAGTATCGCGCTAAATTCCGTGTCCGGGCGCCCGCGGTGTTGTACCGGGGCGATCGCCGGATATTCGGCAGGGATAACATATAAGCCGATTAAGTTGTGTAGCCAGCTTTTGTTTGTTACGTAACGTTCATCCGTACTAAGTTATTATTTAATAATTAATTAATAACGTGATTAATTGAATTAAATTGAATGAGTTAGTTAATTCAGATAATACAAATTACATTAAATAAAATGTATTAATGCAAATATAAACACTTTAAACATTATAAAGAAAACACAGAAAACAACAAAATACCTACCACGAGGCATTAATCACACTTTTGTATTAATTTTGTGCATAAATTTTAATTAAAAAACATAATTAACAATATCCTATTACAATAAGTGTGATTATTTTTAATATACTTACTTACCTAAGTATATGAAAAAATATAGGAAACAAGAACTGATGTTTCATTAATATTAGATTAATCAAATAAGCTTATGTAATATCAAGCCGCGGTGTCCCGAGGGAAAAAAGTTAGCAACTCCTGTTAAGAACAATTACTGAAATTTTCCTACGACCAATAAATAGAAGAAACTAGTGATTCATGGGAATGACAAAATATAATATTTTTATTTATTTTATTGTTATATATTTAAATTCAATATGTCATTATATCATAAAAGGATAAAAGATGATACAATCCAAAATGTTTTTAGTTCCTGCTGTGACCATGGCGTACTCTATTTCGCAAATCTGTAGCTTAACACTGGAATGAATTCAAATAAAATCCATAAAGTAAATATGTATATATATTATGTTAATTTATATTTAGTTGCTGCTATTTTTATATGAAAGCCACGAAAAATGTAATATCCTGATGGTACAGCAATAAAGGCTCTGTACTCCACATCGCTAGACACTACTGGGCGAATTTATATTCTGTATTATCATTGCTATAAATTACATGGGACCAATAAAAGCGTGTGTCAGACATTGTCCGAATTATTACATTTATAATATAAATATAATATAATAATTAACTGTCCGTTCTGTTGAGGCGACATTGACATACCAGACGGCCGCCAACCTCTCGTAATCGCTCCGTAATAATTCGGACAATGTCTGACACACGCTTTTATTGGCCCCATGTAATTTATAGCAATCATAATACAGAATATAAATTCGCCCAGTAGTGTCTAGCGATGTGGAGTACAGAGCCTTTATTGCTGTACCATATTTTGGTAATTTATAATATTATGAATAATAATAATAATAATATTTTTTTATTATTATGGTTTTTAGTAAAACAGTATGCTTGCATTTGTAATTGCATTGTAACAAAGCTAGCGGTCTGATTTTTTGTCGCACAGAACTCGTTAGCGGCACAAGCTATTCTTTTTGCATGGAGCATAAAAATCGAATGCATCGTTTCGGAGATATTATGCGGCAAAAACGCGATTTTGAAAGATATGGATGGAGGAATGGAGGGAGAATAAGCATACTTTAAAGCAGGTATGGGCAACATTTGACATGTTGAGGGCCAAACTTTAGCGTGCAAATACGTTCGCGGGCCGCGTTTAAAAGTACTTAGTGCATTTTAAAGTAGTGATAATATTTTTTGCAATAGATATTAGACATGAAATAATACGACAATGTTATTATAGTACAATTTATTAAAATAACAAAATGAAATTTAAAACATGGTACTTTATAATTAAATCGTTAAATTTGCAATTGTTACAAACTACGAAAGTTAAATACACCGAAATCAATGAAACATTTGAGCTTGAATTTGGGAAACTAATCCATCGATATTTGGTTTAATTCCACTGATACAAAGACGTAAAGAATTTTCCAAATTATCGTCAGTCAGTTGTACGATGTGTTGATTTATTAACTTTCATCAATGAAAATAACTGTTCGCATGTATAAGTACTGCCGCACAAATAAATCGTCTTGCGAATTTTCTAAGCTGCGGAAAATTGTCTTTTACTAGGTACTTTTTGTAGAAATCGCACAACTCTACGTCTTCAAATTTTGGATTTTAGGAGTGAGTTTTCTTGAATCTCAATCCATTAGTATCATACCATTTGTAAGTGTATTGGAGCATTTTGTACATTAGATTTTGTAGGAGTAGCAAATAAACTGAAACAGTCTTCCGTGTTTTTGAAGTCGCTAAATCTGTTCGAAAATTGTATTATATTTTAAATTCATCAGTAACTTGAGTTCTTCAGCATATTGATCATAAGCAATATTTTTATACGCAGAGAGCGTGTTGAAATGGTAACTGTTACCAGACAGCATCTGTGACTTCCACAAGCGTAGTTTGATCTGAAACGCTTTCAAATGGCTGTACAAATCATTTACTAACTGTCCTTGTTTTAGAAGATTCTAATTTAAATCATTCAAATAGCCTGTAAGATCGACCAGAAATGCTAAGTCACATAACCATTTTAGGTCACTTAATTCAGATAGTGGTTTATCTTTTATTTTCATAAAGCCTGCTATCTCATTTCTAAGCTCGTAAAACCGTTTCAACATTTTTCTTTTGCTCAGCCATCTGAATTCACAATAATATGTTACGTCGTTATATTCAGCTGATATTTTATCCAAAAACGCCTTGAACTGACGATGGTTAAGCGTTGTTAGCCTTAAGTTGATGGTTTTTACTACCACATTCGTAACATTCTGGAGTCGAATGGACTTGGAACACAAGTTCTGTTGGTGGATAATGCAGTGAAGGACTATCAAATCATCTTTTTGCACATTTAATTCTATTGATTTTTCATTCAAAATTCCGATGAAACCTTTACGTAAGCCGATCATAGAAGGTGCACTATCAGTGTATACTCCAGTTAATTTTGACCATGGCAAGCCAAAACTTGTGAATACCTTTTGAACTTCAATAAAAATATCCTCTCCTGTAGTGGTTCCTTTTAGCGGTTGTAAAGCAAGCAATTCCTCAGTAACATTGAACTCCTTATCAACACCTCGAATAAATATAGCCAGTTAAGCTGTGTCAGACAAATCGGTTCTCTCGTCTAATGCTATGGAAAATGATTCAAAGCTATCCATACGGTCAGTCAATGTTGTTTTTATATCATTAGCCATCATTTCTATACGTCGAACAACAGTTCGACTTTCAAACAAATTTTTCAAATTCATTTTTCTTTTCAGGACACAAAATACCGCAAATTTCTAACATACACTCCTTGATAAATTCTCCTTCGGCAAATGGTTTTAATGCCTTTGCCAATTTTGAGCTAACTATAAAACTAGCTTTCACAACATTATCAAGTGGTGTTCTTTGTTTATGAAACATTTGTTGCTGTTTTTCCAAATTTGCGGTAAGCTTCTGGATTTTGTCTGTTCTTAATTGTCCTGTCAGTGAGTGCAGCGTAGCATGCTTAGTTGAGTAATGCCTCTTTATATTGAATTCTTTCATTACTGAAATGGATTCATTACACAGCAAACAAATAGGCTTATAATTGTGCAAGATAAAAAATAATTCTTCAGTCCATTTTTCTTGAAACTGGCGACCCTCTGTGTCTACTTTTCGTTTCTTTCCACCAGACATAATTTTTGTTTACTTTTCGTTCAATAAACTTAATAACTATAGTTAGTAACCACTCAAGATGCACACAAAGTCACAAAGCAAGTTGACAGCTCGAGCAGTTCGCTAGGATATCGCTTGTCCAAGTTATCACCTCGGTAGCTCAAATAGAACTGAACTAACGTTCGGGCCATCCACCCGCTTATATAGGCAAAATGAAGGAATAATCTGGTATAAACTAGTTTAGAATAATTGAGAAGCAATAAATCTTTTGATGTGTCGCCCGTGAGGCGGCAAACCTCAAAGAATTTGATCGAGCAAGCCGAGTGGCGGCGATTATCAAAGAGTGAGACGGCAAACACCAAATCCTTTGATGTTTGCCGTCTCACTGTCACTCCCGTGAGTATAAGTACCTAATGTAATATTTTTTTAATTGGGGTTTTTCAACATGTCTCGCGGGCCGGATCATATCTTACAGCGGGCCGGATCCGGCCCGCGGGCTGGTTGTTGCCCATATATTATTTAAAGCATACTTCTACCGCACTGAGAAATTTCAAATTTGCTGTCAGAAAAAGAAAATTTGAAATTTAATTAAAGGGAAAATATAGAATAGGTAAAGTAGCTGGAAAAAAAAAGATTTTAAAGTTTTTAATTTTACAAATTCACAGGAACAAAATGAACTAAAACTTTCACTGATAACTTTGTAATTCTTATTTATATAACAAATCTCATAAATGAAGAAGTTGTAGGTTAGTTTAGATTACAGTAGATGCTTCGGGACTCGACCGGATAAATAAGGTGGCCTCACAGAAAACCGATGGAAAATAGCACTTGCGTTGAGTTTCACTGCGTGAGGAAGATACCGATGTCCAAAAGTTGGTTTTAAAGCTCGCGAACGCACTTGTAACTCTTCTGGTGTTACGATGTCCATGAGCGACGGTAAACGTTTCCATTATGGAATAGATCTGGACAAGGGTAAACGGATCGCCCGTTAGTATGAAATTGTAAGAAGTTCTTACTAATTCATTTGGAAACGAGCAATCCGATCGCCTGGTGGTTAGAAACTGTTGTAATTTCTTACCATCAGAGGTAGGTGGTTGTAATTGATTCGAGAACGTACTTGTGATTCCTCTAGTGTGACAACCGTCCACGGCCAGCAATTATTTTATTTATGGAATAAATCTAGAAACAAACAAATGGATCGCCTGATGGTAATTACTCCCGCATTAAGATATCTGCAACTTCGGAGAAACTATAAGTGCGTTCACGGCCTTTAAAACTCCAAATTCCTTGGTCTTCGGGTAACCTACAAAAAGAAATGAGATCCCACAAAAACAAGAAAAAAGTCAAGTATTTGCAAAAAGTTATGAGATGTACTCGTAGTCTGACGAAGTGAAATTCAAGATGGTCCATTCAATTAGTTACTCATAAAAAAAAAGGATTGTGTGGTTTTATGAAACCACAGTGAAACTTAACAAAATAGCGTGGAGCACTGGCACCAATGAGTACTAGTCTATATACTACACGGTCAGCTGATGCGAACTATAGGCGCCGCCATATTGGCCTCGGCTGCTCTGACGAGCGCTTTTCACTTTATCCCTACTCCGCGGCCGACCGTCACGCGACATGCAACACACAGACGAAAAAGTTTGAGACGATGTAATAAAATTTTCACTTTAAAATTGTAACCGTATGTGGAAAAACTTATTTTTATAATTTATTATATAAAATAGAAAAACAGTGCCTAAAGACAAAGGTCTTTGAACAGTGCGTGCTGCCAGTGATGTCTTATGGATGTGAAATGTGGTCCCTCACTGTTGGCCTCTTAAATAAGCTTAAAGTCACTCAAAGAGCGATGGAGAGAGCTATGCTCGAAGTTTCTCTGCGTGACAGAATCCGCAATGAGGAGATTCGCAGACGAACTGGAGTAACCGACATAGCTCGCAGAATCAGCAAATTGAAGTGGCAATGGGCAGGCCACATCGCTCGTAGAACTGATAACCGCTGGGGAGTGACGATTTTTAAATTAGATAACTTAACCATACCTATAAAAAGTTCTCAAAATGGTCAACAACCTTCAAAATTAACGTACGGATTCGAAAATTCTTATTGGCATAGTGATAAGATCGAAACGCTTTTCCAGGTTTAAAAGTGACTTGCATGGGTCTAATACGAGTATATCTATATTATTTATCTTATCGATTTATATTAAAATATGAATGCCGGTACCGGACATTTATCTCTTTAAGTACTCATTGCCAAGTCACTATTTAGGCAATATAATAAATAAAAAATAATAATTTTACACATACGGTTACAATTTTTTTATGAGTAACTATAATTAAATGGACTACCTTGAATTTCACTTGGTCTCCACTACATCTCATAACTTTTTGCGATGGAAATACTTGGCTTTTTTCATTTTTTAGGTAATTTTTTGTGGGATAAACATTGTAGGAAACAAAAATATCTCGAACATTTTATTTAGCGTCAATAAAAGGATACGATACGTTAGTAATGGAGATTCCATTATACCTGAGCCATTTCATTATTAAACGTTTAGGAGATAACTCGGGACCAGCACACAACTATGATTGATAGACGCAGGATAATGGCCAACTCAAATTGAAGTCAAAGTACCTACCTACCTATATTATGGTAATGATATAGCCGAATGATATCCTAAAACTAAGTTCTTATCTTATTTTTACCATGTGTAGTTTTGCATATTATACTTTTTTGATGCGAAACGCATAATTTAAATATGTAACTTGTAAATAGTAGAAAAACTGGTTGCAAAAATAATATGTAGCCCTCTTTGTACTTTTCAATGGGGCGAATTGGGCTAGCCCGGAAAACGAGAGGGTAGCAACCCTTGGAGCCCTTTAACCCGTCCTGGAATCACACGAAATTAATTCCGCCAAATCGTTAATTGATTGTAAATAATGAGTTCATTTATCAGTGCAATTAGTCCCGCGCCACCGTAGCAGTTATGTGTACCGTGAGTAGGCACATAACTGCTATCCACGTGTCAATCGGCCAAACGTCGAGGAATGGTCATAAAGGGACAAAACGGCTATTGAGGTAATAGAAATGCGTTAATTGGAACTTGTTCAATAGCGTTCGTCAGACATACAGTTCGGACCGCGGATCGGACTGCGTTCCAAACCAAGGAAGGATATGTTTGGTTTGGACTGCCGGCGTCTTACATTAGGGTTCACACCGAAACGAAACGATACGCGACATGAGGCTGCATTTTTAAGATAGCTACTCAAAATGGAACTTTATTCATTACACAAGAAGATTAACCTAACCTAACCCAACACGCTATAGCGCACGGTTAAAAGTGTGGAAAATACGCTGGTATCGACATGCCAATTGCCAAATAACTGTCAGCCCAGCGCATTTACACGTTCGTTTCGGAGCGCGGATTAGAACCGCGGCGCGGCGTGTGCTATTTCCTACGGTTTTTGTAACGGGCGCTAATAAGTTAGCGTTAATATTTGACCAGATTACAACATATTAGGCCCTTACATATAAAATTGGCGTTTGGTCGTACTGGCCACTTTGATTTCAAATATATCTTCTTTGGTTAGGAATTCTAATTTCAAATTTAGCACTATTTACTCATGCATTTGTGTTTAGAAAACTGTAATTCATTTGTTTTTTTCTCTTTTGGTTTTTTCTTTGCGTTCACTCTGTTCACAAAATGGAAAACTTGAAATATCGTATTTTCGAGTACGAGTTCCACCGTGGCACCAGTGCTGCAGAAACGGCTCGAAGGATTAATGATGTGTGCAAAAAAGCGGTGTCACAAAAGAAACCACAGTGCGTTTTTGGTTCCAACGTTTTCGTTCTGGAAATTTCGACCTGCAGAACAAGCCCCATGGACGGCCGGAGACCAAAGTTGATAATGATGAATTGATGATTGGCTATTGTGGAAGCGGATCTATCTCAAACCATGTCCGAGTTAGCTGCAGGCTGCGGTGTTAGTGATAAAACTATTTTAATCCACTTAAAGCAAACTGGGAAGGTGAAAAAGCTTGAAAGGTGGCTACTAGGTGGTGGTGGATCTCCCTAAAAATATAACATTATATTGGCCTTCAAAGTGTGGAAAGGTATTGTTTTCGCCCTGATCGACATTACATCTATTTTTAGAAACGATTCTCATCAGTGGTGAGATCACCGCGTGCAATAGCATCGACATGTAATGTATTGCCAGTCACACCACTAAAATTGTAATGGCCTCAGTTCTCGGAGGTGGAGTTTGTATGGGAGGAACGTCAATGTTTCTATACCCGCGTAAAAGACTAATGAATGAACATCATTATATTTAGAATTAATTTTTTTTAAGTTTTATACAAAGGTCGTTTGATACAGCCATAAGGGCAGGTTAACCTAACACCTGATTTTAAGGAGTATCCATGGGCGGCGGTAATCGCTTACTATAAGGTGGTCTCTGTGCTCGTTTTCTAGTTCATTTTATTAAAAAATCAAGAAAACAAATGGTGACAAACCATGTCAATCGCTATATCTTATAATATCCATACACCAGACGCTCTATTAGTTCCATATTGACATAAATAGTATAGACCGTCATGCCAATTTACACCCATACACGGTCAGATCTAACTTATCCGAACTGATCAAAACGATTGAACGATCGTCTTAATCAGTGCGAAATACCATACAATCTACTGTATGGTGTATCGCTATCCTAAAGTTTTTATTAATTTATCGTAAACTCAGATAACCTTTGATGACTTGATTTGATGCGGATATGACTCCCATTGACCGTAATTTTAATTTTATTTTGGTTAAATAAATAAATAAATATTTAATTATTTTACTGGTCAATAGTCATCTGATTCACCACTGGTCACCTATTTCACCATAATTGATCTGACAAGCATGCCAAATGGATCTAGAAGAAATAATGAAACCTACACGCATCAAGTAAAAACATATGCAACTATGACTGTTCAAAAAATACTATGCAGCATATGCGGCTTTTAGTGCAAATATCTAGTGTCCATCTACTGTAACACGGCAAAGGGTTGCGTGGCCGCGACCGCTCAACGGTCGAGACAATTAATCACTGTCGCGGCTGGCGCCTTGATTTCCTCCGAGAGTAAAAAAATGCTGAATAATCATAAACACCACTAACAGCCACCCTGGACCTTGATATTATGAGCTATACAAATAATTTATGTAATATTCTTTTTAAAAAGAGATATTATGTGGAGGTAACAATAACATTATTATTTCTTTTTTATTTGTCCATTTTATCTCGTAACGCTACAGGCCCGGATCTATCTGGGGCGAACCGGCGCCAAAAAGATCTGCTTCGTACTAATTAAATATCAGTCTCAAGGCTGATTTGGCTTCAACTTAAAGCTCCTCACATCACAACTCGTTCAATAAGCACGAAACCTATTTTCTGTCGAGTATAGATAGCACCTAGTCTTAGTCTCTAACTTTAGCCAAGAGTCTATCGACAATTAGCTTATGTCTACTTCTGCCTAATTCCAGGAGACGTACCGCCGTTGGGCGTGCAGCACAATGGTGCCGCTGTGGGTGGAGGAGGGCGCGGAGGAGGGCGAGGAGGGCGGGCGGGCGAGGCGCGCGCCGGCCGAGCACGCGGCGCGCTGGCACGCGCGGCACCTGGAGCGCGTGGGCCACCTGGACCGGCGGCGCGGCGGCGGCGTGGTGGGCCGTTGGGTGCGCGCGGCGGCCGCGGGCCCAGGCCGGCCCCTGCTTCGTCTCAAGCCCTGCCTCGCCGTCTGCCAGCTCGTCGAGCAACACTGCCCATATTTCTTGCCCGCGGACCGCGCGCCGGCCTACCCCACGCAATATGCAGGCGAGCCGACGTTCCTATGCCTTGGTAAGTGTCCAGATAGCGACATATATATACATAGAGAGCGTTATAGTTTAAGACCACCGTAGTTCATGTTATACCAATAATTATTAGGATCAAGCACAGTTACCTAATAGTGTTTTCGAGTGAGATTACTTTTAAATGTTGAGAGCAATAAAAAAAAAATATTATTTTCTCTACCAGCTACTTTGGTTATAAAGACAATACAACGAGAAAAATTAAAGCATATTGTTTTTAAAATGCCAACAAAAGAAAGCGGGTTAAGTAAAAAAGCTCAACTGTAGAAAGAAATTAACTCCAAAAAGTTTGCCCGCATCTTGCCCCGATTATACCAGAAAGTATTTACTGTAAAACTATGTCTTTACGTTATTCTACTAAGTATATTCTAAACAGGTGCAATAATTGTTTAATATTAAAAAAAAGAACACTCTTTAAACTTTTCACTCTTTACCTATCGCATACCACTTCAGTTACTTTTTTTGACTGCAAAAAACTATTAGTCAGTCATAAATCTTTTAAAACGTTATTTTTCATGTAAATTACTGCCTGTAGTACCTACTCTTACCCTAATTTCAGTAAAAATTTTAATCTTGACTCGTTGAAATTTTAAATTATGCAAATTGAACCCCTGTTCAATACTTACGGCTAACCACTCTGGTACAACGGGTCGAGGTTATCTCTATTTACTACTTAGTATTTAGTGCTTGGTGCCCTCGCAGAAAGAGATTTTCAAAACTGGGCTCATAATTCATTCCTAAATCAATGTAGTTTTGTTTAGATTGTATAACTTGAGAAAGGTTTATTTGATCGACGTTTCGTTAAATATCCAAAGAAGGAAATCTAGTAGTCTTTCAGAGAATTTCTTTAGTATATTTCTCAAACTTAAGTTTATAAAAATTGTTCGTAATAAAATGTTTATTTTTATAAATTCCTGGCAAAGGTTTGCGCGTGTCGCTGACAGCGAAAAAGGAGCTATAGGCTCGATTAACTGGCCGACACCGCTTGGCCTGCGCTCGCGAGAAACGGAACAAACGCCACACTGTGCGATGCAACTTCTTTTGTTTTTCTTTTCACATAACTGTGACCAATTGTTGCATCTTGGCTCTCTTATTCATCTCTCAATCTTTCCTTTTAAAATGCGCCGCTTTAAGTTTGAACCCTCGTATTTTCAAGAAAAATAAAAACGCTTCTTTCGTACAAAGCGCCGGTGATTACGAATATTTGAGGCTGCAAACTGTAGAATTTTTGTTCATTTGTGCAGCTTTGTGAGATACTGTGTTACGGGTAATTGTAAATATATTTAAAATAAGGGTCGTGGGCAGAAGGCCGTACGGTCTGGTTTAGCCTCTTGGTGTCTGTGGGGATCGGAGGGCTTTAACCACGTGGAAGTAGCTGGGTCCAGGACTGTGGCACGTGGCGAGAGCGAACTGGGGCTCCAACTTCGGGTAGTTTCCCGCTGTTCACCGCGCCGTAGATCGTCCATTCGGCGGTGCAGACTGATTCCAAAACCAGTAGTTCAGTCCGGAATATCTAGCGGCACTCAGAACTCCAGATGTGGGAAAATAGCTCCTTGCTTAGCGACAATAAGTCCTTGTAATCGGTGCCTTGAACCCGGTGTATAGATCTCTGGAAAATCCATGAAAAACGTGTGGGTGTCCCGTCACACAGCGTGATCTTAACCCCAAACGATCAAAACCACGGGCTGTGTGACCATCAAAAAATAACAGATGATATACAAGAATAATTAAGGCATGGATACAAATATCCTAATATTTTAACAATGCGAGAACGGAGAGATGAAACTACAAATGATACCACGTGGTATGGCCAATCAAATAATGGACAACTAATTTTACGATGTGATCCTGTCCTGAAAAATCCTGAAACAGCTACAAAAGAATAAAAAGTTTAACTTGTTAAAAAAATATTTGAAAAAAGAATAAACTACGACGATGGGAGTTATATTATGCTAGTCTTTTGTCTACGCGTACCTCGTACCACGCGTACATTCCTCCAACTCATTGGCTTAGAATATTTCATGCACATTCAGATTCGTCTATTGTAACATTATTCTTCTAAAATCAATTATAGATGTCATAGTATGCACTATGCTTATGATCCTTGTTGCTATTTTCAGATCCACGTATACCAGAAACCGGTGCTCAGGCCAACAAGTCCAACTACGGGGCGGACGAGTGCTGCTACTGGTACTGCGAGGGGCGGCTGTGCTACCGCTGCGAGGCGCGGCTGAGCGAGCCGGCGCGGCCGGAGCCCGAGCGCTGCGCCCCCGTGGAGGAGCGCTCGGCCACCTGCGCCGTGCCGTACCAGGCGCCGTCGGCCACAGCCGTGCCGCGCCCACCGTCGCCGCTGCTGCTGGCGGCGCTCGCGCTCGCCCTTCTGGTGCGGACTCGCTGGACACGACCCATATCTGTAGTGAATGTGCGCGACGAGCGGTTATAGTTTTACGTTCACGTGCGGCGCGCCCCGCAACCCGCCCGCGCCCCGCGCCCACCGGACCACGTTCGAACCCTCAGTTAGTGCTGTACTTATGATAATAACGCGAGTTCGACGACGCCCGCGACGCCGGCCGCCGCCCCCGCCGCCACCGACGCGCGGCGCTTAGAGACTGTAAGTTTATGTCAGTGTCCGACTGTTCGATACGCATTTAACGAAGAAACACCAATGTTCCAAAATAATACTTATAGGTTTTGTCTGGTGGAGCCGACAATCCGGCCAAACGGTAATAGTAACGTCACGAATCGTAAACGAAGATAGAAAATTTGCGTTGTATAAGATTATATATTTTAAATAGAGTTTTAATGTTCAGTTAACGTATTATGAATTAGAAGCACGCGTTGATTTGAGTTATTTTTGCTATAATAGTTTACCGATGATAATATAGGCAATATTTTTGACAATTCATGGAAAGGTAGGCAGATGTGTGGATCTGTATTCTGTACACACCTCTGCTTTACAGTGATCTATTTTATTCGTCCATTATGCCATGCAACATCTTAATTGTGCGAAATGTTTTGTTGTAAGTTTGTCAGACTAGCAGGCAAAGGAAAAAGTTAAATTGTTCAAATACGGTCTACATTTTTTGTATTGATTCATTTTAGATTTACTACCTATGATACGTAGACCACCTAGGCGCGTCCCCGTATTACATAATTAAATCGATAAAAAGATGTTAAATTATGAATTCGTACAAGAAATGGCGCATGATATTTTTATTCATTTTAAATCACTGTTATTATTAAAGACAATTGATTTCGTATGAAATAAAGTAAACTTTCATTAAATTTGTGCTACATAAGACGTCACAGTAAAAAGGTTAGAATAGACAAGACTTATAAGTCCTTTTGAACATAGCGACAATAGTTACGTAATATAATCTCCATAATTTTGTAGAAATTTTTGTATTAAGTAACGATGACAAGTCGGTAAGTTATGACAGAGTCGTGTTACATTTACAGAGCTTCAATTCGCCAGGAACAAAACTCATAAAACTATAAATTAGATAGAATTCTTTTCTAATTATTTTTAAAGGTTTTACTTAAAAGTTCCTCTAAAATAAATCACGTTCAAAGTTTAGTCAAATAAATACTCAAGATCAGAGCTTTTATCAACAGCTTGCAGAGCTATATATACCTTTTTCTGACAGTTTTTTCCGTCAGAGCCGGCATTAGAAGGAAGTTTGGTTGCTCGAGTTCATAATATAATTATTATGAAAAATATTTGAGACTTTTGAAACTTTATTTTAATTTTAAAAAATCTACTACTTGATAACATAGGTACATAACCGGGGCCTTTAGTCAAGATGCATTCGAGAATTTCGACGGCGAAGTTCGAAAACAAAATGTATGGGATTTGACATAAGGCCTCGCAAGAGATATGTCGCTTAGCGATCAAAAAGCGAAAAATATATGATGTCAAATCCCATCATATATTTTTGATTTCGAAGTTTGCTGTCGAAATTATCGAATGCATCTTGACTAAAGGCCCAAATTTGCAACCGTGATAATTTTATTGTAAACATGAAAGTTTCCCTCGGAAGCCACTTTTACGTACTACATTTTTTTTTCAGACTAGACGATCTGTCCGTACAGCCTTTTTAATAAAGCATCGTAATCGATAATTATTTTTGAACTAGTCAGTTATTAATATTAAATATACGTTATGTCATACTTTTGTGTCGAAAGCGTGATTGGTGTTCGATAACTAGACTCTGTCGCAGCTTAATGTGTAATAATAGAATTAAACAATTGTAAGTATTGTTTTGTATGGAATCAATTGTTCTAGGGGCATCGAATGCTCCGATAGATAATACATCCGTCTTATGAAATCTGTAATGTACCAAAATCCATGTACACATAGTTGAAGATGTTTTTATATGAATTGATCGATATTATTGTATATTATGTATATGTGTAAATGGTAAGGCTCACGCCGCACGCCCGCATTCGTTCTCGGTACATTTGTGTGTGGTAATATTCGTTGTTCCGTTCGTTCCTTAGTGGCGTCGTTGATTATGTGATGGATGACGAGATTTATAATGAACGTTTATTGACACTTTTTGAATTGAATGGACATTTGTTGAGATTGTCCTCGTGCGAGGATATAGTTGTTGTATTCAAATGATAAATGATAATAATATTAAGTAAGTTATTTTTTACGTTTTTAACGTGTAAATATGTCGAAAGCGAATTGTTGTAACCATTCCCGTACTCGAAGCCACCGAGGGTGCTAAAAGTCTATTAACGCTTTTTAGGGCATTGCGTTTTCTTTCTCGTTTTACAATGAGACTTATAGATATACGAAGATGGATGCCGTCGATGGCAGTACGTTTCGCCGAACTCACTTGAACTGTACAGCTCTCGAACCATATCATCTACTTAACTTTACATCTGAACCGAAGCAATTGTTTTCATAGAATTTTCCAGAACAATAAACGACGTGTTCGCTGACTTTGAAGATATTAAAGTGACGTAGCTACGGGTCGTTTTGATGATGAGGATCTACGCTCGCTAATATCTTGCCGGAACGATGGAATAAGAAAAAATATTGAATTTTCGTCATTATTTACCCACTTGTTGTCCTGTTCTTGTAACCACTATCATCACATTGCCCAATTTCTTAAAACACCTTATAACAGTTATTTGTTATTTCAAACACTCCTGGCAAATCGTAGCTATTCTTACTCCGAAACAATTTTGATTAGTTTAAGTTTTGAAATGAAATAAAATTTTCCAAGTTTAATAAATATTTCAAAGCCGAATACGAAGTCGATTACGAGCTTATTGTACTACTAGTAACACTGAGTAAAAATATATACTTTTCTTTAATCTGTGGTAGTATCTAAATGCCGTTACAGAGTAAATGTTTTTTAATTATTCCATTCTCCCGCTAAGTTAATAGCAATCAAACATTAAATGATCCTTTACTTGCAGACAGTTTAACCACACACCCGTCGGAACAATGATTTTATTTGAGTGACAGTTTGGTAAGTGTGTGATAGCGTGATGGTTCTCGCAATAGGTTTTATCACTCTTCCCACCATCACTAACTTTCCCTGGAAACTGTAATTTGTTCTGTTTTATATAAGTTCAATGTACAATCGAACAAGTTGCCGCTCGACCAGACATAAGTTCGAAATCGCTTACCTGCGCCCATGAATCGTGCGCACGCACACATTATCACGCGTTAATACAGAATTCAAACTCGTCTGCAGTCTATGCTGTCACTTCCTTTTTGTTTCAATCTTTTGAGGGGCGTCCTAGTATAAAGGAAAATATTTAGAATCTGGTCGAGCAGGAACTCTGCCGACATTGTACATACATAAATAGATATTTCGTGTTCGTTCGTCGTTCTGCTCGTGGTTTTAATGTCGTTTGTTTTTAAAATGACTAGAGAAATATAAAACTTATTTAGTCTACATGTTCACTGACGTTTTAAGGCAACAATAATGTTGTATTCGTTCGAATTCATTCTCATCCTACTAACCTAATCATCAATTATAATTACAATTAAATCTTAGACATCAGTACGATTTCTTAACAGTATAACATAAGAACTTTTATCTATAACTCACGTAGGACTACTTTTACATCTTGCGTGTATCTATGTATAAATATCAAAAAAATTAGACTTAGAAAAAGAATTACTAGAACATAATTAATTGGAGCAATTTTGAGCACTCGTTAAAACTCACACATCGACCATACCTTCCTTTGGATGTTTCTAGTGTCACTCTTGATAATCTTCACTTGTCTTTAGACTAGATAATTAATATTGAAAAGGAGTTCAGTGATATCCTCTAGACATCGTGTATACAATTCATATACCATACAAAAGGTTATATTACCCGATTATTATTATTATATTTACTTATAAATAGACAATATTCACTTCCAACATATATATTTGTTTCATCCATTCTTGACACTTTATTTCAATGGAGTTAAGGCCATTTGTTAGGCATCAACAAAAACTACTAGATGTCCATTTGTTTAAAACACATCCGATTACAAATGTTACTCCTTTAATAGCACATAAAAAGACACATGCAACCACAATTATGAGATCTCAACCATAACAAACTGTTAGTATCTGTATAAATTCTCGTATTGGAAATAATATAAATTGGATAATGGATAAATTCCGATTCAATTTTAGAGCTTAGTAAATTTGAATGAACTTTTTGTCCACGGAATATGAATATTATTTTGATTCAATTCAATTTGAAGGAATACAATTTTATAAGAGAATACGTGTGGCACTCGGGGACTGCCGCGGTAAAGCTATTGCATAGTAAGTCTACATGCATACGTCTAGTCGCACGCACACAAACACCGTGCCGAAGTCTGCCGAACTGAAACGATGTTAGACGATGCACGGCTTTCAACGCCGCACCGCTGTGCCGGTCAAAGTGGGGGGTGTTAGGTTTATTTTCGTTACGGAATTTCTTGATTCGGTTGCCGCGCTCAAAGCCCGCGATAAAAGCTATACAATAGCTTAAAAAAAGGGTAGAGTCAAAGAAGAGTCCAACACCGTTTACAAAATACGAAAATGAAACAATAACTGACCACTGAACTCTGTTGTTAATTTAAATAAAAAAATACATACTGTATTCTTACTATGATTGCAGAGAATATATGACGTCTAGAGGAGGTACTGTCGCTAGGTTCACGCTCTCGCTCATGTCTACTGTAAGTTGAATCGTACCCACGCAGCGTCACGTTAACGTAAATTTTTATACTAAAGTATCTCCGCGTCGATACTAGTAATAAATTTTGAATCTTAAATAGGCTACATAAAAGGTTATCACGGAGACCAGAAAACTCACCTCTTATTGATTTTGTAGGGACACAAAATTAGCAATAATTCGTAGAAAATAACTGATATAGTTCGCATTCACGGGTATAGAGGTCGCTGACCGGAGCTCGGACGTCCAGACAAGGGAATTGCCACTCGTACGCGCCCCACGCGCGTGCACGCTGTAGGTTAGTGGCCAGGGCTGGGAGCGCCGCCGCGTGCCGAATAGTACCCGTCAAAAAAGTTACACTTGGTTGAAATTCAAAGAAATAGTAAAATATTCTCCTGGTTTGAAATAAAAACAATATAATATGGCCATTATAAAAATAAACAAGGCTTATTTTCAGGCATTTTGTTCAAACTGTTGGGTTGCACTTAGACTATTGTATAGTCTTAGTGCAACCTGGGGTTGCACAAAACTGGGTGTGCTATAAAGCAATTTAATAACACATCCATCATTTGTAAACCCAGGTAAAATCGGAAATTGTTAAGTAAAATCATAGGTCTTAAAATAAAAACGGTTTGATCACGATGTTGCGTTTAAAATTTTATAAATTACAAATGCATTAAGAAGTGTCTGCTTCGGTTTTATCACAATATTAATAATGTACAGTACCATCTTCATAATAGATCGCCCGAATCGGCACACGCACTCATACGTGTCATTTACACGACCGCTAACAAAACCTCAAATAGCAAAAGGATGGAGTGTCACGCCGTGCGCCGTGTAGACTTGTCGCTGCATTGAACGATTATTGAGTTTTAGTTAGTTGTGCCGCGACGCTTGCGCACTATCAACGCTTTATTTGTAGACGTACCAGCCTTAGCGCTCCGCTCGGCCACGCTCAATCGTAGGTAAAATTTCATGGACACGGCTGAGTTCCGCTACTGTACATTATTTACATTGTGGTTTTATCATGCAAATGATGGGCATCAGGCGCTACTCGGCACGCTTCGTCGCTGCCAAGGATCGGCCTAAGCGAGTGTATTTCGGTGTAAGTTGAGAGTTTGGTGATAGTGTGTATTATGTTTTCGAATAATATACGTATGTTTTGATGTACATAAATAAAGTGTAAATGTTTAACGCACAAATAATATGAAAATGAAATGCTATATAAACTGTGTATGAACAAAATATGTATTTAGCTCTAAACTATACTTGAGACGTAATCCGTTAGGAATGTAGATACCTCGTAGTCAGCTGCCAAGTTTCGATTCACTGTGGTTACTTTCAGTTCAAATTTCTGGTATTATAAGTTAAAAGTTTGGCAGCACGTGTTCACGGTTTCACTTATATTTTGTACAGTTCTGTTACGACGGATACATATTCCTTTAAACTTATTTGTTCGCTCAACTTACTGTTACATTCGTATTACTCAGGCCATAATGACTAGATTGGCTTTTTTATAGTTTATTACAAAGTACTTAATTTTGATTGTAATCAAAGTTATCTTCATAATAAAATGTTTGATCATTACGAGAAATTGCCATTCTGGTCCTTATGACCAACAATACATCAGCAGCGTTATATTGTCAGTTATCCGTCAGAGTTACGTGTATTCCAGTGTACAATAGATGTCTTTGACGATTCAGTTAAGGTAAATACTAATTAATGTAAGAAAAACACCAAATGGTAGCCTTCAGTACCGATAACAGTCCACGATCATGTTGATATTTAAATATTTTATACAATGCAGCTACTACTTTAAATTCACAAAATAATAGATGTCTAAGATAATATGTTAGTCAAGTGCTGATACAGAATTGGTGAAAATGAGTAGAGTAAGAATCAGCACAATCTGTTTGATTACAACGAAAACATGCTTCATAGCCTTTTTGTACGGAGCCAATGATAAGTAAAATACACGGGTCGGTCTCGCTTTCCCTCGCGCGGTGCGAACGAAACGATCCGCACACACGTTTGCAAATTGAAATATTGCAAATTCTTTTCGTATTAATTAAAATAGTTTTGTAAGTTTAAATATAATGATTGGTATTTGTAAACACTTAATTTTAAACGTTCGTTGATTTCTAAAAAACGAAAGGTACAATAGCAAACGGTTATCGGTTCTTCGCTCCCATGAGTTGTCTTCTCTCCTGGTTTGTTGATTTAGCGAGTTGAAGTGAAGCAAGAATGTATATACACGTAAGTGTAGGTGAATGTAAACAGTGCCGTTAAAACATTAAATGTAACTAGGAAAATACAGTTAAAACATTTTCTAAGAAAATGAATCGGTGGACTAATGATAAGTTTTAGAATGGTTCATTATATGTATGAGTTGTTTAATTGTTAGGATATAATTTATTACAGTGAAATAATAAATAATAATTTGCATAACGGCCATATTTTATTTTTCTTTCGATGTACGTAACGTCCTGACGACACTTCGATACTTTGTTGACTTTACATCTTTTATTCAGCGATCGTTTCAACTCTTATATAAGTCTAACGAAACGAGTACTCTATTACAATTATTACTAATAAGTTCTAGATCATATAAATATATTATGTATTACGTTTAGAAATACACATTTTTTTTTAATTTCTCTGTGTTGAATTTTGCATACACATTTTAGATATAAAATAAATTGTCCTCTAGGGCAGCTTGTATTTAATATTGAGATTAAATATCATTAAAATTGCCTGATTAATAGTGAGAGAGGTAGTGTAGTGTAAGTATAAATTATGAACACTGCCACATCACGCGGGACTCCTATATATTGATATGATCTAGGATGTCGTAGGTGTTTCTCGAGTAGTGATCGTGTACTAAGGTCTTATGTTATGCCTTCTAAGTGAAATGTGCGGGGCTACGCGCGGGCAGGTGGCGCTCCGCGCTGGGCGCTCCCTCGTAGCGGCCGCGTAGCGCCGCAACGAGGGGGCGCGCAGCTCAAGCTCGTGGTGGCCGACCGTCGAGCGTCCCCTGCCCGCCGCACCCGCCCGACTGGACATGTTTCAGCACTCGAAGTAAGAATCTTATTCGATTAACGTAGACAGATTTCGAAGTTTAATATAATTTGCAATTTCCTAAAAATTAGAAAGATTGAGCTAGTAGGTCGCCCGACCGTGTTATGGAGAAATGTGGAGATGTTTATTAAAAAAATACGTTTATGAAAATGAAATAAAAACGAAAAATATTGTCATATAAACTTGTAATTACTAACTTAAGGAGAATTATTGGAGAAACAGAAAAACGTTAAATAAACCGAATAAAATACAATCATGCCTGTTATTTATCGATCCCGAATGAAAACACGTCTAGGTTTAAATAGTTTTTTTAATATAAAAATCATCGCTTACATCAATATCACACTCAAACTTACATCATCTATTTATATTAGGTATAAAAACTATGACTTCAAATTAAATTATTGTTCACGTATAAAAACACACTCATCACAGATAGCGCCCGCTATACACAATATATCGGGCGCTCAGGCACAACACGATCACAGTGGGAAACAGGCGCGCGGGAGTACCCACGGCGGCGCAGGTGGGCGCTAGGCGCGCGGGAGCCGGCTTGCCACCAGCAGCAAACTTATTGTGGCCAGCGTACTGACCGGCCGCCGCGAGCCCGCGCCGCTGCCGCCTGCTGCATCAGGCTCGTCTGTCAAATACACAACACAATATAGGGCCTAATGTGACCGACAGAATAATAGGGTGCTATAGTGCAACAACAAACATTCATGCTTCAACGATTCTCACAATGGTAAACAAGTCTACAATTATTGTGGACTAAATAAGTTTTATACTTATTCTACAATGAATTTCCCATTGACGAAATACAGTGATAACTGAATTACTAATAACATGAAACTATTTTATGCAATCAGCGTTTAAAAAATTATTCTGAACATTAATATGTAAAAAATCTCTCAAACATTACGGTATTGAATATATATATATATATATATATATATATATATATATATATATATATATATATATATATATATATATATATATATATATATATATATATATATATATATATATACACCAAATACGGTATTGTTCGTATTTTTTGGTTTCGGATATAATTATGAAATGTAAAGGATTGTGAGTATCGTTTTGAATCAAAATGTAATGAAATGAACACACGAAGCAAAAATGTGAGCCAAGAAATCAGTTCCAATTTTAACGGTATGCAGGTTAGATATTAACATCCCATAATATAAAGGAACGGATTTCAAAAACTTTGATATCCATTATCCATTCGAGGCATAAAATGGACAACAAACGTATTAACTTTGATAACTAATAAAGAATGAAACGGATATCCAAATAACATTTGATAATAAATAATGAAACGGATATCAATATTACGTTTGGTATCATTTACGATACGGATATCAAAGTGAAGCAAAAGAAATGAAATGCAACCTACGATGCGGGTAAATGGAGACGCGGTGGAGGACGTTCGAGCCTCCTTATAATGGAGGAGTTCTATACTCTAGCTCCATCGGACTGTATGTTGACCACTGAAACATTAACCTGATTTAGTATGATATCGTCGAGCAACTGTTACCAGATCCCGGTGCGACTATACTACATACTATCATTTACATCTAGTACCATGCCAATTCGAAAATGAATTCGTATTTTAAATGTTTTCTATTGTTCTATATCGACAGTTATGGAAATAAGGTTAAAAACTCAAATGATTAGTTAAAGTATAAACGTATGCATGCGTCGTATGTCTGCGTTTTGTTAGTAGCATGTGAAACTCAAACGTTAGGTAGGTAGTGCGCTAACCCAGGACGCTAAAGTTGGTGCGAAATAAAATATTTATTTAGAGTCAGAGTCCGTATTTGGCATTATCCCCAAGGAAAAAACCGAGTGTTTCGCGTCCTTTTAGCGATCCGATTGAAAATAAAACACACTTCAAATGTAAGCGGTGCTTTAAAGCAAATTCTTACACTCGCTTTTACCATCGAGTGGTACTTTTGTCAGGTTCTATACGTTTATAACGAACACGTGGATCGCTTGGGCCGCGGAACCTACAACGGGAACATAAATTATAATAATGCAACCTTTATCGAATTACGTGCTACTGTAAATGTTAACAGAAGGCTATGTATTAGGACGAATATGGAAAATGGTACCGGAAGTACTAACATTAATGTCGTTAACACTTTCAATAAATCTAACAAGGTGCAGATTTTTCAACGTGATAGCAAGCAGTACATGCGCAGCCAAGCATTGAAACTAAAAACAACATGCAAATGTGAAAAAGTAACGTACAGACATCGCGAGAGAGCCCGCCGCGGTACAGTCACCGCCTATGTCTATAATCTCACTGGTATGTATCCCTATACTAATTTAGTCTTTGTTCTGTATATTAACGTCTATGTACAATGAAACAGGAACTCTCCGCGGCTATTTTCTGAACCAGAAGAATGATCTGGGTGCGGATGATTTAACACCTAAAAGACAAACACAACACATAACACATTTGCCCCGGCACCGCTCAGTGTGGTGCGTAGGCAAAATATTTAACTGTAACAAACACAATGTTTTAAATACTGTGACAAACATAAGTGCTTTTATACTATTACATACGCAAGTGTTTTAAATACTGTGACTAATACAAGTGTTCATGTGATATCTATAGTCGCATAACGCGTGAACATAAAAGTGATTAATTCAAATTGTGATTTTAATAAATTTGTATAAAATTAAATATTGTGACTTAATAAAGTTATATAATATAATAAATAAACAAGATTTTCATCACACTTAGGTCTGATTTCATCCTTAGGTAAGAGTTATCTTACGATTGAAAAATCAGCCCATAGAAAACAATATCATAAAAAAATAAATTTTAGATAATAGTATGCCAAAGATTTTATATTCTTTGATGTTAGAACTGTTACAGTAAATTTTTTCAAAGTGTGAAAATCTTTTCAAACGTAGATAGGTTCGGGGCTCCCAGAAGCTTTTCTTCAGATTCATGATAATCCACCGTCAACCACTGCAAAGCTTTGGTTAGCACGTCAAGCTTGTTAGTTCATTTTATTGTTAGTTTTTAAATCATGGCAAAAAATATTAATATAAATTAGTACTGTTATTTTGTAGATATATATTTTTTTATTATTATGTATACATTATTCAAACATTTTAAAGTTTGAAAAGCAATGATAAATGCATTTGATAAAATGATTAAAATAATAATGATGACATAAAATAAATACACACATCAGAAACAATGACAAGAACAAAATAAAACAAACAAGGGACAAAAGAAACAGAAAACTAGTCTAATACAGTATATTAAATTAAAAAGAAAAAAGAACAGAAAAAGTTGGACATCCACATTCCACGTAACGAAAAAGCCAACAAGGAACAAACAGTGGATACGGTAGGACGTATTTTTATTCAATTTATTATCCCACGTTTCATATTGCAGGGTATCTCTTGACGCCCTACGACAACACTAAAATGTATAGAGAAAAGTTGGGTGGATGGTTTGTTCCCTTTAATGGTGCAATCGAAGGATACGACAGCGCCAAGTTTAAGTTGACAAAGAATAAAGCTTACTCTTACAGATAAAACAGTATTTAACCAAGTACTTGGTCACAAATTATGTTTAAAATTTTATGGATATTTTGTCCTAGAATAGGATCAATGATAATTGAGCATATTTTTATTGATATCATCTTCCTGAGATTATCAATTTACCACCCAAATATTTCCTTAGCATTTTTAAACTTTGAATACAATAATTGATTAATTGAATGAAAATTGCTTTTCCTATATTCAACTTTTCAAACACATTTAATTCAATTAGAATGAAAATTGCTTTTCCTATGTTCAATTTTTCAAACACATTTACATTTAGCCCCAAGTCAAGAGATACCCACTAACTCTCTGGGTCCCGGAACCTACCTCCGTCGAATATGATATCGCCGACATCGTCATCTGTAGTGTCGGCGATGTGCGGTGAGTCGGCGAGCCGCGCGTTACCTCCGACCGTGCCGCGCGGCGCGCTGCTACAGCCCAGCCACCAGTACGCACTGGACCGGGGGAACGCGGGGTTGTCTGAGTCCACCTGGACAAAGTTATACAATGTTGAACTATTTGAATGGGTATTTAACCATGGTTATCAAACCAAACAACGTTATTGAGGGTGACATAATGTTGCAACCATATTTATGTATGTAAATGTCAGGTATTTAGCTAACAATGTTTAACCATTAAGGGCGTCACATACGGCGAAGATACGGTAATATTTTATCTTAAGATGCCTGGAAAAATTTAGTATCTTAGCCGTATGTGATAGATGATAGTTCATACAAACTGTATAGCAAGCGATATTTTATCATAAAATAAAATATTATAGTATTTTCGCCGTGTGTGTGCCACCATACATTTGTAATATTTTACTTTAACAAATGGATGAAAACGGTTTGCTGTCACTTATAGAGCGCTTTTAATAGTTTATTGTTACTAGATATATTATATACAACGTTTCAATAATTGAGCCCCCATTTAGGTGAATATAACATATGTAAAATCATTGTTACTCACACTAAATGTTCTATCATTAAACCGCCAATAACTGCCACCCTTGAAGAAGTAGGTGTAGCCGTTAGTGTACTGCAGGGCCGCGTCGATGCTGTCGGGGATGCCCTCCCAGTTGGACAAGGGTTTGGGGTACGTGGACTTCACCGGAGGGCGCTGGGCCGGGTCGAACCTCCAGAACTTTGAGCCCTTGTAAAAGTAAATTTTCCCGTTTCCTGACCAAACTAATGCCGCATCGATGTTGTCGGGAATACCAGTGAAACCTGCAATTTACAACAATTATTTCTATCACTTTGGAATTATGATTTATTACTTAAGTCGTCCACACACTATTTTTGAACCGTTTTCCAGTTTCTGTCTGTCATAACCTATACAACCCGTGGCCCGAAATCTTAGCACAAAATTATGCTGCGGCCATAGACGTACTAGGGCATGTTGAGCTGAGCCAAGCCCACTAACCTTCGCTGATCTCCTTCGGATAGTCTCCGTCCATCTTCTGTCCGTTATACCGCCAGTACTTGGAGCCCTTGAAGAAGTATGTCTTGCCGTTCTTGTATGTGAAGGCGGCGTCGATGTTGCCGGGCAGACCGGGCCAGGCGCGGCTGATGAGGCGGGGGTAGCCCGCCGCCACACCGGTCTCGGTAAGTCGCCAGTAGTGATCACCTGTATAATTATACCTTCTTAAAACCTTCTACTTAAAAGCCTTAGACTATATAGGTACTCGTGTTTTTATTGATAACATTGAAATCAATATTGATCAAAGAATTAAATAAATCTTAATCTGGTAACTATTTGTTAAACCCTGTTAAAGACCAAAGCCCTGTAGGTCTGTTAAGATAATAAAATTAAAAGCGCAATTGATTATTATTTACATATTATAGCATAAGGTAATTTAGTCTTAACTAGATATTGCCCGTGTTGTTCCTCAGCGCAATAAGAAATCCCACGAGAACTGTATATTTTGAAAAAGTAACCTATGTGTTTATCCAGAGTCTAAACTATTATCATAGCAAATTTCATCAAAATCCGTTCAGTAATTATAGCGTGTAAGAGTGTAACATACATCCGAATATCCATACGTCTGTACTTTCACGTTTATACGATTACTGAGGATTGCCTGAATATTTTACGTAGACAATTTTTTACACGACAGACAAATAAATTTCTTTCTTGGATAAATCTCCTTAGATTCGCATACCTTTGAATACAAATGTGGAGCCGTCGGCGGAGTTGAAGATGGTGTCGATGCTGGGGTCGGAGCAGAGCGCGGGGTCCTCGGCGGAGGGCGCCTGTGTTGTCGCTCGCGGTACTGACGGGTTGGGGGCCGCGCCACCGCCGATGTCCAGCTGAGTTTTGTGACCGTAGAGAGCCTGATAAAAATAAAACATTATAGAAAATTTAATAAGACCGTTTGAGATGCTACGAGTATCCAAATGTTTGACAGTATAAGGATTTTTATTCCATCTTTCAGAAACTGTAGGCACACAGGTATTTTATTCTCCTCCAACTTATCAATAATATAAAATGAAAATAAATAGTAAAAAACAAATAGCAGAAAAGTTAGTATCTTATGCTATGAATCTCTAGCTTGAGTTTATACATAAGGAGTTGCAGATACCTATCATGGTGCGTGGCAGTGTAAACGTTTTTATTTAAAATATTATGTACGGGTAAAGTACATACCTGTATTCCTTGAATATCGTCCTGGTCGAGTTGGAAGGCGGGGTCGAAGCCTCTGTAGAAGGGCGCCATGAGCGCAGACCGCACGTCACTGTGCGATAGACCCAGCGAGTGGCCGAATTCGTGGGCTGCCACCTGAAATTATTATTGTTCTCTTTATATAATAAAACAATACCGAACGTGATTTTTGGTAATATTTATTTATATTTAAGTCTGTTTAGTAATTAGTCTAGTTAAAGAATTACACTTTTGGGTTACTGTAAACTAAGAATACTTTTTACGTCGGAATGAGAAAATACCTGGAATAAATTGGTTCCTCTCCTTGTGTTGATGGACCACATTTCCGCGTCGTCAAAGTGAGCATCACCACCGTAAACCTAAAAAAATGGTCAATAGATATTATCAATATACACCTTTGACAATAATGGTCAATAGATATCAATATACACCTTTGACAATAATGGTCAATAGATATCAATATACGCCTTTGACAATAATGGTCAATAGATATCAATATACGCCTTTGACAATAATGGTCAATAGATATCAATATACGCCTTTGACAATAATGGTCAATAGATATCAATATACGCCTTTGACAATAATGGTCAATAGATATCAATATACGCCTTTGACAATAATGGTCAATAGATATCAATATACGCCTTTGACAATAATGGTCAATAGATATCAATATACGCCTAGGTAGCACGGTTGTAGAGACCAACAGTTCCGATATTATGTAGTTACAAAAGTTAGGAATTATTTTAAAGCGTAAAAAGGCCCTTAGTATAAAGTAGTTGTGAAAGTGGAAAAAATATATAATTAAAGGCCGTTTTCACTAAAATTGTCAGGAAGTTAAGTAGTGGAAGCGAATCAAGGCTGCCCTGACCAATATGCCTTTACACTGTTGATACTGCTGCTTATGTTCTCAATAATTTATTTGTGGTTTACCGTAAAAATGAATAGTTCAAAGTTTTATTATAAATAAATATGCAAATTAAAATCCAAAAAGTTTACTACTACTGAGTAAAATATATCGATTTTCCCAGGGAAATTCATTTCAACCCACTTTATAGCCGTATAATGAAAATCGAAGCGTGATACATTAGCGTCAGTAAACCGGACCCTTACGTAATTTGTGTGTGTCATTTCCACACTCCACATCCGCGTGTAATGTGACGTTTCCGATATTTTATTATTTAGTTATTTTTGTATCTTCACGCGTTATTTAGAAATTATATTGTATACAGTATTGTTACTATATACATCAGCTGACAGCTTTGCTTTCCCTTTGTTACTACCTAGTGTTCGCCTATTCATCATTAATCACAGACAATACGGTTGCTAGTCAGAGGAAAGGCTTCTATTGTCATAGATTCATGTAAGATATTCTTGATTAACTACTTAGCTGCTACTGAATTTCAGAAAAAATATCTACCTAACCCCCTTCCTACTTAAGTGTTTGTATTGCACCGCAACCACATATTAAAGAAAGACGAACAGTTACACAGCACTGTTACATAGTTAGCTTTCACTACTACAAGCATACGGTATGTCCACGATTGTCTGGAAAAATTATGGGGTGTTCAAGAGAATGTAAAAATGTTCAATTTTCGTATAGTCTGTACGTAAGTATAATATTTATATGTTCTACTCTGTGCCGCAATGGTTTGTACCTACCGTCACCATGGTTACACATTTTTGTTTGCTTTGTGGTACTTACGGGGAAGTAGGCGTGCGCCAGGGTGCCGCCGGGGCCGTCGAACGGGTCGCCGTCACCGTGCTCCCCCTTTTCGAACCTAAAACACGCAAACAAATAATAGCATAATAAATACACAATAAAGTAGCATGCATTTGAAGGGTTAAATAGGTTTTAAGGGTTAAATACATTAAATAGGTTTTAAATTAGGAGACCTGCTAGAACATTATAAATAAATTTACAAAGTGAGTCCTTAAAATCTTAAAATAACCTAATTTTTAGTGGGACACTAAAAATTAGGTTATTTAATAGTAACTACAAGAAACCCTTATAATTTTGCTCTGTCCATCCGTCTGTGTTCCCTTGCTAGCTATAGTAATTATGAATATAAAAAGACGAGATTTATGTATAGTTTTCTATTGCATATAGACTTTTTTATTGCCATCATAAATTGTAATTATAATTTTGTATTTGACATGTGAAATGGGGATTTTTTTTCATTCCACTCCATTGTGTTTGGTATTGTCGAATAGTTATTTTAAATAAAGGTGAGGTTTTATACACGACTTTTTGATAAACAGGGCCTTTAGTCAAGATGCATTCGATAATTTCGACGGCGAAGTTCGAAAACAAAATGTATGGGATTTGACATAAGGCATCGCAAGCGATATGTCACTTAACGATGACTTATGTCAAATTTCATAAATTTTTTCTTTCGAAGTTCGCCGTTGAAATTATCGAATGCATCTTGACTAGAGGCCCAGGGCCGTTTTCGAGTAATCGGCCTCCAAAGTGCATTAAAAGTTAGTTCCCTGCATTTCTAAACTAAACACACCGGCATATTTAACGGAACACAAAAAAAGGTCCATAAATAAAAAAATATGGTTTTATTTTAAAATCTACTTACTTCTTTTGTTATTTAAAGTTTCATTTGTTTTACTTAAAATGAGATCACATTAAGAACAGATTTTGCGAGTAAAGGCTATTTGTGAAAAATGGTACATTTTTGAACTTTTCATGTAACCGGGAAAAGTGAAAATTAATAATAAAATAACAATTAATTAAATTAGAAAAATGGTGATTATAACGCGTATTTCCTCCACGTGCTCTTATTAAAGTTTCTACCCGTCTAGGCATACTGAGAATGATGTTATCGATGGTCTTCTGGGATAGTCTCCGCCATTCCTCAACTACGGCGATTCGCAGTTCACCCACGTTGGCAGGAGCTCGAATTCTGGACTTAACTTTTCTTTTCAGCAAGTCCCAAACGTGCTCTATTGGGTTCATATCCGGTGATCTCGCCGGCCACTCTATAACAGTGATATTCATATCATTAAGATAAGCTTGAGTTACCCGAGCGGTATGCGGCCGAGCATTATCCTGCATAAAAACAAAATCGTCACCGATATATGGAGCAAACGGTACGACATTTTCTTCTAAAACTTCTCTGATATAGCGGTCTGCAGTCAAACTCCCTCTGTCAAACACTACCAAGTCTGTGCGAGCTCCCAAACAAATGACCGCCCAAACCATTATTGATCCACCACCGTATGCAACTGTAGTTTCAAAATTTGTCTGAATGTATCGTTCTCCTTTGCGTCTGTATATTCTTTGCCTGCCGTCAATTTGATTTAAGAGAATTCTGCACTCATCACTAAACAATACCTTACTCCATTGGTCCGCGTTCTAAAGTCGATGTTCCTGAGCAAAAGTTAACCTGTTTCTACGATGATTTACCTCAAGCCTTGGAGCCTTGGCGGGCACAAATGAACCCAAACCAGCTTCTTCAAACCTTCTTCGTACCGTACGCTCACTTACGGTTACACCCCGCACTGCTTCAAACTCATGTCGGGCTTTGACGGCCGTCAAACGGGGGTTCCTACGTACACGAAGCCGAATGAAACGATCATCCCTACTCGAAGTGCGTCTTTTTCTGCCTTGTCCTGCTCTTCTCACATAAGTACCGGTCTCCCTGAATCGTTGGATACTGCGATGGATCGTTGAAACTGGTGGACGAAGATCTCTGGATATCACTCTGTAGGTTTGACCATTTCTTCTCATTTCGAGTGCCCTGGCAATCTCCGTTGGGGCTAAGTCAGGCATAATTCAGTCCTCAATTCCAAAAAGATACGCGATTAAAAAAAACTAACAAAAAACAGTATTTCAATGAAATTTTAAATCAAACTCAGAAGGAAGAAATACTCGAAGTTCGCTTCAGATAAGGTGTATTTGAATAAAATTAAAACAATTGCCTAAAATGTGATGTTCAGTTGTTTTCTTAATTTGAAAATATTTCTTTTTAAATTAAATGACGTATAATCCAGCCAGAAACCTTATATGATACTGATATCAAACCTTTATTTTATATTCCGCTAAATATGCCGGTGTGTGTATAAGAGGTAGAAACTTGTAACTTTCCATGCTGATAGGTAATGCTAAATACTCTTAAGGAAAATTATTTTGAACAAAATTGGACAATAACTTTTGAAGTCGTTTAAAAAATATCTATTGCGCCTTGATAGTTACGGAACTTTAGTTTAGTTTAGTTTAGTTTAACTTTTACGGAGTTAGTCCTTAGACATGTTCTGATATGCTATTGGTTAGGCTACAAGAAAATAGGCACAATATTAAGATGTATTTAAACATTGCCTATAACGTCATTATTCTAGGTAGGGTTCATACAAATTGTTAGATCATTAAGTATGGTGATTTCCAATTGTATGACTTGGTCATGACATCATGATTTTCACATTGACTGATTACAATCATGTGTCAGTAATTTACATACAAATATAGAACGTAACGAAGTAACCGAAACGTCAGGAAAAAGAAAAGTGCCACGCGACACAATCCGTAAGTGTTTATAACAATTAACAATATTCGCGTAAACATAAGCAATCAATATACAAATATAGATCCAATAATATTATATATTGTAGATTCGTAGATAGTAGAGTACCTACAATGGAGTAGCTGGTAGTAATTGGTTATTTAAAATAAGCACAATCAGACCAGTCATAAAAAAATACTAAACATAATTATTTGATATTCGACATTATCAACATCTAACTACCTCATTTGTTAATGACGCATATATAAGTTCGTTAGAAACATTAAAATTCGAGGTCCCGCTGTTATGGTGTTTGTTTTAAATAGGAGAATGTGTCAAGGCTACTAAATGAATCGTTTGAAATGACAAAACGTAATCTACGCCATTACTACGTAAAACTCAATGGATATTTTTTGTGTTTGGTTACGCAACATGGATTACCATTGTGATGAGCCCATATAGATACATACATAATCATACATTATAGTGAATGATTGCTGTAATTGTTGCACTTGAGTTTTTTTTCAGAGTATCTTAAAAACCTAATATTCCTTCCACATTATTATATCTTAAGATGCAAATAATGAATGCTACTTATAGGAATTGGTATCTTATGCCGTTTTGCATTACCTAAACAGACCGTGCTAGGAATACTTTTACATTGATCTAAGAGCAACCACTAGCCATCAGGCAATCCGTCTGCTCGTTTGCCGGTATTGAACAACTTTCGTCTCATCTTTAATGTTCTAATTACCTGATCTCTATGTGCACCTGTCCGGCCTTCTTCTGCGTAAAGGTTAGGTCGGTGTAGTCGGACCAGACGGAGAACGCCTTGGCCAGCTCAGCATCGACCTCAGCGTGGTTGAGCCGGGAGGGGTACTTCGCGATCTTATACGTCAGATTCTTCACCCGCCATCTTGAGCCTGGAAACAACGATAAAATATATATAGCTGAGTTTGGTTTGATATGAAGTTATTTTGGGTTTGTATTTAATACTAGATATGGATTTGCCAAAGATAAAGCGGTTTTTATTTCTTTTGTTTATATTAAATACTTTAAAATTATGTATTATTCTTCTTTGTTTGTCCAGTATAAGAGATTATGTAAAATATTATAATTTTACTGAAGATATAATTTAATATATAAAAAATTAAGAATGCAACTATTTTAAATCTTAAAAGTGAATAATAATAATAATATAATAATCTTATCTTTTACCTTGTAAAGCGTATCGCTTGGCGCGGCTCTCTCCGAAGCCGACTTTGTCCTTAACTCCACACCTTGGCAGTGACATGAGCGTTACGGTTTCTTCGTCCAACTCGCCTGAAAATACACAAAACATACATTAATTATGATTTAAGTAGCTGTCCCGTCACACGCTGTTTATGAACTGAAATAAATAAATAACTACACCTTTACCCACACCTACATCTTCACCTACCAACCTACGGGGGTCGGCAATTTTTTTTGCTATAAACCAAACAGATAAAATGAACAAACCCATAAGTATTTGACAGTCAAGTGACGAATTGAACACTGCGAACAGTTGGAATGGGAAAATTGATTAGTCGTTTTTCTAATATTTCTCACTCTTTAAACCATCCCCAAACTTCCACAATTATTTCAAGATCAAAATAAGGCAAATCGGTCCAGCCGTTCTCGAGTTTTAACGTGACAATGGAATTGTAATCCATTTTTAAATGTTGTTTTTTAATTAAAAGCAAAATTAGTATTGTGGATCCACAGTTCGATTCCATCTATGAATATTTTTCAACAGGGTTAAGATAAAAGTTTTTTCACGTTCCGAATTTTATTATGACTTTTTTATGTCCTAGTAAGGTAACGTGTCTGAGTGACAAGGTAAATCCTAATTTCCCACTAATCATTTCGTGTAATTCCGTGGATGAGAACTATCAACCAGTTCGCCTCTACGTTGTGTTTTCCGCTTGCGGTTTTTGTTGTCAACATATAATTACTTCCTTAAACGTTAACCGTTAACTAGTTAAAGGGTTTTAAGTATCTTTGTCTATTAAACCTTCGTAGTTTTCCATAAATTATTATGAAACTTTGGATGTTTTTACTTTTTATTATTAACTAATTAGGAACTTATTTTGTACTTTAATTTCAATAGCCAATTTATTTTTTATTTTGTCCGCTGCTAGGTTTATCACTATCATGATTTGAATAAATTTTAACAATGACATAGAAAAACAAAGCATGGCTCATAGGAACAAAATATATCAGTAACCGATAGTAACAGGACAAGACCGACCAGTGATCTAATAACTTGTGATGACGTCATAAGTTTAATACACTCCTAAAGTTACGATCACCGACGATGAATAATACATAGATCAATAGTGCGTTATTTGCTTACTTAATAACTTCGTCTAACTGGCTACTTCTCGTGACAAACATCTACACCCTTCTTCCCATAATAATAAGGTTCTAATTTGTTCAGCAGATGCATTCAATACAATGGTAGATTCAACTTCTGACCACGTAGCCGCAGTTCGAATAGTTGTCAACCAGTCTACATAATTGCATTACCAATGTCATCCTCATGATCAATACAATAAACCGTATTGAAAATATGGAAAATAAAATGCTTCGTAAACCTACCGAATCCAACATTAGCATAAAATGTAGAGTTTAAAATAATAATAAAATTTACAATCATAGTAAAAAATTAAATGTTAAAATATAATAATAAAAATAATAAACAGAAAGATTGCATTTTTTAATAATATAGGGCAACAAAATAAACTTCCATTTCAGTTTATTTTGCACGCTTTTTAGAATCGTCAACGTTGTCGGAAAAGCGTGTACGTGCTTTGTGTATATGTGGAAACTTTATTGTAATAAAAAGGCGTAACCATGTTAGACACGTATTGCACTATAATTATGATACTTAACAATTTTACACTGTAATTGTTCGTTACTAATTATTTTATTATGCGGGGCAGGACGGTAAAAATTATAACGCTTAGCGGGTTAGTTTAAGAACGAAAAAAAAGTGACAATACGTATGTATTGATTATATTATTAACAGCTACTGATTTACGACATCGATAAATAAATTGTGTAAACAGTAATAAGTGTTGTCGATAGTTGATGGATAGAGACAAAAAATAAATTATTGTCTTTTTTACAGCAGTCAGCACCAAGGTTGGTACGTCAGTAAACGGATATATTGTCTTCATTACGTCAAGGGTTAACAAATTTAACAAGTCGTAAGTAACATGCTGATCTATCCGTAGTTTGAAAAGGATGTTATTGTATGTTTGTGATGCATTCACGCCTAAGCTGAAATATTAATGAACTTTGGAATACCATAAGTTTATAACGTGAATTGCTATCTTTTATCCTATAAAATATAGTATTATTGCCGCGGAATGGATTTTGATTCTGCTCATATGAAGTCGCGGACCACAGTTATTTTTTCATTCTACTACATCGCATGGGCTATCGTAGAATAGGTCTTTCTAAATAAAGGCGAGGTTTCATACATTATTTTCTATCATTTAAACCATTTTTGACGTAATTTATCTCCAAAATGGTTTACAAGTTGCTCTCCCCGCCTGGAATTGTTAGACCTGTTACATAAGAGGTCAAATCTTGTAACTTTCCATGCTGATAGGTTCTATTCCTTAGGAAAATATTTTGAATAACATCGGACAATAACTTTTGAATAAGTTGAAGAAACCCTATTGAACGTTTATAATTACGGAACCCTCCTCAGACATATCGTGACATGCTCTTGGTTGGTAAGGTTCTTCAATCCTCATATACCGCAGCGACATATAATCTATTTCACTCTATTTTAATTTCTTAATCGCAATTTGATATTTCATATTTTTAGACCACCAACGCGAGATATTGGAAATAAATAGATATTGGAAAAGCACAACAACCTGTCAAATGCAACCATTTGACAGGTTAGTGCTTTATATATGCAGAGTTCCTTATGTTAGGAAAAAAAGCAATAATAACACAATACATACCAGTACTGTTTAGTCCGGCGAAGCTCTGGAACTCCGATATCGCCTTCCTCCACGAGCCCTCGTCAACTATGTGTCCACTGGAGGGGTTCCGTACAGACGGACTGAGGTAGCCGTACTGCGCCAGGTACATCTGGAAGTGGACGTCGTAATCAGCCTGCCGTACCCTCACGGGATATGGACTTTTGCCTATGAAATGGTCATGAATGATGTGCGGATATTATTCGCCGTCTTTTGGTAGAAAATCCCGTTTTTATTTTTTACATAGTCTTTATGATGCAAATTAGGTAGAATTTAGTTCGTTTATACAGGATACGATACCGGCAAACTTAACATATACCTAGTTGATCACTGCGTAATGTCCGCGAGTAAAATGTAGAGAGCGAAAGTTTGATTTGGATTAACTCTTCAAAATGTAAGGTTAATACAAAACCAAACTTTTTTATACTTATATTAACTTCTAAGTAATTATACTATTAACCCCTTTACTGATAAAAATATTTACACAACGGATAACCTATACAACGTTGCCATCTTTGTCTGATACGTTGTAAAAGTCACATGATAGAAAAAGATAGCAAAGTTGTTTAAGTTATCCGTTGGGTAATTATTTTTATTAGTAAGGGGGTTAGTGATGTTTAATCCAGTAATCCGTACTATGTTTTAAAGACAAGAGGTTGTAAAAAAAAAGTTTGGGATCTCCAATTTAAAAAATTATAACGTCATCACCCTGAAATCTGTTTGCTCGTCTTATCTTCACACTTTAAAGATAAACGTAATAAAAAGTACTTTGCTAAATGTAAGCCTTGTTTACAGAGTACAAACATAAGGATTACTTAAACTTATCTTCATTTTCGCATTGAACATTGAGTTTTTAATAGAATTATTTTCTATAACATTCATCCAATTCTACAAAAAACTGTAAATGTTTGGATCTGGCCTAGGTATTTTCTATTGAAGCGGTTTTTTTTTGTAAAATATATGTAATTATACCCAAAAACTGTAAAGGTTAAAAGTATTGTAACATGCTATATAAATATGTGGTTATATTTACTTGGAAATATTATGGTGATTGACATATCATATGATAATATAACCTTTACGACACACGGTATGATAATATTATTAGGTATATCGTATTTTTTGTCGGCAGTTTAAACTAATTAATTCCTTGAAAAAAATTCGTAGAATTTTTTTTTTTTTTTGGATCTAATAAGAAAACTTTGAGGACGCCGATATAAGAACACTGTGCATAATATATCACTTATTATATCTCACTTATTTTAAAATCTTGCTTTAAAAAGATATACTTACACAAACTTTCTTTGGAAAAATTCACGGTTAATACTCATGTAATCAAACAACAATACTTTTGTTTGGGAAAAACCAATATAGCTTTATACTTAGATGACAGAGACTATCCTCATAGTAAGCCTGGGTAAATAGTAAATTACATAGGAATATTAATCGCTATCATCTATCGCTACTTGTGCATCACAATGATGAATAATGCCCACGTGAGTCTACTGCCGCATATTTCTCTACCAATTATTGTAAGTACACAACTACACACTCCAACGTAGAAGTGAACAAGTTAGTTAGTTAGATACTACGTTTAATTTGTGATATTATTATCTATTATAATTTTATATTGTAAAAAATACCTATTAGAATGTTTCTGAGGTCCATCGAATCACCGTATGTAAACTGTCACTTCTTAACCCCCGACGCAAAAAGAGGGATGTAAGAAGTAAGTAAGTAAGTAAAAGGACACGTCAAGTGTCTGTCTTTTTGCCCGTCTGTGTATCTGTTCGTGGCATCCTTAACGAAAGGTCCGATTTAGATGCTGTTTTTTTTTAGAATGCTGACGTGATCAAGATGGTTCTTAGCTATATCAGCTATCACCATCAGCGTGCTCACTGCTTGACAATTCGGGGGCAACTTATTTTTTTATGTATTGTATAATATAAATGCACGTTTAACATAATACACAGTAATTGCGACTACTCTTGTTTTCACTTTTTACTGTCAGCTATAATTATGGAAATTGCTAAAATAATTGCGAATCACTTATTTGTAATTATTGCAATTCTTCTATAAAGTGTAGCAGCACTATGTAATGTTGACGTTATGTAACAAGTTTATCAATCAACGGTTAATAGCTGGGCAGAAGAAAATTTTACAAGAAATATAAATAGACAATGGAATAATTATTATTATAGATGACAGAATAAAAATTTGCGTTTTTTATTATTAAAACCTATTTTACTTTGATGCTTAGTATGACTGAAGCAAAATAAAGGAGGTTTCTCATAATCATGTTAAACTACAGCTCAGACTTCAGAGTCGTTGAACTCTTTTGACTAGAAACACTTTTTTGTTAAGGTACTCGTTTATAACTTAACTCATTCTGATAAAAATTTAAACAAATATTATTTTATAATATTTTATGCTGTTTTAACAACGATATTTTAAGACTTAATACTTTTTCGTCATACTAGTGTACTTGAAAAATTGATTATTTCGAACAATGAGCCATAAGATATCAGAAATCTCATGATATTCTATTTATAAAGATTAGAACAAAAAATTATGTTTAGGTAAATAAACTAGTAAAATTAGAACAGTCGTCCTGAGAAGTCATTATTAAAAGTTCAAGTTACGCTAGTTGTTGATTGACAATATCGATGTACCCGTACCGTAGAATCTAGTCTAATAAAGTCTAATCTAGTCCAGCTCATACTATATCATATTTCTTTTCACCTTCTTTTTTGTTCCACTTAAATTGTACCCGACGCAGTCGGTAATTAATAGACTAATTGGATTAATTATTATTATTACCGACATAGGGAAATTTATTGCAATTTTTTATGAATTTATCATAAATTGCCAAATATGTACGGCAATATCATTCACCTGTGACTGTGAGGCTCGCACGAACAAAAATCGATATTCGTCACGTTATCGAAAGAGAATTGTGTGATAATCTCGATAGCGCCTAAACAATTGGCATTCGATAACGTTACGAATACGTACCTGTCAATTGTTCGGGCTTACCCTCTGGTCATCAGTCATCTCCACGCGTTATCTCAGCTCTGACTGTCATCATCGCTCCTGTCAAGGTCGACCACTAGCCATTGTTTATTGTTGTCCGCTGATTACGATGACATATCGAAACATTAGTCGTAAAATTACCTCTTAATTATATTTATACATGGTGTATTTTTATCCGAATGTAATATATAACCATAGATTGGGCTATAATCTTACTAAATATAACTCGTAATGAAATTATGCACAACTAAAAATTTTCTTCATTTACAGAAATTTAAGGTCATTATCAGGAACGAAAATCGAATACTGAATACGCTCCTTGAATTTCTATTTTTGTTTTAAGACCATTCTGTATAATACATGTGAACACAATTAATCGTCGATAAATATTTAATAGGTACAATTAATTTTAAAACAAAAATATATAGATGTTTCTTCTCCTTATCGTAAAACCCGGCAAACGCTTTTGTTAACTTATCGAAAAGTGTAAAAAATGAGTCTATATAACTTATTATAAATAGCTAAGTCACGTTTAAGTTGGAATTATATAAATATAACTTTTTATTATAATACAATAGGAATAAATATTAAAACGTATCCTTGAATGAACGTGAAATGCATAATTCATTTGATCTCTTGTGTCCCCTTTGTCTAGAGATCGTCCTTTCGTCGTTAGGTTTCACAAACTCAAATAAAGAAGGATAGGTATTGTAATATTAAAATATACAAATGATAAAAATACAAAGGAAACTTTAGTAAGAAGACATGAATTCTTTAAATAACGTTACCAACCTCAACACAGTTGAAATTAGGTGCTTACCTACCTTAAGCATCTATCTTAAAAATAACACTCTCCTTATCAAGTCTCTTTGGGAAAAGTTTTCTGTATAATATTATTTTGGTCACAAAAGATTGAAAATAAACTTTTATTTATTAAATATAATTAAATTTAATTATTTAATATTTTATTAAATAGTATCATTAAATATAATTTTATGACAACATTTTTGTAAGCTGTGGTTCCTTTGTAAAGAACGGAAAATAAATACGGCTAAATAATTATTGCGGCAAAGATAAGTGTAAAAGTCGAACAATAACTTCCTCGAACAAATCTAGCCTACGCAAATAGTAGTCGTGTACACAGTACAAGTACACTATCAGTCACTGACTAACTGATGATTCGCGTATCGGGAGTGTCGACGCTCGAGCGTTGACTTAATTTGTGAGCGTACTGCAATATGCACTTTGGCGTACGTAGATTTAAAATAAATAAAATACTTAAAATTATAATAAAATTACATTATATGTATATATTAAGAATAATACATTATCTTTTGGGCATCGTTATCAATATTAAAAAGAAACAACAAATGAAAAAGACAACAAGCATTATAAAAAATAGTGTGATCACTGCATTTCCTAAATAAATGCAGTGATTAACTCTATTGACTTACAATATTTGTATAGGTAAATCCCCGTATTGACTGTACACTATATTATTGATTTAAGCTGTATTGTCATGAGTCAGAAAATAATGAGTCCATGTGGGCAGCACTGAGACCGTTATAGAGGAACCTATTGACACAGAAGCGAGGACGAGAGTGCCGAAGATTCGGACAGCCGTAACGGTGTCAGTGTGCCTTAACGGTCAGTCTCGTAATGAGGTATTGAAAGTTCTTATCTGATCTTGAACGAGCTATCCATCAGTGTTTAAGTCAACCTGAATGTTATCGTTAAAAGTTAAGGCACTTTACACGGTTTGGAATTATAGCCAATTACAAATTTAAAAACTAAGCGCGGGAAATTTGTGTTCCTGGTGTAAAACATAAACGAGCTGACTGTCTTCTTACTATTTTTTGTTGAAGCCCCCATTGATGATAATAAATAGTAATATATTATTATAGATCCAGTTTTTTTTTTAATCGAAGTACATCTTTTGAAACTAATGGTACAATCACGCACAATAAACAATAAACCACGCTGCATAAACTTGTCTCGTACTTATGCAAATGTGAAGTTCATGAACAAACGGAGGAAAAATCGCACTTGACTGCTAAATTATTGTTTGAACCGCACAATGCTCAACGGTAAATACACCTTGAACCCATATACGCTCTCGTCGACTATTTTAATATGGGTATTTACAAAATACTAAAGATTTATTTTGTATGGCAGCTTGAGGACAGTAAGGGACTAAAACATTGAGGTTTTCGCGCAGCAAAAAAATTAAGAAGATCTTCGTCATTATATTAAAAGTTCAGTTGGATTTATATCTGGGATACCTAATATTATGCTGTAATGGTACGTTTCGACTACGATATTTCTGCACTGTTTATATTCGTGTCATTTTGACAGGACTTTAATTATCGTGTCACAAAAAAATACTTTAAATCTTGTGTTCTTATATTAAGGTGTATTGTCGTAGTCTGAATGCACCCTAAAATATATACAAACTTTTGGAATAATCAACAATGGAATTAACAATGTTTACTCATGATTTACTTTTAAATAATTATAATTTTAGTTCTTTATGTTATATATATTTGTGACTAAAACGCAAATCGCATAGCCATATTATTCACGTATCCGTTTACTAACCGTTAAATTACTGTACCTTTTTCGATGTCAATATACCGTGTTATTCATTGTTTTGTGAAGGCCATATAGTAATTTGTTACGATAATGCATATTTGAGGAGTACCAGCATTTAAATAACCTCACATAAGTGTGAACCTGCGCTATGAATCAGTTTGTTGTGCTTAAAACTAAATAAAGACTCACATTTGTCTAGTTCATGAAGAAAGTGTACCAAATATAACTGCGCTTTTAAAGGGGCCAGAAAAATTGTCAAGTATTCATCTAAAATACAGATAGCCTAATAAACTTTAAATTTTAACTATGCGGGCATTTGGTGGTTTCGATGAATATAAATGACTCTTAATAAAGCAGTTAAACTTATTGTATAGAACTGGTATCAGTTTAAAGTAAATTCTAAAGTTAAAGAGGTCATAAAGTATAAAATTGTGTTTTATTGTTAGCTTATGCCTGCTATAATATTGATATTTGTTATAATATTTAATTTTCCAACCACCATTTTTAAAAAGGTTAAAATTAGATATTAAATTTTTGAATTCCTGTAGTGCGTCTTTGATGAAGACCTTTGAATGTCGAAGAACATTTTCAGGCATTCGACGAATTATAAAAAGATTTTAATTCAAACCGAAAATATTTATTAAATTTTTCAGAGGTATACTCGGAAAAATTTAATAAATATCTGCGGTCGGACAAAAACATCTATAAAAACTTTATGACGAATGTTTTCTAAGAAGCAAGCCGTGTTTATGGCAGTGGAAGCTGATACGCTCAGGAAGTGTTGCACCTGCGTGCCGCGCATATTCTAAATATCATGGAGAAAAATAGCGAAAAAATTATATTTTATGTTTGCTGATGAAATTATTATTTTCTCGCTATTTTTCTCCATGTCTTTGAATTTGTAGAGTCTATACTTTAAAAAAAGTTAAAGTATAGAATTGGAATTCTTGAGAGCACAAACATGGAAATTTACCACAAACTCGCACGCAAACATTACACCATAATTTTTGATATTAGCAGATGCAATTGCAGAAATAATTTATGATATCCGATGCCAGTCATCACGTCCATGGCTAGTTCCACGTGTAAATATGATTGGCGTGCCAATTATATGGCAACAATGCCAACGCACGTGACAAACGTGCACTGACAAAGGGAGGGAATAGTAAAAAGCACTCCACTGTAAGTGATGGCTCACACGCAACCTCTGTTTTGTCAATTATAGCGACTAGTTCGATTATACAGCCAAGACAGAAGTTCGGGTTATTTTGTATGCCAATAATCTTAAACTAGCACGAAGGATTGAATATATTTAACTAGTTATCAGGAAGGTATATGCCACAACTTTATCTGTCTTTTTATACCTACATCTAGGTATAAAAAGACAGATAATTGGAAAATTAGGGTTTATGAGATAATCCTAGGATCTTTGCAAAGATCCGGACTATTTGATCAGCGTCAGAGATTCTTCGCTACTATCCTAGCACTTTGCGGATCGTTAGAGTGTTTTGCGAAGATCCTCAAAATTGTTAGAAAAATGTCAAATTCTATCCCAGAATCAAAAAATACTGTTCTTTGCAATGATCCTGAATTGAATTGGTTACAATAATGTAAGATCCTAATTTTCCAATAATCCTAAGACATATACTACCTATGTTATCTCTATATATTATATAAGTATTTTAAAAAAGAAGTGTCTAAGTATACTTTAAGTAACAAAAAAAAATTCTGTATATTCACTTAGATTGTAATAGCATAGATTTCTTGATACAAACTGTGACCAAGCATAAACATTATTGTAAATAAAAATTCATTAATGCATTCAGTAAGCACGTGGAGGATAATTATTCAATTCCGCACTTAAACGATTCTCAATTCAATTAAATGACACGTGAAAATAATTTATAGTCAATAAATAGCTTGTCATTACACTCGTACATTGTTAGTTGACGTTACGAGTATTTATTGCAGTGACGGACATGTGACTTGATTTCATTTCACGCGATAGATATTCCTAGGGCTCATAGTCTTAACATAAATAGATTGCTACTCTTACAAGACTCTAGTATATACGGCCTTAGATGTGGCCTATGCAAGGAACTTGGCACCAGGCAGCCCTGACTAAAAACGTGTTTACGTGTGCGCAGTACACAATGATCTAAATATCAATTAGATTACTCTTAACTTACTATTTAAAATCCACGTGGTGTGGCGCACCACAACATTTTAACAGCTTACCTGGAACCTACGCAGTGGCTTAAACACGTTTAAAATTACAATCCCTTAATCCAACTTTAGTATAAAGTTTGCCGACCTCTGTGGCGCAGTGGTTAAGCGCGTCAATGCTCAAGCTAGAGATTGCGGGTTCGAATCGAAGTCAAATGAACAAAAAAGTTTTCTATGCTCCTGGGTCTTAGTTATTGCTATTGGGTATAGTAATTTATAAGTATTAAATATATTTCCATTGTCTGGTTCACCCGTAACACAGGTTCTTTGAGTACTCACCAAGGGACTAGATAGACGTGGTGTGGAAGCATACAAATTCATGTCATCAATAAGGAGATAGGTTCAATTATTTGATGTTGCCGATATTTCCTCCATGTAGGTAGGTATATGTATGCCATATTTTTGTAGTCGTATAAGATACTATAGAGCTTAGGGATTATAATATTATCTTCTTCGACTTCTGATTACTGTATTTATTACGAACTACCCTTTTTACACATTAGACGATAAGATATTTCCTGTACATTTACAAAAAAAATTTTTAGAGGTTTTTACTTGTCGAACAATTTATTATATTAAACTTACTTTTATTTAAAAACAATTATTTTAGAAATGTTTCAATAACACAATTTCATAAGCACCCATTACTTGTAATTATTGGTTATAGGCATAATTGCAGTGTGGATGATAGCTGTTGTATGACACGTGTCGGTGTGTCGGCGGCTGACATCGACAACAATGAGAAGCGATCAGCGCGGCCGGCGGCCGTGGAGGCTTCGAAGGTCGCCGCCTGCTTCCTGCGTGCGTGACGTGCATGCGACGACCCGGCCATCATTAACATGCCACTAATAACCCCTGCATACACCGAGAACGTCATACACCTCAATTACGTTACACGTTCAGAAACGTTTCTCGTTTTCGATTTTCTGTAACATAATCGTTTGATCACAAACTTAGTTTGACGAAATACTTTGGTTAAAGAACTAACCCAAATATTAAAAGCATACCTGATAATGTGAAATGAGAAGCTTTTGTAAACACATAAAAACGTACGCGGAAAATTTGTCATTTTGCGGTTCAAATTCCAGGAAAATGTGTGAGATACGACGGTCTCGGGTTATCTCGAATCCAACAAAATACTTCACACGGGGCCTCTACTACACTAGACGCAGGTGTTTTTAAATCTTTTTTATGTCGCTCGTGTTTAGATTAGATACACACTTCCAAAAACATGTTGGAGGTGACTGACTACTAGATTACTGTTAGGTATGCACGGGACGTTTGAACTCAGCCAAAAAATTCACTCGCAACATCAGAGCCGCCGCCCGGAAAATTTCGCCTAAACGTTTAACCTACACGTAATGTTACCGAGATTTTTACATCCATAAGTTGTGTATTTCAAAGTTCATCGTTCTATGTAACAGGTGTAGGAAATTTTACGAGATATGTCCGCTGATGGCACACGCATCGAATTTTTATATCGCATTAGTCGGACTCGATGAAAACAAAGGAAATTCCTCGCACATTTAGCGACAGGGCATTGTGCCTCCGTTCAGTTGCCTGCTGGGAGAATGACCTCCCTTTTAAAGATCCGAAAAGGACTCCGTTAGACATTGTCAGGTTCTCGGTACATCCGCTAATATTTTTTCATTACTTTGATTTTTGTAATTACGATTACGTCGTACCTCCTTATTTTGCAGTGACATTAAGTTAACTTTAGGCATCTATTGCAAAAATAATACCTGTCACCAACCTATATTAAAATTACAGGTGTATGGTTACAATTTATAAAGTTTAGAAAAAGTTTGTGATTTGTATAGACAAATAGGTGACTTTAATACTATAGTTAAGCTTAGGCCAGATATTCCTAGCTTAATCATAGTGTTAGACCAGTAATCATGTTATCGATCTGCCTGGCATATTTGAAGGCTTTGCGCTACCAACAGAAAAACGATAAATTAATGTGAGTGAGGCTTACCGAACGAGCGTTACTTAGTTACCATTTTAGAATTTCAATACTGACTTTTTTCCTCGACACGTTATATTATGATACGTTTTAAATAAAATTTAAAATATCGTCTTGTAATAGCAACCCATGTTTCTACCATAATACAATTCCTTCCCTTCGAAAAACTTTAACATCCATACGAATATCTGTTTTTTAAACTTAAAATATTCTCTACAACACTAATAAAATCCTCCTTTTAGAATAAAAACTTGTAGACGTTAGAGTTTAATTTGCCAATAATAAAGTATGAACCAAAGGCCGTTCATGTAAACAGAAATCGTTATTCATATTTTGTACATTAGTTGCAATTTTTCATAATTATAAGGAAAATCCATACAATAAGATAGTTTCTTATACGTGTAATTGTATTTAATTAAGGGTCATCTGCAAGTACAAAGGTAACAGAACTGGTATATTTTATTTTATTATTATTATTTTGAATTTGTCTATTGAAACGTTAAGTTTTTATTCTGGACTGAGATCCCAGGCCCGCCAGACTACTCTCATATTCTTACTGATAAAATGTATATCATATTGCAGTAGGTATTGGTGTGTACAGTTAATGTATGCATGCCCGCTACTTCACCGTACAAGGCGCTTTTTTAGTTAAAAATTGGGATCTCAGTTCATTAATTTTCTTAATTTTTACAGCAGCGATACCATTATCATCTTTTTATACATTTTTTTTTCATTAACCTTAGTAAAAACTGTACCATTTTTAGTAAAATAGCGATGACAAAGGCTCCAAAAGCCCAATTTTTTCATTGGTAGAAGCGGGTCAGTGGGGCGCTCGCCTTGACATCGTCATACCCCGTTATCAGATTTAAACATTAGGTACTTCTTATTATTACGGATTAATTATTGCTTTCCGGATCTTATATCTTATGCTATAATATATTTTGACGACCTCTGTGGCTCAGGGGTAACGCATCGGCGCTAAAGCCGGCGGTCGCGAGTTCGAATCCCGCCGAAAGGACAAAAAGTTTTTCTGTGTTCCTGTGTGTGTATTAAATATATGTGTAATATAATGAAAATGTAAAATATGTGTATAGTATCAAAATATCAAATATATTTCAGTTGTCTGGTACCTGCGATACAAGTTCTTCGGAAACTTAGTACAGGACCATATTAACGCGATGTGGAAGCGTCCATAGATATTGTTATTATTTTAATACAAAAGCCTGTGTCAAAATAAAGAATAGAAAAATGGTGCGTTAATAGTTATAATACTTGCAACATCTAGTACTTTCTGCTGATACTACCTATCCTTTAAATAGATTTATATCATTTGCTTTTTATCGTACTTAATAGAAATTAATATCGAAGTTAATTGGTATAATTTAATATGTCAACATAATTAGCTTGTATACAGTATTTTTACAATGTATGTTTCTAGACTTTCTGGAGCTCTAGTCTTTTAATAATCATAATTACGTATAAGATTTATTAAGGCATAATATAATAAATTTTACTGTATTATCATAGTGTAAACTTTTTACAAAGTTTGTAGACATGATTAATGAATGTTTTCACAGATGTTACTATCTCATTTCTTTCACATTATTTTGACTTGACTGACATGAACAGGAATATGATTTCTCAGATCCAGGAATCAAAATAAGTAAGAAGATAGAGGTCACATTTTGGCCTTTTTAAACGTAAATCGCACGATGAGTCATAAGTCACATAATTAATGAGACGATATGATCACGATGTTTAGCAAACGGATTAATTACATAATATTCCGAATCCAGTAATTCACGTGTCGGCCGCGGCCTAGAACTTACGCGCGGAGTGCGAGCCGGTCGTGTGACTCACGACTTTTCGCAGAATCGCCGTCGTTTCCTTCTGAATCTTAAACGCTATGAATCAGAAAGGACTTGCTTTTAGGTAAATATATTATAAGATATCTTTATTACCAAATTTGCATGCAACTGAAAGGTTAGACACCTACATTTTCGATTAATAGGCTAGATGACTAATTTATTTATATATATATATATATATATATAATATGGTACTTTCAAATATGAGTAACTTCTCAAAAAAAAACAGTATATCAAAAGTCAATATTTTCAAAGGTACAGCGATTTGTATACAAAATTTCCCAAGTCTCGTTAAAACGCTCCATACTACAGACGTCAGGACTAGGTAAAAGTGTATGAAGTGTAAGGCCGCAGGAACATAAATTATATATGTAAATATCTCCGATATTTTGCGTTAAGTTCATACATACCATAATAACTGTTTTTTGTATATGATGTAAGTAAACTAATGATCTAAGTTTTGTTTACTAATTTAGCAGAAAAAAACTTTTTTGTAATTTTGAGATGTATCTATTAATAAACTACACATAAAATATTATATTTTTTACATTTACTAAGTAGTAATGCTTCAATATTTCTGAGTATAATAGTGAAACTAAATATTTAAATGTAGTCCTCTCCCCTATTTGGCCATAGTTATTAACTTTAGCTTTAACTTTAACTTTAACTTTTAACTTTAATTTAACTTAATTTAATTTAATTTAACTTTAATTGCGTTTATCTTTTGCACAGTATATTTTTTAAATTATTGTTTTTTAGTGGTTGTAAAACTACCTACATGATGTTCTAAATAAGATATCTCAGATCGCTCTACCCAAACAAACTAAAGCTGTTGTTTATGTCTAGGGTGTTCTGGCTGATATGATTATCATAAACATAGACCCTCTTACTAATACCACTATTTACACAACGGGTAAGTTAAGCAACGTTGCTGTCTTTGTCTGATATGTTGGAAATAGAAAAAGATAAGTACCAACTTTGTTTATGTTATCCGTTGTGAAAATATTTTTATTAGTAAGAGAGAGAGAGAGAGATTATATATCAATAAACCCAGATTATTAATCGTGGTGTTATTTTAATTACTTAAGCTTTCTAACAACATTTATATTTACAAAATAGGCTTTATACTTATTATAACATTTTAATAATTATTCGTTCATTACAATTTCAATGATCCTGAATATTTTACCTGTTATAATAAAGAAAATAATATAATTAGCAGCTTTAATTTTCTATAATAACTTTGTGTTTTGAAAACAAAAGACGTGTAAAACAACCAATAAAGATAACGGTCATATGTTATGAGTCATATGTAAGCTATCCAAATAAAGAAGGTCAATACCGGCCCCCAGTCATGTCCAGCTATGCGGACCTGTTATCGCGGCAGCGTTATATTGGTATGAATGAATCTACAATCGTATGTAGTACTACAGAATCGATTTAATATCACTTAAACCGGTGAGCAACGTTCTCGGAAATCTGAGTCACAGCGATCGGCCCAAGAGATCATTTCCGATTTTATCTTGGAACATCGAAAAGTATTTTACGGAACTGCGGTTCGGATGAATGATTCATAATATGTTTCTCCCGGCTTCCTTAATTGATGTTTTTTTTAACACTGGTGAATTATCGTGACTAGTATTACTATTTGAAAAACAACTCCTGTGACGTTATTTTTTGGAGATGATTTTATTTAACAAGTACTTTTGTGCTTACTTTTACGAGAGCTTTTGTAATTTTTTTAAATCATAATACCTAACTAATTATTTAGCATGTGGATACCCACACGCTCAATATAAACTATAGGTTGTGCTAACAAAAGACGTGGAAAGTAAACTAAACCAGATCCTACCTTGCATCTCAATCGTATGTTATAATGGATGAAATGAAATGGCATGACAGCTCGGCAAAAGTGCATTATATACTTAATCGAACTCACCATCGCCTTGTTGGTCTCGCCGAAGACGGGCGCGGCGCTGCTCCGTGCCAGGCACAGGAGAACCGCCGCCGCCGACCACACCAGCCTTAAACTCCTCACACCCGCCATTTTATTCTCCCTATTTCCCGGCGCCATCTTGTTTTCTCTTACAATTAATAAGCTCATTTGTTTCTATATAAATTCGTCTAAAAACGATATGTCATACTTAAATAAATCTATCAACCGTTCGGCTGCAAGTATTAAAGCTTTTCGATATGTGAATCTGAAACAAATGAAAACTGAATTAAGTTTGTGTGCCAATTAAAAATTATTATTATTGACCAGTGACTAATGTTTTCTTTGATTATAATTTAACATAATATACATTTTTTTATATAATATTTTAAGAAGAAAGAAAATAAAAATTATTTAATATTTAGATAGCTGTGTTTTGCGTAAATACAAATTGTTGAGTTGTAGTTATAGTCGCTGATGGATTATTAAATTTGCAATTTGCATCAACTAGGGCATGTATATCGAGATCTCGGAATCTCGTAATATCGGAATCTCGAAGCGTTTGCAATATCGGAATTGACTGAGCCAGTATCGTAATATCGGAATCAGTTATTTTTTATTAGAGTTTTTAAATGATGCTTTTGATCACGATTACTGTTAATGCATTAACTATATTCGTGAGCCTAAAGCTGCGGAGCACCCAATCGAGCCCCTGACTCCCCCCTAAAATACAAGTCGTTTATGTCTCTCACTCAAGTTCCTTGCAGTTTCATTTCTAAGATAAGGTTTATAAAAAACAAGTATATTCTATTAGGTTTTAAGTATTTTTGGACATCTGCGACAATTAGTATATGTCTTATGTTATGGTGCGAATAACATAAGACAGATAGTTCAGGTTGTGGCGTGTACCAGTGAGACTTTTTCAGATCTCAAGTACATTATATGGACGCTCTAACGGTGAAGGAAAACATCGTAAGGAAACCCGCACATGGTTGGCCCCAGACGTATTAACCAGTCATTCCTCTGGACTAGGCTGACTATATTGTGAGAATGCCGTATGTGCTTGGGCAACCATACGACATTTAAAAACCAATTTTTTTAGTTAGCTATTATTGAAATGTGAAAAAATTGTGCGTGATATGAGTTTTTTAATTTTTCCTAGGATCTCAAATTAGTAAAGATTATTAATTTTTATTTTATTTTTGGTTTGTAATATTGTAAAGTATGTAAATGTGAAATAGTAATTACATATGTTGATTTTGAAATCTTGCTTACATAAATTAGTTAATTTTGCCAAAGAAAATTAAGTTTTCAAGTTATAATACTACTCACTTTAGTAAGAAATTGAAATAATTAGATTTTCCAATACGTATTTTATCATAGGCAATCCACATTTGTGACACATATTGGCTTTGTAAATGTTTTGTTCAATTCGACTATTAATATCGGAATTCCGATATTGACATCCAATATCGAAATTCAATATTGGAATTGAAGACCGTCCGATATTGCATGCTAGCAGCAAAGCATGAAGATTGAAGAAGTTTGAGTGTAACGTTAGAAGAAATCGAGCTGGGCTTCTTGCGGATAAACACCGCGCGAATAGGTAATGAGATAACACTCCAAGGATCATAATCTCTCTTGACAACTCATATCCGCTAATACTGACAAGTGACTCACCATTGTCTTTATTCATAGTAAGTACGAAGTTAGTGTAAGTCACCTTCGTAAAAGAATATTCAGTAATAAAGTTATGTCCAAAATAAATAGCATGCTTTTTTGATTGCTTGAAGTCGATAAACATTTTTGCAACGTTTCTACTACTGCTGCACTGAATATAAGCTCCACTAAACACAGACTAGTTTTGAATAACTCATAGAATCTCAAATATTTTTAAATGAACTGTGCGACGACAGTTTCCACCTTGTTGACCTACATCGAGCTACGGGCGTGTCGGCAAACATTATTATCTATACAAAAGATAATTCAGTCTAATCGCTACATACCATTGTGGCTCACAATAGCTGAATAAACTTTGATTTCTCAATGTCATCGAAAAGGCTATAAGGACACAACTTAGCATCGTCAAATATATTTGCTGATACATGTATATCTAAGCTACTTCATCTGTAGGTATATACAAATGTAATCAATCTGTATGTCTACTTCATTTTATCTCAATGATCACAATGGGAACTTAATTTGAAATAGTTTCAGTCTTTTTTAGTTATTTTGATAAGATTTACGTTATTTTGTAAAAGTTTATTATCTTGCTTTGTAATGGATATTTTTATCTTTCTTTTTAAATATTTCTCTTTCTCTTGCGTACTGAATCACACTGTCATACTTGTTTGTGTACAATATCAACAAAGTTCCTGCTCGACCAGTTTCTAAACATTTTCACGCCTCAAAATATTTAAACACAATGGAAGTGACCGCAACGACTTCAGACGTGGTTGAACTGCGTATTTACACGTGAGTATGCGTGTGTGCGCACGAGTCAACGGCGCTGTTAAGCGATTTTCATCTTGTGCCTGGTCGAGCGATAGCTTGTTGTAATATATTGAAATAATGAGAAATATTTTTAAATGAATTGTATGACACCATGAATCAGGCGTTACTTTGCGGAAATCTATATAGCATACAATTTTATTAATAACATATTTACGAATGTTTATGCGTGCGCTCACATATATTGCTAGATAAAATATTAATGAAATTGTGCTTATCCATATAAAATTGTCAAGCTCAAATCAAATAATAAATTAAAGTTTCGCCACCAATGTTCCGCCCATCAGAGCGTGTCATGGAGATTTCACCGACATTGGAATAGTCTTACCTAACTCTATTTACCGACACTTTCCTACATTTTATCTATAGATTGCGGTGTAAAATGAGGCACCGAAAATCGACTTGCTCCTAATTATTTATGAAATTCAATATGACTTTTGACCGCATAGTCCCACGTTAACGTATTAGCCAATTGATATTGACTTGCTACGAAGAAAAAGTCATTGAATGGGTTCGTAATCATTATTGGTTATTTTAAAAGATTAGATGCAATACAAGGTTCAACAGTTCTTGTTTATTGATTCAATCAATACAATAGCATGGCATGACATTTTTTTTTCTAAGAATTGCAATTTGTCATACTGCTAAACTCGAATTAAGTGCTGCGTAAGAGGAAGGCTGAAGTTATAATTGAAGATTAAATATATATATATATATATATATATATATATATATATATATATATATATATATATATATTTGAAACCCGTTGCATCTCTCTTTGATATGAAAGTACTTTGTTTTGAAATTATGAAAGTAATTGACGAAGTGGACGATAATTTTAAAGACTTTTAAACTTTATCTGATTGTTAAAAGAATCCTTCTTATGAACTAATGTGAACCCAGTGCGAAGCGCATGTTTTATGTGATGTGTCAAACGTACATTATATTTTAAGAATATATTTTTATATCCGCAGATCATCTGATAATCTCGAACAATGGCATTGTATCAGGATTATTGTGTTGTAACATAATAATAATAATAATTAACCGCATATAATTGTTGTTGATAGAGCCAAGCATTTAATGACGATGACGACAAAAGCTTCATTTTCTTGCAGGTACGAGGTAGAGTCATCCCGGTAGAGCCGTGAGCAAAACGCTGTATTTATTCGAAATCGCACAAATAATTGACAAGTATTATTTACTATTTTTAATAGTAATAACTAAGAATAATATGTATTTTGTGTTGAGTAGCAGTTTTAATCAAAAATATGAAGACTATACTTTATTTATTTATAGAAAAGGCAAATAATAAGCTAACTATGCTATAAGCAAAGGCTTATATCCTCTCACATTATTATTTAATTTCTCGACTACATAGACTAGAGGTATTATAAGACTGATATAAAATTCTTTATATCGCGTTAATTGTTATTAAGGGCGCCAACGGCGATGATACAAAAATATTTTATCTTAAGATGCCTGGATATATTTTATATTTTTATATTAAAGTGCGTAATATGAAAATATATAGTATCTTATACGTCTGTGATAGTTCATACAAACTGTATAGCAATCGATGTTTTATCTCAATATAAAATATAATAGTATCTTCGCCGTCTGTGATGCCCCTTAGTCTATTTAAAATATTTCAGAACACCGGAAAAACAAATTAATAATGCAGTGTTCCCCGTTAACTTGTCATAAATATATATCAGCGTTTGATATTTTGAAAACGGAAGTAGGACAATGTCCGTGCCGTTTATTTTTGCACCTATAGACAAGTGGCACCGGGCACGCCATAAACATATTAATAAGGCAGAGATCTCTTCTCAGCCGACCCTGAGAGCTTTCCTACTTCCGGAGCCCCGCGACAATACTAATGACATGGCAGATATCCACTATATTTATCTAGCAATGTCATCGTAAGGTAATTAATTAATGTATGGAAAAATAGCATTCACAACGTGTGCATTTTAAGTGTCTTCGGTTTATCATAGACAGCCTTGAAATTAATTTATTTCATTAATACATCTTTATATCTGCCTCACACTTAACCCATTATACGTCTGATTAAAGCTAATCAATATTCCTATCCTGTCTTTGTCAAATATTTTAACCGAAGAAAATAATGAAGGAAGTTCTGAAGTCAACGCGTATATTTTTAACAAATAAGTTGTTGAATCAATTGCTAGAAAATATTTTAAAGTAATCTTTGTAAAACAGTCCTTATCTGTTTTACAGAGATTAGCTTAAAATTGTGGCGGACCGATTAGCGCTACAATCCTGAATCACGCTATCGAAGTTTTCAAAGATCGTCACTATATACCTATACGACATCTAAAGTTTATACAAGTGGGCTTCAGCCTGACCGAGCATACCACCTCGCTCCTACATTGGTGACCCTCGACAAGAACACGCCTCCTTCTGGACATCATCATCATCACCACCCCTCCGCACCACGTCAGCCAGCTTCAGCCTCATCGGGTACCTCGACCACCAGCCTCAACGCACCGCGGCCTGGTCGAACCCTCATCGGCTTCAACATGCACTCTTACTACAACGACCGGTCAGCAAGCAGAGCACATTTCCTGGTCAGCACGTAGCATCGGCCCCGCACGGCAGCACTTCGACTCACTGGAGCCCATGCAGCAGCAGCAGTACAGTTCCGACTCACTGGGACTCCCTGGCACTGACAACTCAAGATTCGACCTCCGGTCTTCGGGGGGGAGTGATGTGGCAGACCGATTAGCGCCACAATCCGGAATCACGCTATCGATGTTTTCAAAGATCGGAACTATATTATATATTATACGACATCTGAAGTTCATACAAGTGGGCTTCGGCCTGACTGAGCATACCACCTCGCTCGGTCAGAGATCTCCCTTTGGTGCTTGCCACCATATTCCCAAAAAATATTTTAAAGAATAAAAATATTTTAAAAACAGTCCTGATCTGTTTTACAGACATAAGCTTAAAATATTTTTATCAAAACCTACGGTTTTTTATAGTTAAATGTGCTAAGGATATTACATTTTTTTCTCTCAATTAAAAAAAAAAACAGAATTGTTATTGCTTATTACAATCGTTCAATTGTAAAGTACATACCCTATATTATTTTTCATCTCAAAGCAAGCCTGCATTGTACATCAAAGCATGGGTTAATAGCTCTGTACATTATGCGGAATATAATAAATATTAAAAACTAGTTTCTCAATCATGTACGTAATATTTATATGGGCAATTTGCATCAATTAATGTCATGAATCATTTGAACTCTATAGAGTAAACAATGTACTCACGCTGTACTTACAAACGATACGATCAACTTGTAAAATATCAAGTATCGACATTTATTAATTTTTAATTAAAAACTAAGACGCCATATTAGTAATTAAATAATGACGAGTTTGTGGCTTCATCACTTTATAGCGCGAAAATACCGCAGTAAACCGGAAGAACTAAGGGTAGTTTACACCGAAACGAGACGATACGCGACGAGGCGCTGCATTTTTTAAATAGTGATTTAAAATTGAAACAATTGAATTCAGTACTCAAGAAGAAGGCGCCGCGCTATGCAAAGTAGTCAAGTTTGACATTCGAACCTTGCAATATGCATGTTGACTAAAAAAAAAATTTATCATGTAGACTTAAAAATTAACGCATAAGTATAAAAACAATTAAAATTTACGATCATTACGTCACGATATAAAGTCACGTTAGCAGATTGTGACGTCACAAATCGTTTTACGAGAAAAAGATGGGCAACATTATGTTAGGCAACTAAAATAACTCTAGATCTATGTATATATCTATTTAACAATTCAAAATTTTTATTTGTAAAAATGTGTAATGCGACACTAGGCAACATCCTTATTAAACGTGTAGTGCTAGTGAATAAACCAAAATTTTGAATAGCTATCTTAAAAATGCAGCGCCACGTCGCGTGTCATCTCATTTCAGTGTGAAATTACCCTAAACCACAATACTAGTAATAAACAACTAATTACATTACACTCAAGTCGATTGAATAACTCAATATTTTTCATGGATGATTTTTATATAACTTATCCAATAACCATTATATTCATAGATTTATTGTAAATCTGACTTCCCTATATTAGCCTTTAATCGCTTATTTAACTCCGTCGATGAATTCGACAGGCCCGCCCATAGCCTGTTTCCGCAAGAAATTTAAGACTAACAAATATTACTTATTTATATATTTAGTGAACCGGTTGCTACGAATTAAATGTCCGGTTTTTTTGTTATTCAATAACTTTGTATAAAGGTCATATATTTTAGTCTTAAATACATGATATCACATAATATAAATATGTTGATTGTAAGTCTAAAAAATATTTTGGTAGAATAAAGAAGAATTGTTAGACTAGTAGTTCTGCCTATTTAAAATACTAGATCTTGCCCGCGGCTTCGTGCGCGCTAGAGAAAATCTCGCCGGAACCGTACATTTTGCCGCCATAAAAAGTGGCCTATATCTTTCCCCGTAGTCTAATTGCCATATTTCATCAAAATCGGTCCAGAAGCATCAGATCCTATTCAATGCTCACAAATAAACAAACCTTTCCACTTTATAATATTAGTATGCATCAACGCGGTGTTAACTCTACACAATTAATTAATTATTTGTCCACATCCTGTAGAAAATGCTTAAAACATCAAGAATCCATGGATTGGCCTGATTCTTATTATAAAAATTCTGAGGCCTGATAGACTAGTCCTTTTTAAAAGGAAGGAGCAAAACACACGGGATGGGATCTATTTTATATATATTTAGCCAAGTTGCATTCGCTAATTACGACAACGAAGTTCCAAAACAAAAATGTATGGTATTTGACATAAGTCATCGCAAAGTGACATGTTCCTTGCGATGCCATAAGTCAAATACCATACATTTTGTTTTCCAACTTCGCCGTCGAAATTATCGAATGCATCTTGACTGAAGGCCCAGGTGTTATCAGTGATAACGCCCCACAGACTTATCCGCGTATCTGATATCAAAGAACTGCGTCACGTTCTTACTTTCGTTCTGAAAAAATGTTAGGTAGTATTATAATTTTTCTTCTTAATATCTCTTAAAAACAATAGGTAACAAAGGAATATCTAATAATAAAGGAATCCTTAACAATATTTTGAATTAAACTACTCTACATAATATAACAAATTGTTTTTCTTTAATGGTATTGGAATCTGCGAAGATGACGTCTTTGTGATAATATTAGTCTTAAAACCCAACCATATAATATTATTGTTATTGCATAAATGCAAAATAAACCTAATAATGATGATGATGGTTTTTGATTCTTTGTCAAACAATTGTATATTGTCTGGTATTTTATCATTCATCAGAAGGCGCAAATGTATCAGTGCATTATGTATTCTACGCGTGGCCCACAGGGGACTGACCAGCGTAGCACCAGAATGCAATTAATGTTTAAAATAAAAAACGTCTTCGATAAGATAAAAACTTATCTGATAAAATTTATCTTGTTACTGAAATACTTGAGAACACTTCATTACAACATGCTCTACTGTACCTACTAAAATATGTGCAGTACATATTATATTTGCTAATTTAATTCAATAAATTATATAATAATGTTATTATGAAACCTATACATGTAAAGTTGAAGCGATAGCGACAATATTAATTATTGTAGGAAATCTTGTTTGGTATCAATTAAAGTTATCATAAAACTATAAGGAGCATGTAGAGTATGTTGCATATATTTATTAAAAAGTGACATTTATTTTAAAATTTGATGTAAAGTCATGTAAATATTGATTTACCTGTTGTGTATATCCTTAGCTCACGCAATCCTTAATCGCAACATGGATTTCACTGATTGTGAGAGGAGAGTCAAAATTCACAGCGCACTTAAGTCACAAGTTCCCGGTTGTCACTTTTTTCTTTGCAATTGCACGAAATTTCAAAGAAAACGTGGTCGGGTGCGCGAGCGATCGTGGTGCCGGGGCACTACCTACCGCCAGACGCGACAGAGAGCGAGTGTCGCCGCCGCGCCGCCACGCACTACTTATACGCAGGCTGCACTTACACCCAAGTTTACAGGAAAGCTCGCGCCACTCAGAGCTTTATCAGTTTAAAGTTTTACTAGACTCTGAGTCAATTTCAACTAAAAGGCTGATATTTCTTAACGTTATTAATTTGTATTACTCTGTACTTTTACTGTTAATTAAAATATTTTATAAGTGATTGGAATATTTTATTGTTTAAAACCTGAGAAACATTTATTGGTCGCGTATTTAACGCTTTATTTGCAAAAAAAATAGTATCGTCTAATTGCAAATTGAAGTTACCGCGGCACCATAGAATGAAAAATATTTACAAAAAAAATGCTTAAATACTGCTCCATTTGATGCTCTTTCAAATCTTATACTTTAAACGAGACAGTCTCCCAGGTACTAATGTATATACCTCTATGATATCTGAAAAAACCGCTTTCAAGATTAATAAATGTTTTTCAGGTAAATTGTGCTTAGATTATTTATTTATACATGTTTTATTACGAGGAAATCAAAACATTGACAATTGAAACATAAAGGTCATACAAAGGGGGTTCAAAGATTAGTCATCACTCATCACCCCCGGACCTCCCTTTTCCGGATTGACTACGTTCTGCTAAACACCGTGGATAAAATTCTGGTGTCACACTGATTGTGTATCCTACTCGATTTTTATGAAATTTTGCAGGTTTGTTCAGTAGGTATGAGAATAGGTTGTAAACTATTTTTCATGCCTCTAAGTTTTAATGGTGGCCCTCCCCAATTTTTGTTTTCCATTATTTTTATGTTTCTTATGATTTGGCATTAAAACTACACATAACCCTTAAATCCCTTCTAACAACAACCTTAGTACTGTAATAATCTTCGAGAACTCTTACACTCATCACCTGTAGGTTATAGGGGTAGGTAGTTGGTAGGTGTAGGAGGAGGTTGTAGATATTGGTAGAAGGTGTACTTTGTGTAGGTAGTACGTGTAGGAGGATTATGTAGGTAGTTATTTATTTATTCCAACTCATACATAAGACATTTTAGAAGTTAGGTACAGCTGCTGCAGCTATGCGATTTAATAGTAACTAAAAATGAAATGTAACAATTATGTCATTTTGTATACCTATAGCGCAATTTGTAGTCAGATAATAATAACAGAGATTTAATAGACATTTAGACTGTAGGGAGTCTCAACACTACAAAATGTGACACAAAGAAAATTTATTTTGTTAAATAAACCTATAATTATTCGCGTAAACCAAGTTTACAATGCTTTAATTAAGAACACATTACCAATTAAACAAACAATTAGAAGAATACATATTATAATATATTATCATATAGGCACTTCATATAGGCACTTTGTAATAAATAAAGAAATAATTATTTTATTTATTTATTAAATGTAACGTTTATTTAGTCTTAAAATATATTGGAGTTTACTCCTTAAGAATCGATTTTCATATAAGGCCCCCGGTATGAAAAAAATATCAGGTGTAAAAGCTACTGAACGAATGACCTCGTTACGTTTTCGTGCGCAACCTATTCTGCGCACCTGTCACTTTTTTTCACATGGCGCGAATTTTTGAACTCAAATCGATCGCTAAAGTTTTTGTTCCTTCTGAGGGACGTGTTTTACTTTTTAGAGTAAACTCCAGGGGTGCGTCGGAGCTGACACACACTTTTTTTTAAAAGGGTTAAAATCCGCTTTGTTTACCTGGGTAACCGAGCTTTGCTGGGAGCTCTAGTAAACTAAAAAAAAAGAATCACAAAAATATTTTACCGGGGTTCGAACCCACCACACTCCGAATTTCCGAACAACGCAAAATTTACCGAAAATCGAAAATTATTGATATATTGTTGCACGACGAAAGAAAAAACATATATAACTTAAAAATGAGCAGTCTTCCAGGGATAAAACCTAGCTAGACCGATTTTTTTGCCCCAAAACTACTATACTAAATTTCATGTAAATACTTGCAACCGTTATCGAGATTACGATTTAGATATACAAGATTGTCTCGTTTAAAGTATAAGATGAATACTTAATACTTGTTAAGCATGTCACTTTAAACTACTATGTTGTTACTTTTTACCGTTATCCTTAACGAGATAGTCAATCTAGTAACACTGTTCTGTCAGTCAACGCTTGTCTTCGTAGTTTATCTATTATAGTCTCTTACGAAATGTCAGAGTCACTGGTTTAAACAAAACGAGCAGACGGATCGCCTGCCTGGTAGGCGATAATATTAACGCAATGGACATGAAACAACGTAAGCTTTATTTCACGTCGGTTTTCTGTGAGGCCGTAGAAAAACTCCAATTAAGTCGGATCATTTTTGTAAGCATATTTCAGGCAATGTCATGCGTGGCAGAGTTTTTACAAGTCTATCTTTCAGCTTTAGAAAATAGAATGTTTTTAAGAATTGAACGTAAATTTTACAATAGCATATTTTGTAATATTATAAGGGTGATACCTATTCAAAAGAATTAATGGCATCCAGTGCATTATAAAAAAACCACGTAGTACCTACTATTTGCGGCAATAAATTATTATCAATTGGAATAAATGCATAACATTATACGAATTACGATGTATCTAGTAAGATTCACATGGGTTATAAACATAATACAGCAAGCAGCAGATATTGGGTATTGTTTTTCTTGGTAGTTTTTCTTAACATTAAAATGTGACATACAATGCGTTAAATTCTCACAGAATTTGTCGAGAATATAATATACAAACTCTATTGAGTGATGATACCAATGATTAACAGCTTGTATTTGTCGTGGGTAACACTGATCAAAGATTACAAAACTGTACAATTGTTAGTCCAGAAATAATTTCATTCTGATTATGAATCGTAACTGTGTAACAATAATAGTAGAAAATATTATTTGTTCCACTCCAATACTCAAATAAGCTTGAAAAGCGCAACCGCCTCTACTAAATGCGCGTTGGGTCGGTTGAACCAATATTTACATTTTGCTTCCCAACTCACTACACGGTAATAAGTTTACATGAACTCACGCCATATTCAAATATACGATGTGGGGTTTGTAAAGTTTTTCACTTTTTACTATCCGTAAAGTTTTATGTACTTCCTTCCTTATATACAAATATAAATGCATCACCGGTGTCACCTGTGTACCTATTATGTGCGTATATAGGTACTCATCTTTTACCTTATCCTTTTGTAGAAATGGAAATTTCGTGTATAAATTTGATTTCAAAGAAAATGACGAGAAGGAAAACAGCTATTTAGAATTGTGTCTCTACCATTCCAGGTACCTCAGATGCTATCGGCTTATCGTCAAATAATCGTAAGTTTGTTTGTCATGTGGAGTGGCGTGGTATAGCGTGCAACCTTCGCGGGACCTCCTTCATGACGAAGCCATTGTCTGCGGTGACTAAACCCACCCCGAGCTTCCCTGGACGAGGAGGCCTGACGCCTGTGTCACACAGTTCACGGCCGTTATTGTGTGCCACTATTACGAAGCCTCGATCAATGACTTTCGAAGCCAATTGAAATTCATTATGCTAATGCAATGGCATTAATACGTTTTTAATTATTCTATAAAGTGCTTCACGGATAATATTTAATTGAACGAGACAGTTTTATCGTGATGCGATTAGCTGGTTCTAAATCGTAACTAGTAGAATATCATTGTTTATAATTAAGCCCTCTACACACCCAACGTTTTATCTTAACGGTTTAACGGTGTATGCTGAACTTTGCAGTTTTAATACTCGTGTGTATTTAGGTGTGTAGCGGGCTTTAGCCTTTATACTAATATGCATTGTCCAAGCAACAAGAAGGTGCCTTAAGGTAGACACATAATTTGTTGTTTTCAGCAAAATGCCGCCAAAGTATTCAAAGAATATTTAAGTTTTAAAGTAAGTATATGTAGGGAAATCTTCCTTGGATTTAAAAGCTCTAGCAACCTCGTAGTGAAATGCTCGAGTTGTCCTTGAAACTGAAAATGACAAGAGGCACGCTTATATATTTTCTGCAAGGACCAGTACCTTTTTGGATACTGGTATAGCATGGGCTTAATATAGTTTTGAAAGTTTGCAACAAAACAAAGTAATGAGAATAATTAATATGGATTTTTAAGTAATACGTCATCCTAAGTAAATTTTCTTTTATTTTTCATATCTTGTTAGCTCATTACTTTTATGACTGTTAGTGTCTTAGTAAAAATCATAGATGTTTTCCTCGAACTAAGGTAATATTTGTACGTATAGTAAATAACACTACGAATATTTTAATAGTGAAAAATGCTCTTATAGCTAATTAAAAAGAAATGCTTAGGAAATGATTACTGCATTTTATAGAGACAGAACTCAATAGCTTATCAGTTGGGAGCCGAACTTGAAGTGGCCTTCAGCTAAAATATCCAAGGTTAAAAGGTCAAGCGCGTTAGTCATGTTTCTGTAGATTAAGCTCAATGGTACTGTACAAATTACCAAAAAAAAACACTTTTTTGAGAAATTCAGCCATTCGGCCTTCACTTTTAATTTTTGTATTCATGTAAACGGTAAATTGACCATTAAAATAAGTAAAAATAAGAATATGTGAGCCGTTTGTTTAGATTTATGTGGGACATTTTGCCATTTAGGAACTCTGGAGTCTCGACCACGGCCTGCCTAGCTCGGGCCTAGCAGGAACGTAACGTTATCGAATGAGAATTGTATGAAAATCTGTCATAATCATGAGAGCGCCCATACAAATTTCATTCGATAGCGTTATGTTTACGCCGCTGTCAAATGTTCCTGCTAGGCCCTCTGAACTTTTCCTCGCTTATCGTATTTCCCATAGGATTGAGTCAGTGTGCTTATCAAGCGTGGCGTAAATTAGCCCGCTCAGTCTTGTCAATATTAACTTTGAGTGTGATTCATGTAATGGCTGATATTATTACCATAATATTACCCTTAATGGGAAATAACGCTCCTCAAGTATGTATCGACTGTATTGTACCGAGAAACTATTATTACAGGACTGAATATAATGATTTACATCTGATCTAAATGGTTTGACGAAAACGGAATTTTCCCGTCAGGACCACGGAAAGATACCGAGGATAAATATTGGATATGTGCTGGATTTTCTCATTTACTTCCTTTATTATATATCTATTACAATCTACCTACCGTAGTAATTAAAAGAATATATCAACATAATGCTCCAAAATTTGTAGGTAATAGGTAAATAAATAAATAAATAAATTGATAATTTATTGATAAAAACGAAATACATTAACGAAGCATAACAGGCGAGTATTAATTGAAGTAATAAGTAAATAAAACTTTATTCGGAACATATTAGACATCACAGGGCAGTAAAACAGTGGCACTACAGAACAAGAACAACAGGAAAAAAAGAAAAACAAAACACAAAGAACAACTAAGAATAAAAGTTGGGCATGTTAGCATGAGTGTAATGTCTAAAACCGAAATGGAGACCATTCAGGTGTATCACCACGGCGCGCTGGGGTACCTGGTCTTACGTACGACAGGTATATCGTTTTATCTTCAAATCTAAGGTTTCTAGCGGATATAAAATCAAATTTAAAACCGCGTCGTAAAAACTGCCTCCGTCTGTAGTTTGACGGACATTCTGATCGACCTGAGAAAACACTAAAACAAACTGATTTTTGAAACGAAGTTCCTTATCGCGCGTGGCGAAAGGGGGCTAGACGAAAAAAATTAAGATTAAAAGTTGTAACGACACTTTTTGCTATAGTTGTAAGCCTTGCGGCGTGCGCGTGTTTCTCTGTTTGTCTCTCTCTCTCTCAATTATTACTAAAATTGAGCCTACTGATTAAGTGTATATTACATTATATTTGTTAATAATAAAAAAAAAATATTTTAACTTATCAAAAATAACATTTTATTGCAATTCCTTCACTAACTAATCGAAAGGAACTTCGTTCCATCCGGGTGTCCCTTGTTATTTACCCATGTATAGTTCGGACTTTATATTCACTAAAAACAGTGTGTAATTCTTACGCTGCCCTTAGTTCTGTGACCATATAAGTCTACTAACTAGATGTTGCCCGCGACTTCATGCGCGCTAATGAAATCTCGAGCCGTAAAACCGTATATTTTTCCGCAATATAAATAGCCTATGTCCTTCCGCGTGGGCTATTCTATATCTGTGCCAAATTTCACTAAAATCGGTCCAGTAGTTTCGGAGCCTATTCAATGCAAACAAACAAACCTTTCCACCTTATTATATTAGTATAGAAAACAGGAAAACTTAAATCTACCATGACAATGGGTATTGGGCAAATTATAGTTCCGCGGCAAACCCTGATGATTCTCGCGGGACGTTTTGCGGCGATCATTTATCACAGTAGAAAATTGTTACGAATTATGTTGTCAATTCCGTGGTGGCATGTCAGTGACGTCACAATCTATACTGTGAACATGGGGCTTATTCAGTACTACTATAAGGAAGAAACATAAGGAAAAACAAGGAAGTATTATATAGATTTTACTCAAATACCTACTTTTGAATCTCATTGCTGATTATTTTGACTGAACCTTATTATATAAGGCCGAAATGTAGTACGTACACTACAGTATATAGTAGTAACTATATTAAAAATATATAATCTTATACTTTAAACGAGACAACGTCACGAGAGAAAAATCGATCTAGCTAGGTCTTATCCCTGAGAAACTGCGCATTTTAAGCTACATCTGTTTTTTGTTTCGTCGTGCAGCTAGTGTTGCCCAAAATCGGTATTGGTCTTGCAGTCTTGGTCTTGTTCTTGTATTTTCGCAAGACCAAGACCAAGACCGCCTAATTTTAGCAAGACCAAGACCAAGACTGACCGTGCAAGATTTGAGCAAGAACAAGACTAAGCCTGCGAGACTCTTGCGTCGTGCAGGTAGGACTGAGTGTCGTTTCAGGGAGTATAGGAGTTCGGGGTATACGCTTAGGGACTCTATACTTAGTCTATGAGACGCAAATAAATATATAAAAATTTTTGTTACTCTTTCACGAAAAATCTACTGAACGCATATTGATGAAATTTCTTATGGTAGTACCTACTATGAGCTCTGGATTAACACATGGGCTTCTTTTTATCCCGAAAAAGTATACTGCATAGTGTTCCCGTGGGATGAAATTAAAAATGAAATTAGGCACAACATATAAGAAATACGTGTTATAAATTTATGGCACAGACATAGCTTACAGCTACGAAACGTAATTTACCTTAACTTAAATATGTTCAGTCGGCGACTTTAAAGCTATGTTTTTTTTCTTGTCTATTAAACACGGAATCTACTGAACCGATTTAAAAATTCTTTCACTTCTATAAAATACTAGCTGTCTCGACACACGTTGTTCTGTCTTAAATATGAACTGAAATTAATAAATAACTACACCTACAATGCAACCTACATCCTAGTCCTACACCTACACCTACTCCTAAAACCTACAGATTTTCCAATATTTATCACCGTTTCAACCTTCCCTGAACTTTCACAATTATTTCAAGACTAAAATTAGCCAAATCGGTCCAGCCGTTCTCGAGTTTTAGCGAAACATTTGAATTGCAATCCATTTTTACGTCCCTCGGGAACGGGATAATAAGTATCCTATCTCCGTCTCCTGGTTCTAAGCTACCTCCCCACCAATTTTTACCTAAATCGGTTCAGCCATTCTTTCAGTTCTGCTTGAGTTATAAATAGTGTAACTAACGCGACTTTCTTTTATATAATAGGTACTTACCTATGAAATTGCAGTACCCGTAGTAGGCCAGTAGGCCATTTAAAATCAAAATAATTTTTGTTTGGCAAAGAATTCTAATTTCAAATTAATTTTATTTTAAAAACATGGAATTCTTTTTCCAAAAGTAGTCATTTGTTTATTGATTAGTTTTACATTTTCATCGCATTTCAATCTTTTTCGTCATCATGAATACGTTAAAAATTCGAAAAATTATGGAATATGAGTACCGTCGTGGCAGCAACGCGGCACAAGCGGCACGCAACATCACCGACGTCTACGTCAAAACCATATTGGTCCATTTGCGTCAAATTGGCAAGGTAAAAAAGCTTGACAAATGGGTGCCCCACGAACTCAATGATCGCCAGCGCGAAGTACGCGTCGAGACGTGCCTTGCACTGCTCAACAGACACACAAATGAAGGAATTTTGAGCCGCAACCGCAAGCGCTCAGAAAGTTGGTTGGATCCTGGTTCAGCACCTAAACAATGCCCAAACGAAAACTTACCCCTATAAAAGTGATGATCACTGTTTGGTGGTCTAGCGTCGGTGTGATTCATCACAACTTCTTACCAAACGGGGTGAGTATTACTGCAGATGTGTACTGTGAAGAACTGAACACAATTATGGAGAATCTGGCACATCTCCAACCAGCATTGGTCAATCGCTCGTCTCCGCTGCTCCTGCACGACAACGCGCGATCTCATACTGCACAGCATACGGTCTCCAAGTTGCAAGAATTGGGGTTAGAAGCTCTCCGTCATCCGCCCTACTCACCAGACCTTGCGCCTACAGACTACTACTTTTTCCAGAATTTGGATAACTTCTTGGCGGGAAAAAAATTCAACACCCGAGAGGCAGTACAAAATGCCTTTCAAGAATTTGTTGCCTCCCGTCCAGCTGATTTCTTTAAGAAGGGCATCAATAAACTGCCACTGCGTTGGCAAAGATGCATTGATTGCATGGGTGATTACTTCGATTAATACAAATAAAAGATACATGAAAAAAAATTGTTTAAATTTTATCTCTCTCTCTCTCCTCTCAAGCTTTTTCACCTTCCCAATTAGCTTCAAGTGGATTAAAACAGTTTTATCACTAACACCGCTACCTGCAAGTAACATGGGCGTGGTTTTCGTTTTTAATTATTCCACAACAGCCTTCAATTCTTCATTATCAACTTTGGTCTCCGGCCGTCCACGGGGCTTGTTCTGCAGGTCGTAATTCCAGTTGTAAAATGTTGGAACCAAAAACGTACTGTGTTTTCTTTTGCGACACCGTCGCCATACATATCAATAATCCTTCGAGCCGTTTCTGCAGCACTGGTGCCACGGTGGAACTCGTATTCGAAAATAATACGATATTACAAGTTTTCCATTTTGTAAACAGAGTAACGCAAAGAAAAAACCAAAAGAGGAAAAAACAAATGAATTACGGTTTTCGAAACGCAAATGCATGAGTAAATAGCGGTAGAAATTTGAAATTGGAATTCTTTACCAAAGAAGATATATTAGAGATCAAAGTGGTCAGTACGACAAAACGCCAATTTCATATGGAAGATATGTCATAATATATAGATAGATAATCCTAAATTATCGCCGATGAATATAGACGTCTTATAGTTTTTGGTTATTTAACCTTTAACTCCCCTATAATGGATTCTTACCCTTCATAGCTGCAAAATACAAAGATTTGATAAGCCCGTGCAAAAGTAACGCGATTCCAGAAATATATCGAGATTTTTTTTATAATTTGCCACATTTAAATAGTTCACAGCAGAGAGACAAGTCGCAAAAAGAACAAGTGACGGCGCGCGCGGGGGTAGGTCGTGCGCGCTTAATAACATGGTAGGTATGTCAAATTATTGAGTCTGATTTTAAACTAAGCATGCGGACTATTACGAAGAAAATAATTGTAACAAAAGTTAACATCGATATATATGCTTTTAAAAAAAATTTTGGATATAAAAACATTGTAACTCTTGTTACAATTATAGATCAGTCAAAAATTATTTTTAACAATCGAAGAAAATAAATTTGTGAGGTGTTGCAATTTTATTACTGTTATTTTATTGAATGGAATAAATTATTTTGCGTTACTTCAGCGGGGCTATTACGAACTTAAACTTTCGTTGGTCATGGTCATCATTTTGACATTACAATTTTTTAAAAACACAATTGAAAAAGTTAAAATGACAAAAAGATTGCTCAAGCCTACGGGCATGTCCAACTAAATAGTCTGCCATTTTGTCCTGCAGAACACGAATGAAACGCCCTTTAGACCAATCAAATCATGTGACGTAGGGCATTTTGTCATGAACCATGAAATGAGTACTATATAAGTCGTAGATACATAAAGGAAAATAATAATTAATTTGTAAACGTTAAGGGGCCCCATACACGGTCCGTTTTCCTTCAGTTCGGCCTGAACGGGTGTAAAATCGTATCGTCTGTGTGCAATGTCGAGATCGCATCAGTCGGCCGTATGGACGGAAGCGATTCGTTCCAATGTTGCCAACTCTGTTTTTGCGAAACTACTTTTTTTTTCTTTTTTTTTTTTATTAAATAAGGGGGCAACGGAGCAAACGGGTCACCTGATGATAAGCAACTACCGTCGCCCATGGACACTCGCAACATCAGAAGAGCTGCAGGTGCGTTGCCGGCCTTTTAAGAGGGAATACGCTCTCTTCTTGAAGGTTTGCAGGTCGTATAGGTCCGGAAATACTGCTGGTGACAGATCGTTCCAGAGTTTTACAGTGCGCGGCAGAAAGTTACGCGAAAAGCGCAAGGTGGAAGACTGCCACTCATCAAGGTGATGAGGATGGTATGTTTTTCGCGTGGGACGATGGCGAAAAGTTGCAGGTGGTATGATTCCGAACAATTCCTCAGAGCACTCCCCGTGATACAACCGATAGAGGATGCAGAGTGAAGCTACGGAAGCGTAATTCCAAGGGGTCCAAGCTGTTTGAAACACTATGACAGTCAACAACTCGAGCGGCCCTTCGTTGGATACGATCCAGAGGGAGCAGTTGGTATTTTGGCGCCCCTGCCCAGAGATGAGAACAATATTCCATATGAGGCCGAACCTGCACCTTGTAGAGTTGTAGGCGTTGGTCCGGACTGAAGTACTGTCTCGCTCTGTTAAGAACACCAAGCTTCTTCGAAGCTAACTTGGCCTTACCCTCTAGATGATATCGGAACTGGACTTCGCTCGATATGTTGACGCCAAGTATCTCAATGCTAGGGGAGATGGTTAAAGATGTGCCCTCGAAACGAGGATATACGACCATTGGTGACTTTTTAGTGGTGAACGCGCAGACTTGTGTCTTGGCGGGGTTGAATTGGACTAAGTTACGTCTACCCCATTCAGAGACTTTCTCCAATGAATTCTCTATTTTAGACACAAGTTCGTTTCGACTCTCAATGACATTTAGCCGAGAAATATTGGGGGATCCGATATATACAGCATCACCTGTACTATCATCCGCATAGCAATGAATGCCGTTGGTCTATAACATGTCATTGATATGCAGTATGAATAGGGTAGGCGATAGCACACAGCCCTGAGGGACACCAGCATCAACAGACTGAGTTTGAGAGCATTCGCCGTCAACTACGACCTTTATGCTTCTATCTGCTAAGAAACTAGTGACCCACTTACATAATTTCTCGGGCAGCCCGTATGATGGAAGCTTTGATAGCAGCGCTTTATGCCAAACCCGATCAAAGGCCTTCGTAATGTCCAAACTAACAGCCAATGCCTCTCTCTTCGACTCAATTGCCTGAGCCCAACGATGAGTTAGGTACGCTAAGAGATCACCAGCCGAGCGACCCTTACGGAACTCGTATTGTTTGTCGCACCAAGGCTGTCTTCCAAGAAGCCGGGACGATGCCAGAAGAGTAGGAGAACCGAAAAAGACGCGTCAAGACCGGAGCCAATTCTGGAGCACACTTTTTCAACACAATAGGAGGGATTCCGTCAGGCCCACTCGACTTTTGGATATCAAGAGAACGGAGGGCTTTTCGCACTGAGCGCTGATGAAACCGTATATCCGACATGATGCTCGTGCATCGCGGTATGGTCGGCGGTTTCTGCCCCCCGTCATCCAGGGTCGAGTTTGACGCAAAGAGCTTGCCCAGAAGATCGGCTTTGTCCTTTGCGTCCTGGGCCAACGATCCATTTCCTACGTGTAGGGATGGTAGGGTTGGCTTGCAGAAACCTTCAATAGCTTTGGCCAGAGACTAGAATGCACGGGTTCCCGAGGGGAGGCGCTCAAGTCTCTTACCAATTCTATTGACGTGCTGTTTCTTTGCCCGAGTGATCTCTTTCTTGAGGGACCTAGCGGCAAGGTTGTACTCCTTTTTATATGTGCTGGTATTTAAATCCCGAGCAGACACTGCATTGGCCCAGAATTGGTAAGCCTCCTGCTTCCGGCGAGAAGCTTTTTTGGGGGATGAACCAAACCAGGGACGAAATCTGCCGCCAGTTGGCACTACAGAGGACAGAATGAAAAGTTCCATCCCTTGCATCACCACATCGGCAACAGAGTTGGCAGTGTTGTCGGGATCGTCCGGCGAGAAGCACATGTTCCCCCAAGGATAGGATGCAAAAAACGACCGCATCCCATCCGTTTTCTACTAAAAACTACTAAAAGAGTGCCGATAACTTAGGAGTCCCTTAAAGTTTTTTTAGGGATATTCTGTTTATAAATACTACTACTACTACTAATGCATTTTCAGTTTTAATATTAAATTGAAAATATGATAATTTTACCGTTGAATTAAAAAAATATAGTAGGAAATATTACGTACAAAGAAATAATATCGGTAGTTTTAAGCGACTTACGGAAGCGAACTACTATGTGCTATTATGACACCTTATCATAATAGCACAAAATCCCTAAAAAAACTTTAAGGGTCTCCTAAGTTTATAGTTATCGGTACTCTTTTAGTAGTTTTTAGTAGAAAACGACGCGAGTTTAGTAGTTTCGCAAAAACAGAGTTGGCAACACTGGATCGAATCGCTTTAGTCCATACGGCCGACTGATGCGATCTCGAAATTGCACACAGACGATACGATTTTACACCCGTTCAGGCCGAACTGAAGGAAAACCGGACCGTATTGGGGCCCCTTAACATTTACGAATTAATTATTATTTTCCTTTATGTATCTACGACTTATATGATATTAGTCACAAATAGAAATATAGGTACAACAATGATACAATTAGGTACATTTAAATAAAATAATTACCTATAAAAAAAATTATGCATGAATCATGCTCGAAATGACTAACAAAATATAACAATAGAATATCAAGTGAATATGTGGTTTTTAAATCAGGTTCAGCTATACATTATGTACTCGCACATAACAAAAGAAAGACAATATAAATTTAGGCATAAATACGTTGAAATAATTCGTTATTAAGACAATTGCTTTTTAAACTTATATTTTGAGCTACTAGTACCTGGGAGGTCTAATATCTAATACGGAAAAAATTAACTGATGGCGATAGGTAATAAAAAAATTATCACTAATAGTAATAATATTTATTATTTAGTACCTGGGAGACCGAGCTTTGCTTTATAGTAGAACGATAAAATAATAAAAAGAAATAAAAAAATAAAAATAAAGAAATAATCATGTGATTCTTCACAATTATCTTACTGGGATTCGAACCCACCACATTCCGAATTTCCAAACAATGCAAAAATCATACGTTGGTACGCATACCAAGCTGACAATCAAACTGACGTAAGAGAGTCGAAATTTTGGGTATATTGCTAGACGACAAAATAAAAAACATATATTGCTTAAAAATGCGCAGTTTAGCTAGATCGATTTTTCTCCCCCAAAACTCTCTGCATACTAAATTTCATGGTAATACTTGTAGCCGTTGTCGAGATACCGTTTATATATACAGAGTGTTTTACAGTCAGTGTCCAAACTTTCAGGAGTGAATACTCTTGAATATAAACAACATTTACTATGGGATTAACTTTCCTACTTGAAAAAAAAAACAGCTGTTTCCTACAAAATGCTATCTATGCCGTAGCCCTTTTGTATGAAACAGCTGATTTTTGTTTTGTCGTGATCGTGAAGATCGTCTCGTTTCAAGTATAAGATATACAAGCTTATAATATTGCTTTTTTAATGTATGTATAAAGTAATTATTGACCTTTACCTGTAGGCTCTAAAGTAGGTAACGTTATTCGTTCGGCCCAGACCGACTGATTATTGGCATATCTATCCCTACATTCTATGAAGGATGAAATAAGTTTATATATAACTAGCTGTTGCCCGCGGCTCCGCCCGCGTAAGTTTAGGGTTGTATGCAAAGATTTCAAAACTAAAGATAGGCTATGACGTTAATTTGACAGAACAAATCTTCATGCGAGAAAAAATTACCCCATCTTGGTTTTCAGCATACTTCAAATGTCATATTGTTTTCAACATATCAAAAATGACAAAATGGCCCCGAAATCTACAAAAGTGGGACCATTTAAGTGGGGACAGTTTTCACCTCAATATGCCTCGTCTATAACATATACGTCTATCATATGGTTATATGTATTTTTAATGCCACATCATATAAAAAAATTTAAAAAGGTCGAAAAACTAAAAAGAAATATCTAGGGGTGGGTGACCCTTATCATTTAGTGGTTGAAAAAATAGATTACGACCGATTATCAGACCTACCGAATACGCAAAAAAAAATCATAAGAATCGTTCAAGCCGTTTCGGAGGAGTGTCCCCGAACACTCTATGATACGAGAATTTTATATAAGTATAGCTTTTGTGATCGTGTTCGTGGTAAAAAACTTCTTTAGAAAATATACCTACTGCGAAATAGTAATAGCACAGAGTATAAATTTACACTTATAATTAGTTTACACACGTGCTTTTTAATTTTTAATATATCTCCTAGATAAAGATTAGGTACAAAATATTGTATCCGTCTTAAAAGCTTCTGAAAATACCATATTACTCGTGATCATTTTTATGGTTCCGTAATACTCAAGGAACCCTTATAGTTTCGGTCTGCCCGTCTGTCTGTCTGTCCGCGATCTAGCTTCTGTTATTATGAATATACTTATTTATAATGAAATCTGGTACAGTTAAAGACTGTATATATATCTCGGTTTTAGTATCATAAAATAATAATAATTTTACATTTTATGGGTGGCTCTCCATACATGTGAAGTAGGGATGAAAAATATTTTTTCATTCTACCCCATCGTGTGGGGCATCGTTAAATAGGTATTTTAAAATAAAGGGAAGGTTTCATACGTTACTTTTTTCATTTCCAATCTATAACATTTAAACTTTGAGACCATTTAAACCAATAAGGTATTTTCCCATGAAATATTAGGTCTTTACCTATAAAATTGCCGTTATGTATGACAAAATTTAAACGAATTTTTTTCATGTATTTTTTATTTGTATTAATCGAAGTAATCACCCATGCAATCAATGCATCTTTGCCAACGCAGTGGCAGTTTATTGATGCCCTTCTTAAAGAAATCAGCTGGACGGGAGGCAACAAATTCTTCAAAGGCATTTTGTACTGCCTCCCGGGTATTGAATTTTTTTCCCGCCAAGAAGTTATCCAAAATCTGGAAAAAGTAGTGCTCTGTAGGCGCAAGGTCTGGTGAGTAGGGCGGATGACGGAGAGCTTCCAACCCCAGTTCTTGCAACTTGGAGACCGTCTGCTGTGCGCTCTGCTGTGGTCGCGCGTTGTCGTGCAGGAGCAACGGAGACGAGCGATTGACCAATGCTGGTTGGAGATGTGCCAGCTTCTCCATCATTGTGTTCAGTTCTTCACAGTACACATCTGCAGTAATGCTCACCCCATTTGATAAGAAGCTGTGATGATTCACACCGGCGCTAGACCACCAAAAAGTGACCATCACTTTTCTAGGAGTAAGTTTTCGTTTAGGGCATTGTTTAGGTGCTGAACCAGGATCCAACCAACTTTCTGAGCGCTTGCGGTTGCGGCTCAAAATTCCTTCATTTGTGTGTCTGTTGAGCAGTGCAAGGCACGTCTCGACGCGTACTTCGCGCTGGCGATCATTGAGTTCGTGGGCGCCCATTTGTCAAGCTTTTTTACCTTGCAAATTGGCAAGACGCAAATGGATCAATATTGTTTTGACGCTAACGTCGAAAGCTGCTTACTAATACAGCCGTAGATTATGTATGATTAGCTTCCACAATCGCCTTTAATTCGTCATTGTCGACCAAAGTCTTCGGACGACCGCGAAGATCATTTTTCAGGTCGAAATTTCCAGAACGGAAGCGAGCAAACCAATAACAGGTGGTGCGTTGGTTTGTAGTGTTAGCTCCGTAAACGTCGTTGATGTTGCGTGCCGCTTGTGCCGCGTTGCTGTCACAACGGTACTCCTATTCCATAATTACTCGAATTTTTAACGTATCCATGATGACGAAAAAGATTGAAATGCGATGAAAATGTAACACATCAATAAACAAATTACTACTTTTGGAAAAAGAATTCTATGTTTTTAAAATAAAATTAATTTTAAATTAGAATTCTTAGCCAAACAGAAATTATTTTGATTTGAAATGGCCAGTACTGCAGAACGGCAATTTCATAGGTAAAGACCTATCATTAGCATAACAATATTATGACCTCGAAAAGAAAATATGTCGTGTTTTGAGCGTCGGATTAGCCGTAACAAAAGAACGCGTTACGTTTAAGTTTAAACAGTAAATTTTGTAACCGTTCGGTTACATAAAGCGGTGAATAGGTTGTTTGCAGGACTGACTCAGTCGGGCTTACCGTTACAACAATTTGGTTCAGCGATAGTTTTCTTCTTTACTTTGTCATTCAAATTTGTTACTTGTTTGAAATTATGAATTATTTTTTCAGGTTTCCTCGCACTGATACGGTGCAGGAAGAAAGATAACAAGCCGTTTTGTAGACATTTTAACACTTGTATTTTTATTTACTTAACAACTTTAGGCAAATTGTGTCGTTGCCCACGGTTAAAGTGTAATAATAATATCGTCAATAAAAGTTTTCAATCGCCATTTGGAATTACACACTTTTTTGATAACTTATAAATTTTTGTTAGTATTTTACGGTTGTTTATTTATTTTGTTTTATTATTATATTTTTCAGAAAGTCAGAACCTATGGTAAGAACCTTAGTAGGTAGGTATTGAAGTCTAACTTTGACTTCGGCAACGGCTACTAGTTTAGAAAACATGAATTTGAGCCTTTGGCCAAGTTGCCATCGCTAATAATCACGACGAAAAAGTTCGAACACAAAAATCTATGGGATTTGACATATAAGCATCGTAATAACGTATCTAAAATCGTAGATTGACTTCAATCTTAGATTCTCAAACAAAAATTGACGTAAATTGACGTGAAGTTAATCCTAGGATCGATGAAATGTATTGAAATCTTGATCTCAGTTGTCTAAAATGAGATTATTAATTTCGGGCGTATATCACTTAGCCAACATAACAATAATGTCAAATCTCATTCATTTTTGTTTTCGAACTTCGTCGTCGTAATTATCGAATGCATCATGACTAAAGGTTCGAATTTGTGAGTAACCTTTCCATACTTTCTAATTTATTATTTTTACAAGTCTGCAATATGAGTTAAAAGGGTTGTATCGTTCACCTACTACACTTGTTTTTCTTCGGCCGTAAAAGGGCTAGCCCAACTACGTCTTATGAGTCGCGAATTTACTGTGCGAACATGTGGTGTCCATAAAACTGTGAGTCAGTTCGTTCTCGGTAACAGATCTGGACCAATTTGAGGGCGACGTTCATTCATGACTCGCTCTAATCTCTCACACATGGAAGTGTTAGGTACACTAGACACGCCGAGCTCTTTATTCGTGCGTAGTTTTGCAATGTTTTATTGAATGTGGGTATTGATTGTAAGTAAATCCAGTCAATTATTAAGTACACCGTCCTGTAAAAAATCTGTAAGGAACCGACGGATACTTATAATTTCGAAATTCAAACTATCAACTCGATAATGATATTATGAAAAAAATACTTCCGTAGAACGTCTGTGGTCGACTAATAAGGCTTTGCTGACTTCGGATTGGCTGAGAAATAATTTGTAACATATTAATAACATACCTACTCTTGTATTTAAATCAAATTAAAAACTACATTACAACAAAGACGTATTTATATTAAAAAGTGGGGATATAAATTATCCTTAATCATCAATGCATTAAATTGAACAACAGAACAACCCTCCCTTTTTCGGCACTTGGGGAGAAAGGCACCACGTAACTTTCATGATTCACTTGTAATTTATTACACCAAAATGCCTCCACTCATCACAATTTACGTAAATGTAAATTCTGTACAGCAATTTCAAAAACCACAATAATTAATTTTTAACGTTAAACCACACTGACACCAATAAATTAATAGAGAAGACAAGTATTGTAACTGACTCAGCTCAGGCAAACCGCTGTACCTACTCTATTTGGAACAGTTTAATACACATTTCCTTCTGCAAGCTTACTCACAAGCGAAAGAGCTTTCAAACTAAAGTAGATTGTTTCGTTCTGTATGTATACAATAGTTATGTTTTAAATCAGCAAAATTCTTATATTTTTCGAAAGGCAACATAAATATGGACCGATAAATGCGAAAAGTCTGTACTTTTCGAATTATTCGGTGATTACTGCTAATCAGTTGGCACTAAATTAAAAAGTTACAGGACTAAAAAGGACTAAGAAAAGCCGTTTTTTCTTTTTGCTATGTTTGAAAAATTAAAATTACTATTCAAGTCCATAAGTTATTTGTGTCATTTTTTTGTTAAAAATAAACGCAGTATATATGTTAATAAAAGCATTTTTTTCTTTTTCATCCTACATTTTCAACTGCTGTGAGGTCACTCGTACATCATTTTTTGTAGCTTTTTAAAGCTCTCCAACGATCTCACTTTTATGATGACTGTATTTCGGCAACGATTGATAGCAGATAGCCATTGCAAAAACAATATTTCCTGGCTTATTGAGTACTTTTCGAAAAGACAGTAAAAAACATTTGCATGTTAAATTTAAAAAAAAGGTCATGTGCGAGTCGGACACGCGCAAAAAGGGCATAAAACCACGTTTGTTGTATGGCAGCCCCAAATATATATTTATTTTATTTTGTTTTTAGTATTTTTGTTTCAGCGGTAATAGATATACATCATCTGTGAAAATTTCAACTGTTCAGCTCACGGTTCATGAGATACAGCCTGGTGGCAGACAGACAGATAGACAGACGGACAGCGGAGTCTTGGTAATAGAATAAATAGGGACCTGTTTTTCTCTTTTCCCTTTGGGTACGGAACCCTAAAAGATTTCACATATTTTTGATGACCGTTTTCGCTACTTCAAACTGATCTTTTTATAACATGCATTACTTGACCTGAAAACTTTTTATTACTTATTATATTGATAGCTGTGTATTAGAAATGGGTTCATAAAAATTACTATCGCCTAGTATAGGCAATTTTTTTCTTATCTTTAAATACCCACCTAAAAATTAGCGATGAAGACTTGGACTTAATAGGACTCAGTATTACTGCGTCTAACCGCCCGCCCGTAGGACGGTGAGCCAAATTACAATGATTTTAATGCCTTTCAGGAATCATCATTTTTTATGAATCGTCTATTACTGCCGTCGAAATACGAATGGCATTAAGAAAGTAGTTGGACTGTACATATTATCATAATATATAATTGCAACTAGTATTATTATTCAAAGGTCCTTATGAGAGTTTCCTCCACGCATGCCTATCGTTTGTAATTTATAAGCTGTTTGTGGTATTTGGCAGGTTTTGCCGGAGATACTGAATTAACATTGCTTTATTATTCAAATCTATGTGATTTCCTGGTCACTTCCGGCCTTCGCGCCTATCGAAGGCAAACCAGAAGCATTAGATAAATTGCAGATGCGTACAATTTTTTAATATCATATTAAGAAGAGAACTGAGAAAGTGATTTAAATATCAGTACTCCAAAAATTAAAATTGGAAGTTGTAAACAAAACTTTTGGATTACCTACCTGTAAAATTACCGTTTACTTTTGGATTACCTACCTGTAATTACCTAACAAAATGTAACTCATGTTGTGATAACACGGATCGCACTTCTACACAACCCATACATTGTGTTTCTACCTTCAAAGTGATATAATCTACTGACATAATATGTCATATGACTTAATATATATATCATTTTTGTTGACATTATTAAATGACCCCAAGGAATGTTAAGTTTACAGAAGGCTAGAAACAATTTTAACATTTAAAAGAAGTAATTTAGGCAATATTCTAGGTGGTTTTTATTTCATTTCGTGAGAAACAGGGTATATATGTACCTACATGAAATAAAGTACACTGGCATACTTAGTTTAGGTAAGTACTCTTCTTTTTCTTTTTTCTAACTTGGTGAAAATTTCTTTTACAATATCGCACTTCTACAATTTTAAATCATTGTGTACTAATTTATATATTTAATAACAATTTCTGTTTTTTTTTATATATATGTATTAAAAATACAAATTATTGTCACTCCATTGATCCCTGTGGTCAACTGCAGGTTGAATTTTGTTGAAACTAAAACGATCCTCACCTTATTTTAACCTCAAATGTTAAAAACTTTGGATTTAATTCATTTATTTAATTATTTAATTATTTATTTATCATTTATAATTAAAATCGTGAGACACTTCCAACAGATACCTGAAGAAAATCGCTATTAAACTAGAAAGTCCTATATGGAGACACTGGACAAATCTCCATATTATGTAATATAATATTAAAAGAATTTCATATTATGTACTTTCACTTTACTAACATAGTTGTGAGAACATTTGTACAATACTAACACAACTATGGATCTATGGTCTGAAATAAAGTATTATTATTATATTTAACAACATCCATCCATCCAAATCCATCCACACAAACTTTCACATTTATAATAGTAGTAGGATTAGATATCGCTCGCGACTTCGTGCATGCAAAAGTTAATCTTGCGGAAACCGTACATTTTTGCGCGAAAAAAATTGCTAATAGGCCCTAGGTCTGCTCTATATCTCGGACAAATTTCATCAAAATCGTTTCAGTAGTTTCGGACCCTAGACAATGTAAACAAACAATATTTTCCTCTTTTTTAATATTAGTATAAATTTATTTATTGGTAATTAGATAGACTCAGTTTGAAGTGTTAATAAAACACGGCCTACGTGCTTTTTGAATTATTAATGTAGCACTTACCATACAAATAATAGGTACCAAAGTTATAGACAATTAATAAAAACTTTATTTTCCTTCTTATTAGTTCATGACGTACATTAAGTTCGTACCTAATTCTTTCATTGACGTAAAACTATGGAATTGCTCATGCTGATATGCCTACATGTAGGCTGTGGATATAATTACTGCCTTACCACATATTACTAACGTTACTTGTTATTAGTCATGATAATTAAAAAAAACTTTATTTTCCTTCTTATTAGTTCATGAAGTACATTAAGTTCGTACCTAATTCTTTCATTGACGTAAAACTATGGAATTGCTCATGCTGATATGCCTACATGTAGGCTGTGGATATAATTATATATTTTATGTTCAACTACTACGATTAATGCGCCTGTGGACCGATTTTGAAAATTATTTTTTTGCTGTAAAGAGTATAATCCCAAGTTGGCCCTTTTGATACCAAAGTGAACTCTTCGAAATTCATATGGACACGTATTATAGTGTATTTGACTTTTTCTGATACTTCAGACAAGTCAAAATCACTATACGTGTGTGCATATACTGTATAGCTTGGACTGTTGAAAGTTAACCGTGGGTTATCATGTTATCTCTCTCGTTCTTTATATTTATAAAAGAGAAGGCATGATATTTTGTCTAGAGTTAACTTTAACCCATATCTGCGGAGCATTTGGCATTTGAAATTCATTTTCAGCCGTCTTACAAGTTTACTTTTGCAATCTTCAGGGCATGTTTTAGAATTTATGTATATCAGATAGCTTATTTACATATTTTGTCTCTGTCGCTCGATATAAAGTGAGCGACGAATAAGCTGCTTGACACTTATTAGAAGATTGTGAAACATGCTCCTAAGCCTTAAAACACTGCGACTAAGGGCGTTATAATATTTTAAAATTATTTTAAATACTTTTACATGAAATGACAATTTAGCTTTTTCCATAAGGCTCCAGCTATCTACATGTTTGGACGGCAGCCAGCTAGAGCTAGGCAGATGTCCAACGTTTCCTAGTACCTACACTGACAACTTACCTACACGTTGCTATATGAATACTATGCAGCTATTTGCTTACCACATTTGCAGATTCTAAGAATTGGTACAGACACTCACCTTAAATTAAGTAATAAGGATGAGAACCGAATATACTCTGTACAATATACATGACTAGCTTTTAGCTGTGGCTCCGCCCGCGTAATTACAGTATCCCACGGGAACACTGCACTTTTTGGGATAAAAACTAACCTATGTGTTAATCCAAAGCTACATACCAAATTTCATCACAATCAATAACAGTCATCCAACCATCCATACATCCATCCAACAATACATCCATCCATTCATATAGATCCTCACAATCTCACAAACTTTTACATTTATAATATTAGTAGGATATGCTTTTGTTTACGCAAAACGTTAGCTACTCTATACTCTACTTAGTCTGGCCATAAATACTGTTACAATTATAAATAAACAAAATATTACATTTGAATTTGGAATCTGTCATTTTTATATGATTGTTCATTGCGATTTCTCATTTTGGCGCCAATATTTACGTAAGTTATTAAGAAAGTAAATGATTTTATCTCGGGAGATGAAGATAGCACCTACAACCATGTCGCGTATTTTAAAAGATGTCTTAGGACTTGCAGACTATCAGAGGCATACTGGTAATTTCTTAACTGATAATTTAAAAAAGAATAGGGTGGTAAAATCGAAACAACTACTGAAGCAGTACGCAAAGGGAGGTCACAGAATAAATGTTTACGGTTGAGAAAATTTTTACAATTAAGCAAAATAATAACAAACAAAATGACCGTATTTAGGCTCAAAGCTCTAAGGAAGCTTCCCAATTAGTCGACAGAGTGCAACGTGGGCACTATTCGACTTCAGTGATGGTTTGGTGGGGTATTAGCTATGAAGGAGTGACTGAGCCATACTTTTGTGAAAAAGGTATCAAAACATCGGCACAAGTGTATCAAGATACCATTCTTGAGAAGGTAGTGAAGTACCTTAACAACACCATGTTTAATAACCAAGAATGGTCTTTCCAGCAAGACTCGGCGCCGGGTCATAAAGCTCGGTCAACGCAATCTTGGTTGGAAACGAACGATTCGGACTTCATCAGAGCTGAAGACTGGCCGTCGTCTTGTCCCGATCTTAATCCGCTGGATTATGATTTATGGTCAGTTTTAGAGAGTACGGCTTGCTCTAAACGCCATGATAATTTGGAGTCCCTAAAACAATCCGTACGATTGGCAGTGAAGAATTTTCCCATGGAAAGAGTGCGTGCTTCTATTGATAACTGGCCTCAACGTTTAAAGGACTGTATTGCAGCTAATCGAGACCACTTCGAATAAGCTTTCTATATTTTAAATTGTTTTATATTTATGTATTAAAGTAACACACCTTTAAACACATGGTGTGGGCATTGCATAGCCTTAATCAGCTGTGTTTTTAAAACTGTCTCTTTTCTTTTCGTATTCTTTGAATAATATAGTGCGTTAGTTTATAATTTACTTGTTTTTTGTTAAAATTTGGCTGTGTCATGTCCCTTGTGTGTTTAATAAAGATATTTTTAATTTATTTTTATTTTATTTTTAACACACTGTAAAAGTAATAAATGTTATTTGCAATAGTTTTTTTTTTCTTTGTTTCAGTATTTATGGCAAGACTAGGTATAGTCTATTAGCTTTTTCCGCGGCTCCGCCCGCGTAAATATAGTATCGGGTATCCCACGTAATAACTGTAATATGTCGAGATAAAATGTACATATGTTTTAATCAAGCGCCTAAACTACTACCATTCCAGCTTTCATCGAAATCCGTTCAGTAGTTTTTGCGTCAAAGAGTAACAAACATCCATCCATCCATACATCCATCCAGCCATCCTCACAAACTTTCACATTTATAATATTACCAGTTTTTGCGTCAAAGAGTAACAAACATCCATCCATCCTCACAAAATTTCACATTTATAATATCACATCGCATCGCAGTTACCTTGTGTCGTCGACAGAGAGTTAAAATTTCTGAATCTTTTTCTGACTGGACCAATACTACTGCCGGCGTTCCTCACGGCGGTGTTTTATCCCCATTACTCTTTGCCTTGTTTATAAATTTCATTACTCTATTTATTATATTATTATATTTCTGCTTCTTTTCATTTATATGACGATTTGCAAATTTATACGCAGTCAACTCTGGATGCATTGCCTACGGCGGTGGGTGTTATGAACAGGGACTTATCGGCTATATGTGACTGGAGCAAGGAACATGGACTTCTCATTAACCCCGTTAAGTCTCAGTTAATAATATTTGGCAGTCCGGGGCTGGACTCCAGAATTGACTGGGATACTTTACCGTCGGTGTCCATCAATGGTATAACAATAGTAAGGTTGTAAAGAATCTTGGTGCGTGCTTTGATGAGCATCTATCTTGGTCTTAGCAGGTGAAAGAGATTAGCAGAAAGGTTTACTCAACGTGGCACTCCTTTAAACGACTTCGGTAAGTTCTGCCGGTACTTACTAAGGTGGCCTTAGCTGAATCGTTGTTTGACCAACTCAACAATTGGCTTGCGTGTTGTTGCTTGTTGTTTGACAACAATTTGGCTTGCGCAAATTTGACCGCATATTTGAGTTCCGTAACAAGCTCAAGTGGTTACCAATTCGCTTACGCCGTAAGGCTCGCGTACTTTCCTTCCTTTACTCTATCCTATTTGATCCCAACAGCCCTCAATATCTAAAGGAAACGTACAGCTTTCGTTGCTCCGACGAGCAAGAGCTGCGGTCCTCTATAAATCTCCTTCTTGATATCCCCATCGACCACATTTTAGTGGTCCCACTCCTGATGCATCGTACAATCCGTACTAATCTGGAACTCCATACCCGAATAAGACAAGCCAAAACATTGAATACTTTTAAATCCTCCCTAAAAGAGTACCTCAGTCTGTGTCAGATGTAATGATATGCATATAGTGTTATATATATTATTATTATAACGTAAATTGTTTTTATTACTTATATTATTATTTAAGTTATTGTATATGTATTATTGTGTATGTATGTATTTATTTATTTTATTTTATGTTTATAGTATCAAGATAATATATAGAATACTTTTAGCGCAATACCCCTCTCCAGCAATTTGTTCCTTTCTTTCAAAGGTTGTGTGGAAGTAATTGCTATTTAGCAATAAGGCCGCCTTTGTGTACTATCGTAGTGTATTTAGTATTTTATATATTTGTGAGTATGTGTAACTACTGATTGTGTACAATAAAGTATATTTTCATTTCATTTTCATCACTAAGATATAGTGGCATAGCGAGCTGTAAGAGAGAGCTTACTGTACGTTCAGCGCAAGTCTACAGAAGTACTGTTACTTGTGTATTGTACTATAAGTTACAACTATAGGTACACACGAAAAAAACACGATTATTCATTTATAGAAGCATTACTGTTCAAGAATGGATAGATAGATAGATGATATAGATAGATAGATGGATAGATAGATAGTAAATAGATAGAAATTAATCAAAAATGCCAGAGCTGCCTACGTCACAAATCTACAAAAGGAACAAAATGTAGGTATAGGAGGAAACAAACGATGCTATATTTTGTAAAACCATAGGCCTTGTTCACAATTCACATTAATCAATGTATTCTTTAGAAATAAACGTGGGTGAAGCTATTTTAACACTCTTCGCTCCACGCAAAGACTTACTTTCGTCCTTTCTAATTGGCTACATTCAACCTTAATGGCCTTGAATATTCTACTGGATGTTCAATGCTATTAGGGACTAATAATAATAATTAAACAACTTTAAAAACAATTTGTTCATCAAAGACAGAACAAATTACATTTAATGCACGGTAAGCTTCCGTGATGGTCTGGAATGATGGAAAAGATTAAACAGTTTATTGCATTTACACACATATGACACAGTAGTACAGTATGTTTATAAACTAGAGCAGAAGGCATGTGGCCATGGAAGAAACGTGGAGTTTTTGAGGACCCGACACGACGCGTGGCGCGGGCGAAATCGAGCGTTTTTTGAACTTAGTGTAGGCAAGGCTTGCCTTTAACACTAGAGCGGGATATAATAGTACTACTACGTAGCACCATCATTTAGGTGTGACCTTGGCAATGATTTATTTTCAAAACAAATCATATTTTCACGTCTTTATGTACTCACCTCTGCGTACATCTCGGATGTCGCTAATTCCGCGCGACTGTCGTGAATAGCTAATGAGCGACACCTGGCAGCATCAGTATGCCGCACCAGCCGCGTTGCCGGCAAATCGCTAAATATACGGCAAGGGCACAGCGTGGACGCGGCCTTACTTCAAACGTCGAATCTCGGTTCCTGGAATCTGATCTATAGGGTAATAGGTACCCCATTTTGCATATCCATTGTTGATATGCTAACTCGTAGAATGCTATCGTAGTGGACTACAGCCTAATTGTCCTCACATTGAGGTCCCAAGAATCCCGAACTTCACTTGTGAGGTCGTAGTGGTCGGTGATGATGATTATTAATTAATGATTATATTATTAGTTTCAAGTTAACGGGTATAAGAAACTAATATACCTCTCTTCCGCTAAGTAGTATTCGTACATTCTATTGTTTACAACATAAAATAAGGAACTTTTATAACAATCGAGTATCACATTCTGAGAACTGAAATACGACTGAATGCCGCTACACTGCCTAATTTCCATGAAAATCTGAGGACGACACATGCGACCTGAGGGTCAATTCTGGTAAAAAAATCCTGCAATAATACAATTACAATCAAGTCTCGATACGCTAAAACTGCCAAACCGGTATTCTCGTAAACGTTAGACCAGCGTGAAACGCGTTCTGATTGGTCGAAATTTCATAAAATCAGTTTATGATAACAAGTCGCTTCACTTATAAACACACCGGCATATTTAGCGGAACACAAAAAAAAGTTCCATAATTAAAAAAATATGGTTTTATTTTAAAATCTACTTACTACACTTCTTTTGTTATTTAAAGTTTCATTTGTTTTACTTAAAATGAGATCACATTAAGAACAGATTTTGCGAGTGAAGGCTATTTGTGAAAAATGGTACATTTTTGAACTTTTCATGTAACCGGGAAAAGTGAAAATTAATATTAAAATAACAATTAATTAAATTAGAAAAATGGTGATTAATATCGCGTATTTCTTCCACGTGCTCTTATTAAAGTTTCTACCCGTCTAGGCATACTGAGAATGATGTTATCGATGGTCTCCTGGGATAGTCTCCGCCATTCCTCAACTACGGCGATTCGCAGTTCACCCACGTTGGCAGGAGCTGGAATTCTGGACTTAACTTTTCTTTTCAGGAAGTCCCAAACGTGCTCTATTGGGTTCATATCCGGTGATCTCGTCGGCCACTCCATAACAGTGATATTCATATCATTAAGATAAGCTTGAGTTACCCGAGCGGTATGCGGCCGAGCTTATCCTGCATAAAAACAAAATCGTCACCGGTATATAGGCCAACGGTACGACATTTTCTTCTAAAACTTCTCTGATATAGCGGTCTGCAGTCAGACTCCCTCTGTCAATCACTACCAAGTCTGTGCGAGCTCCCAAACAAATGCCCGCCCAAACCATTATTGATCCACCACCGTATGCAACTGTAGTTTCAAATTTGTCTGAATGTATCGTTCTCCTTTGCGTCTGTATATTCTTTGCCTGCCGTCAATTTGATTTAAGAGAATACTGCACTCATCACTAAACAGTACCTTACTCCATTAGTCCGCGTTCCAAAGTCGATGTTCCTGAGCAAAAGTTAACCTGTTTCTACGATGATTTACCTCAAGCCTTGGAGCCTTGGCGGGCACAAATGAACCCAAACCAGCTTCTTCGAACCTTCTTCATACCGTACGCTCACTTACGGTTACACCCCGCACAGCTTCTAACTCATGTCGGGCTTGGACGGCCGTCAAACGGGGGTTCCTACGTACACGAAGCCGAATGAAACGATCAGCCCTACTCGAAGTGCGTCTTTTTCTGCCTTGTCCTGCTCTTCTTCCATAAGTACCGGTCTCCCTGGACCGTTGGATACTGCGATGGATCGTTGAAACTGGTCGACGAAGATCTCTGGATATCACTTTGACCATTTCTTCGCATTTCGAGTGCCCTGGCAATCTCCGTTGGGGCTAAGTCAGGCATAATTCAGTCCTCAACTCCAAAAAAATACGCGATTAAAAAAAAACTAACAAAAAGCAGTATTTCAATGAAATTTTAAATCAAACTCAGAAGGAAGAAATACTCGAAGTTCGCTCCAGATAAGGTGTGTTTGAATAAAATTAAAAAATTGCATAAAATGTGATGTTCAGTTGTTTTCTTAATTTGAAAATATTTCTTTTTTAATTAAATGACGTATAAACCAGCCAGCAACCTTATATGATACTGATATCAAACCTTTATTTTATGTTCCGCTAAATATCGGTGTGTGTAATACAATCAAAATAAAATGAAAGTCTACTTTAAATAAGAGAATTGAGGTTCAGAACATTGGAACGTACGGGTTCTTCCCCGGCGATTGGTTTATTGACACCAGGCACCTACTGTCCTCAGTACCACAACAAAAGTTATTTTTCAAAAAAATATAAAAGGTCTCTTTCTTCTCTCTTAAAAGGTCTCATCGTTTTGATAAAATTAATTCTTAAGAGATCGAAGGTAGCTCTTATTGTAACATTTTCGAATGATAGGTACACTTCCAAAATTAAAAAAAAAACTGCTCATAATAACATTATTTACTATATTGCTACGATACAAATATTTTTATATCAACTACTTCATGTTGCTTAACTTCGATAAGTAATAGTAATAATGATATGAAACAATGGATAAGACCAGTCAAGTACAATGAACACGCTGACTTAGCCCAATTTCTTCAACTTATTGAAACGACGTTTAACCCTAATTCGCTTTAAGATCTGTCTCTCCTGTTCTAACACTGAATGAGAAAGAGAGAGAAATCAAATCCGAGTTTAAAGTTAAGCGTTTAAAGAAGTTTGGTGAAATCGGGACTTAAAAGTACAGTGATACAAACTAAACGTGCTTCCTCGCCGTGCCTTTGTTAGCTATCAGAGTGCTAAGTGTGAGTTTTTCTTATCGCATTCGATCGTGAGCGCGTTTGGCGTTTACTAGGAATTTGTATGTGATTTGTGTAGCGCCATCTAGTTGTAAACGGGACAACTAGATCAAATCAGATACAAATTCCTAGTAAATGCCAAACACGCTCACGATCGAATGCGAAAAGAAAAACTCACACTTAGCACTCTGGTTATATAACACACGGTCTATATTATTACAATAAGCTGTCATTCAATAAACGTGGATACTTCAACCTCCTGGGCATCTGATCAATTCACAAAAATATTTTTAATACGAATTTAAATTCGCAGTTAAACGTTCTAGAGTCTGCCAAACTAAAATTGAACCTGAGTTATTTGCAAACTTTCAAAACTGTACGTCCTTCAAAGAAAAACCAACATTTGATAAAAATTCTGTGGTTTTTGCTTAAAAGAGTAAAAAATATTTATTTCACATTTTATTTATCATGTTAGTATTATATAATTATTTATCTAGTACCTAACTCATCGGGTTATTTGAATTTTTTCATAGTAATTAGAATGTTGCCGCCCTTACATTTTATAAATTTGCCGCCGATTATAGGCAACTTTCGTTTGCCCAGTCTCTATTGCAATCATCCACGAACCAATTCGTGCGATTGGGAGTACGACAGCAAGCTCTAACACTGGAGACATACTGCTAATAAAAGGTGATATACACGATACACACGGCCACGAGTATACATAATTATATAGGTATTGTAATATCGACTACACTAAACGTAAATCAAATCCTTGAAATGGAATTGAGGCGAGGAAACACTTAAAACTATAATTTTAACTCGGCAGTGATATTTTCTTAAACTATTAAAATTATTGTCACATTTTATTACAACTTTCATTTCTTATACACTTAAAAATTAACTGCCTTTTTAAGTTCGTTATTATTGTCTTTAGCCGAAATTACAGAATATAATACAGAAAAGTACTAGATTAATATTAGTAATTATATCCTAATAAAAACCGCTATCGCATCTCAAAACAATTATGGCGCTTTGCAATAAAATATATCAAACATATATTTGGACATAAGCATTGGAAATCAAAAGTACCTACTTAAAAATAAACTTTGGAATTATCAAAACTTTGGCATTTAAAAAGCAGTCTTTAAAAATACTACCTTTTCTAAATTTAAACATTCAATTCCGTGCATTTTGGAAAGAAGTTTTCATTGCAATAGTTTTGCAAAGTAGGATACTATTAACCTCCATAATAGGATTTTCAGAATAATTCCCACCTAGTCCAGTCTCCGAATGACTACCCTGGCCTTGACTTGGCGGATAAAATTCCGGGAAAACTTTACCAAACTCGAACTTCTAAACTCATAACAAAATATCGCACAACGAAAGGTATAAGTAATAATAGATAAATTATTTGGCACAGTTGGAAAATTTCAGGCCGGGTATATCTATGAAGCCTCTCTGGAAGATGTCGAGGTCGGAGTTGACGCTGATGTGATGTGCCAGAGCCTTCTCCTGCGCGAGCGGGTGCCAGGTGCCCAGGGTACAGCCGGCGTCGTCACCGGCCACGTGGTAGTGGCAGCGGCGGGTCGCCCGCACCGATGGAACATACTCGAATATTCGGACGCGATTGCAGCGGTGGATCGCGAACCATAGACCTGGAAATGCAATCTATAAAATGAGATGTCCTCACTGACGGACTGACATATAGACGCACGCACAGCTGTAGCCGCTAAAAGGACATTAGTTTTAATTTACAATGTATGGGGTACAATGTCCACGGGTCCAGGCGAACGAAGTTGCGCGCAAAAGCTAGTTTATGTAATAAACATCTAAAGCATGTCTCTGTAATGAAATTATGTAACATAGTGTGGGATGAGTGGAAGCCCTAAAGGGAGATCTCCGACCGAGCGAGGTGCTATGCTCGGTCAGGCCAAAGCCCATTTGTATGAATTTCAGATGTCGTATATATAGTGCCAATCTTAGAAAACTTCGATAGCGCGATTCAGGATTGTGGCGCTGATTGGATCGCACACCACTCCCCCCCGAAGACCAGAGGTCGAAATTTTCGATGCGTCTTACGCTTGTGTCGCCACATGCCAGTGGAGAGTCCCAGTGTGCTGCCGTGCTGGGCTGATGCTACGTGCTGACCCGGAGTGATGTGCTCTGCTAGGTGACCGGTCGTTGTAGTGAGTGTGCCCGTTGAAGCCGATGAGGGTTCGACCAGGCCGTGGTGCGTTGTGGCTGGTGGTCGAGGTACCCGATGAGGCTGAAGCTGGCTGGCATGGTGCGGAGGGGTGGGAAATGATGATGATGATGTCCAGAAGGATGCGTGTTCTGTTGAGGGTCACCAATGTGGGAAGAGTGGAAGCCCCAATGGAAGATCTCCGACCGAGCGAGGTGCTATGCTCGGTCAGGCCGAAGCCCATTTGTATGAATTGCCGATCTTGGAAAATTTCGATAGCGCGATTCAGGATTGTGGCGCTGATTGGTCCGCCACAATAGCAAATGCCGACTCTCTTAAATAAAGTAAGCTTATTAAATTAATAACTGAATTAAGTAGTAATTTGATATTTGTTTCTCTTCTCCACGTAGGTACTCGTTTAAGTCTCTACTCCCTAAATAGTTATACCTACCACGCTGTACTGCTTAATTTCTAGCCTTATCTCTAAGCAACCTGACGTTTTCTACCTATAAATCCTGAAGACGGTGGATTCTTCCTCAGCCTGTACGGTGAGAAATCCTGCAGAACGGCCCATAAGCGCCAGAGCACTTGAGGGTTAAGAAGATGTACATCCGCGCTACGCCGCTGCTCCAGTAGCCTATCGAAAACATTCATTAATACCCTTATAGAATATCTGACTGACGTATAGACGCTCGCAAAGCCGTTACCGCTAATGGTATAAACGTTAAATTTATACAGTAGTTTCAATTTACAATGTAGACGTGCACTAAAAAGGAATTTTGAAAAATTCCACCCCTAAAATAAGGGTTGAAAGTTTATATGAAAAATATTTATAATATGCTCCGATTTCCATGCAATTTAATATCCGAGCTAATAAATAAAACTTATGAAGTACGTATTTTACAACTTTTTTTAAATTTGCCCCCTAAAGGGGTGAAATGGGGGTCCAAAGTTTGTATAGTGAAACATCAATAGTTGTTCGGATTACGTTGAATTTTTACACGCAGATAGTTTACGACGTAGAAATCGTTAAAAAAGGGTTTTTCGAAATACATACCCCACGGGGAAGCAATGGGGATCCACGCGGTCGAAGTCGCGCGACAAAGCTAATATAATTATTAATCATACATTAAACTTTTGGTACACGGGTCGCCAGAAAGAACATAAGTAAATATTTCAGTTATAGCTAGATAAGGTAAATAACTAAATAATAGCCACTAAGATTACATTTCCTTGGTAACCTGCAGGTTTTAAAAGGCCACATTAAGTGAATCGTATGTACTATGAAACATTGTATATCGAAATTCAAAAGATGATGTTTCATAGCACGTTTCACTTATTTTACTCGCCAGACCTTGCGCCTACAGACTACTACTTTTTCCAGAATTTGGATAACTTCTTGGCGGAAAAAAAATTCAATACCCGAGAGGCAGTACAAAATGCCTTTGAAGAATTTGTTGCCTCCCGTCCAGCTGATTTCTTTAAGAAGGGCATCAATAAACTGCCACTGCGTTGGCAAAGATGCATTGATTGCATGGGTGATTACTTCGATTAATACAAATAAAAAATACATGAAAAAAATTAGTTTAAATTTTTTCATACAAAACGGCAATTTCATAGTCTTCTATCATTCTAGTAGTCGTCTAAGTCTTTACGACTTAATATTACCGTTTATAAACAGGAAACAGTGGGAAGTCCGGATACTGGTACCAGTCCTCCAGGTTAGACGAGTAGTTGGCGGGATCCCAAATCAAAATCGATACGTCCCTGTACAACGGATCGTCCAAAAACTTGTATTCTGGCTTCGTCACTACCTGAAACGAGAAACAGAAAAAATTCCTCACGAGATCACTACTAATAATAAAATTTATAGGTACTTACAACCACTTATTAATAAAAATATTTATACCACGGACACGATAATCCATGTTGCTTCGTCTTTGTCTGGCACGTTGGAAAAGCCACTTGAGACACTTGACAGACAAAGTTATATAAAATATATTTGTTAATAAGGGTGGTCCCCGTATTTGTGTTTCACAATTAAATATCTTACAATGGATTTAATATCATACCTGTGAATTTAAAATGCGAAATGTTGTCTTAGAGCCGACATCGTCAGTGAAGTTTTCAGTTGGTGCATTGTTGAATCTCAAAACCATGTCGTGAGAATCTGAAAATATAAAAAACATAAGTATTCGTCATCGAGGACGAATTGTACTGGAAGTGGATAAGTCATAAGGCAGAATTCTGATTGACTTTTTAAATAATAACTACTTATATTAATTATATGTCTGTGAAATCTTGAATAAATAGGACCTTTTTATTAGCCTTAAAAATTGTATTTTATATTTATTGACAGTCGGAAGTATATTACGAAATATCTCTGCACTGAAACATTTGGACAACTAAAGGTAAGTATTTGGTGACTGTCCAAATGTTACAACCTTGAAAACAATCGCGTTATTTTATGGTCCATTTCATTCTGTTAACCCAATATCTATGGAAAATGTAAAAAAAAGTGTTAATATTTAGGTATGATATATATTAATTATTAAAAAATAAAAGGGAAAGCAATTTTGAAATTTAGATTTTGACATAGCAGTTTCATTTAATATTGCAGATTATTAGCAACTCTCAAGCCCCGCCCCACCTTTCTCATAAAAATAACGACCGTTTAAGAAACTCAAGAACAATCGATGTAAACAAAACAATTAAAAAGTTTGCAGTTAATTGACGGCAGCCGCTCGTGTTATTAACGTATTTCATTAAACGTTACACTTTTCTCAGGTTTCCGCGAGTAGGTTCATCTAATTGATGGAACTTTTCTATGATTGGGAGTTTATAGTAATTGTATATTATAGTAGTCATTTGTTCACATTTTTTTAAATTAATACAGGAATTGTGCGCTTTCATGATGTTGGTTCCTGGAACACGCTTGTCGCTCGAGATAAAATGTAAAAAAGTTGATATTAAATTAGAAGATTTCATAAAATTGAAGAACATTTACATTTTATTTATATGTCCATTTTCGTTCAATTAATGCATGCAACATAAATAATGACGCTAAGAATGTATCTTACATGAGATACGAAATGCCGGCTCACGGCTAGTTTATTTATTTTAGCTCTTCTAACAAAAAAAGGACGTAAAACCGATTTATGCCCTCGTTACTTTACTACCTACAAGTAAGATGTCAAACGAACCTAACACAACCGAACAGTGAACCTTCGTGTCACATTCCATTTTCCGATCACGTGGAGTTTATCGTACAGAAAAAATGTAAAGACAATTGAAAACAACATAATAGACGATAAAACTGTTCAATTATGTATGTGGTGCACCATTGTTATTGTCGGCAGGCGGCGGCACAGATCCGTCTTAAGCTTAACTGACCGATCTAGTTATAGTCCATTCTAATAGCTTGGTCAATGTAAATACGGCCCATTTGACAAACGTTTTAAGTTTAGTCTCATACAAATTACATACCTACATTGACAAAAATAAGTTAGTTTTGTTTGTTTACATTCAAACATGCAAATTGTCCATCGACCATGCAGTCAAATGATTTAGTTATAAGACGAAAGCTCGAATGTTAGTGTTCTGAACAAGTCAAAACAAGGTTTATACAAAACGTGACAGTAGAGGGTATACCTACTCTATATGCTACCGTATGATGAGTCCCCCATGAGATAAATCAGGGAACCCTTATAGTTTCGCTCTGTCTGTCCGACCGACTGTCCACCCTTGCCTCAATTCTGTAATCATGAATGGTAATAATATAATATTTGGTATAGTCACAGATTGTATATGGATCGCTTCATAAAATAATTTTCACTAGGGGTACCTTCATATAAGTCCACCGTGTGGGGTATCGTCGAATAGGTCTTTTAAAATAAAGGCGATGATTTACTTATGTTGTACGACTCCTTGTTTTCGCCCATGCTGGATGCTGCTAATTTACGTCCATGTTTTATTGTCATCAGCGAGAATTTTAAACACTAGTGCACGGGGCGTGGACCGGGGAACAATGGCGGCATGAATTATACAGCCACGTGCAGGTTGATGACTTGCCATACTCGTGCGGACTTATCATACGAGTATTATAATAATATATGTTTAATAACAGCTAACAATGTGTTGATTGTAATACTAAACGAGGAAATTAATCCTCGAGTGGGTGCGCTATGAGCATTTTGCCGTCTTTGACACAAAAACCTTGATAAATCGTAAGATCGTACAACATGTTCAGTTCGGGCTATTTAGTAGCTGGTCTAACATTCATTCGCTGTCTAGTTATCAAGGTTATGGAGATAGATAGACGGACAGACTGATGGATGGACAGCGAAGTCTCAGTAATAGGGTCCCGTTTTAGCCCTTTGGGTACGAAACCCTAAAATGAATGCCGAGAGTGCCCAGGAGACCGCTGGAGGAGATTTCTACCATCAGGCACACACATAGGTAAAAAAATATATATAGAGATTATAAATCTCTATATATTTATATGTAAGATTGGAAATTTGTCTTTATTTTTAGTGTTTTCATTAAAAAAAGTATAAAAACATAGTACCTCTGTGACAAATATTTTAGCTAAGATAAGCTAGAATATAGAATAAAGATGAAGAAGAAAATTAATTTTGTTTATTTTTGTTACTCCCAGAAATATTACAGAGAGTAATGTAGGATAAGAGAAAACAACAATTTTCATGTTACGTTCTTGCAAAACTCATAAATAAGAAAAATCTTCAGACTGAGCATAATAAATATTTTGCAGAATTACTACTTAATAATGTTTTTCTCAAGTTCTAACATAAATAAATAGTTATATTGCTGTATTCCTACTTGAAATGGCCAGTGAAATTGCGCGGCAAAATGCTCTACATGCGCCCACTGGTGTTCGGAAAAAAGTCATAACATAATTTCTGTCTATATTTCGGTTCTATAAAAATTATCAGGCTTACCGAGGGTTAAAAGAAAATCCAAATGCCCAATACACACCTGAAGGTCGATTCTGCTATGTAATTAAATATTGCATTAATAAAGTTTCGGTATATTAAAACTGCAAAATGGTATTCTCATAAACGTCAAACGTAGAAATCTACTGCGATGCGAACATTATATTTTAAAAACTACTTATAAAATTCACCTACGAATACGGAATTTTGGTTGACCCAAAATCAGTTCATAGTATCATAGTCGCAGCGAGCGCGCGCTTGGTACGTTAATCTTCAAATTCTTACAATTTTTCCCTAATTAATAATTAACCATGAAACTTATCCAAAAACTTCCTTGTAATTTATATTTTAAGGCATATATATGTATAGTAGTTTAAAATTCCGGTAATTCGTATGATTAATGTTAAAAAGCTCATCTCTCCGGTTCTGATTAATATTTTTACACAACCTCTTGACCTCTTGTTTTTTTTTAAACAGGCAAGAAATAAACGGCAAAAATTTCATTAGAAAAGAGCAATAACTGTAGAAGTAACATCGAGTTGAACACGGGAAAATTAAAAAATCATTCGCGATTTTCACAAAAACTGCATATTTCTCGATGATGCTGTTGTTTAGAGCAAAATAAATTTAATATTCGTATTCTGCGACAAAAAATACGTAAGTTATCATGTACTTTAGCCACTCAGCTCACCGTGGTCGGTCCACCTTATGTTTTGGCCCATTCCCTACTCACCTATCAAGACGATTTATTGATCATGCCTTGTCAGTGTAAGATAAATGCGAGAATTGGGCCCTGGCGTGTGCCAGGTAGGCACAACACAGTTTTTTTTTTGTAGGTATAGGTATTAGGTAGCTATAATATATTTCTAATGTTATTATAGTTATGAGTAACTTTAAGAATATCCTACTAATATTATAAATGTGAAAGTTTGTAAGGATGGATGGATGTTTGTTACTCTTTCACGCAAAAACTACTGAGCGGATTTTGATGAAATTTGGTATAGTGGTAGTTTAGGCTCTGAATTAAAACATAGGCTACTTTTTATCCCGGAAAAGTACAGTATTCCCGCGGGATACTCGATAATATATTTACGCGGGGCGAGCCGCGGGAAGCAGCTAGTAAATAATAAATTGATACTATGAATAATTTAAATACAACTTTACCACAAACGGTTCGATAAGCTTGGTGCAATGAAACTTTTTTATATTTACTATCGAACGGAGTCATACTTTGTCTGTTGTACGTCTCCACAAGGCAATGGTATGCTAATGATTCACACTACATGTGAAATATAAATGACTGACTCACGCTCATACAAATTACTACCGAGGAAAACCAATGCAACTTTTACAATACTATCGCCCATGGAAAATCCCATATTGAAAATATGGGATTTTTGATTATGTGAATCGGTTTGTATGGAAGCCATTGATTTTGAACGCATTATGCAGATAAAATATGTAGGTATAAAAATAATATTATACTATGAGTATTGTTTATTGGGAACTTACTATTTACCTACTGTAGTGTATGTGGGTACTTGTATTATCACGTACATTGACGTCACAGATGACAGTGACATTAGACGTCAGCTAGTCATCATGTAGCCGTTGGAACTGGATGGTTTGGTGGAGTGCTGACGAGCCAATACAGGGGTATTTCGTACGATTAGTGAAATCGTACATCTGGCGACGAGGGAAAAAAAGGTCAGTGAAATATAAAATATCAAAAAGAACATCGTAACAACAAAGGAAAAAGAAGGAACCAGTCAGTTGTAAGTGCAAAACCTCGTAGATTATTTAAAACAAAGAATTTCGTATTGCCTATGTAGGCATATAGCTGAATGTTGCACGCAGGTGACGCATCGGTTATTGTTTCAAATTTATCACTCAAACTAGACCACCCCTTTGCCTTGTTATATATATCTTGTTGCATTTTGCAATGTGAGGTCAAGATTAGGAATGACCATTTTTCTAATGTGCTGTTAGTGTAATAAAAGATTCCATGTCGATTTCACTAATTTCAATACAAATTGATCATTATTTACAATTAAAACAAGATGTAGATAATGTCGAGAGTTATATTTACAACGACATTACATAGTGGTAAGTAAGCACAAATTCCAATCCAAAGGTCACTATGAATATTATGCCTTAAACAAAAATCATTGCAATATTTATTTTGATATAAGCAATATTGAAACTGAAATCTTAATATGACTAGACATAGCTGAGCCTAGTTTAGGTGTCAGGGAAACTTCCATAATTACTGTGAGTTTTGATACCATAAGTTTTATGTTAATAAAGCTAGGAATATTTTGTACTTGATGCCTTTTTAACTATTGTGTACTACTTAACTACCTACAAAAATTTAATTAATAAACAGAATCTATGTAACAAATTACAGTTACAGCTGTAGGTTTTAAAGTGTTGAAGTATGATCTTATTATAATAAGTTTATACTCCCAAACTGTAATATTCAATACGAATATTAAGAACAGTGAAAAGGGATATAAAACTTAAACTTTAGGTAAGTTTAATGTTTCCAAAACTTTAAACGTTAAGCCTCATTACAGGCACAAATTGCAAAATAATTGTTTCACTTTGTCAGTGTTACTGTTTAAGTAAGCGCAGCTGTAGTGTTTGTGACTATATAGTAGTGACCTGTCACTGTTTCTATACCTAGATATTATATGATAATATCCATATTGCTTAGTAGTGGCCTGTAACCTAAGCCTACAGTATTGAGCGATAGTCGACACTGATCTGATAAAAAGTAGTGATCTTACCAAATCAAACGAAACGAAATCTTACATGATGAGCGTAGGTACTTATTTTGTGTGAAATAAATAACGAGGGTGCACTTCACAAGTTGACAATAAATATACCTACTAAGATAAGAATGTTCTGTTACTACTTACTACAGATATTTACTATTGAACGTACCAGAATGAATGAATTCTCCGAAATAATACACGAACCCACAAAATAATACAGGTTCATTGTTTTATCAGACTAGTATGTATTATGTAAAATATAGTATGTTTTAACATAATAATTTTGATGAATATTTGTTAAAAAGTTCAAATTAATAAAAATATTACAATACTTCACTGTATCATAATATCCATAACATAGAATTGTGAATTCTATTGTCATCCATTTTGTGACTTGCAATAACTCAATATAATATGAGCACATTAGCTTTGGCATATAAGTACACCACTGGCAAACGTGCAAGCGAAAATGCTTGCACGGAGCTTAAAAGGCGTTGCTCCGCGAGTAACTCTCCGCGTTGTTAATAAAGTTTGCCTATCATTGTAACTTATTAAAATAAACAATTAGATTGTGTACCTATTCTCGATCAATAAAGATTAATTTGTATCTATATACTTATACAATACAAATTAATTTATATTGATCAATTGGATCGCATCGTGCCTGATTAGGCTAGTATTTATGTGGGATCAGCATTATGCATGAGTGCCGGAGATGCTCACCATGTTGGTATTTATTGTGCATAATTTGCCGACTGATTTATTCATTACCTATATATAGGTAGCTGTAGGTACGATGTACAAACGTATCGATATGCTGATACGGTGCGGGACCGCGGTGGCGCCAGATACAATGATAATACAACATCGCTATTTGCTGCTATAATGTTATGGTTGCTTCAAATGCAAGAGCAAAACCCCCTTAAATCTTTATGGATGATATGAAATATTCTCGTTTATAAGTCATTTCTTTATGAGGGATTTACACGAGTCGATTTTCTCTACACGGTTTTTGCTGTGCAGCTACAATCGATCAACTAAACGGTAAATCGGCTAGGCCGCAATGCAAATTTTGCCTAAAAAAAGGTGAGGCCTAATGCCGGATTCACACACTTGCGGCCCTTAGGCCATAAGTATTACTTTGTTTACGAAACAAATTATTTTAAAATATTTATTTCCATCCTAACTCTTTATAAAGCTAACATGGTAAAGGCATTGCCATAACTTTACTTGATTATCTAACATATTAAATTTGTTATACTTTTTTCCTCAACCTGCATAGGACTAAATCATCCTTAGTAGTTTAGTTTTGTGTGTATTATAAACATCACAATAAATTTGAGATTCGCATAAAGTTTGGTCGTTCCGCGAACGCGTGCGGGCCTCATAATGCATTACAACACGCGCAAGTAGATGCGGATAGATAGAGCCGGCCGGCCGCTCATCCGACCGCGATATTATATTCAAAATATCACATAATATTACTTGTAACAGCTCATATAACTTTGAATTGGGCACAAATTAAACAGCTGTTAGCTGAATAACTGTAACATTTGGTGTGTATCAGCATTATATCAGCAGTATTAAAGGTAACAGTTGTCCCAAGAGCTGAATATTGGCTGATTATTAGAAAATGTGTTACCTTTTATACAGCACAACACGTTCATGAAATAATATTATTCCACAATGAATTATCTTTCCCATAAGACTTAACAACAACAACAAAGACAATATTTGCCATTAATATATTATTCACCATTACGTACTTTACTTCATAAGTCGCACAAAAAGGTGAACACAATACAACAAATCAAGATAAACAAGTGCCAAAATTGTTTGGCACTTATGAACATTGAGCTCCATGAAAATGGCGGACAAGCAATGTGGTCACAATTACCGCTATGGGCTGTATAAGTTGTACCACTCGTGGTACATTAATCAGTAATGAGCTGATACCTGTAGTTATTGTGTAAAACAAGTCAGCCATATATTCAATACAGCTTTATAGCGGGTAACATGTACGCAAATATTGTAATCAGTTAACAGCACTAATGTGGATTCTACGTTAATTTTTGAGCGTGTTCCGCCAGTTTTTCGTTTATCTTTCCACATTATGGACAATACAATTCCGAGTATAAAACACAATATTCGTACTATATATGCTAATATATGGCGGACGAATTAACTGGATATTTAATACCCACACGGCGCTGAATAAATAAGTCTTTAAAGTACATGATTTCAGCTGTAATGGGAAAAAAGAGTAACATATGAGCTAATTTATAGGTGTGTGCTCAGTGCTGTAAGTTCTGTAATTTAGCATTCTAAGAGTACACCTATAGTGGTCATGTGGGCTATTTTAGCGCTGTTATACGATTGCGTGTAACAAGCTGATTAACACTGCTAAAGTTCTACTTTATGCAGAAAGATGCAGTAATTAAAGTCACAGGAGAACTGATTGCATTATAGTCACTCGCACATGTTCTTTCTTAAAATGCAAGCGGTCTGGGGGTACACTTGTGTTAAAGTCCACGAAAATGATTAATTGCAACTTACAGTTCTATTTATTGCTGATACGAGTATCTCTATGTTGCGCTTGCAGCTTTACAGTGTGGTATCTGTGACGCGTAATAGCGTTAAGATACAGGCGAAAGAATAATTTTCAGCTATTGCAGATATAGTGTACTGTTATACCTCTTTATAAACGCTAAAGTTACCGGATGTTACCCTTTGTTTCATCTTATACAGCTGTTTTGTGCTACTTGGGCATGACAAATAAAAAAGTGAAGTGCAATGACTTTAGTCTTTAGTCATGCCTGCAAATGGCGAATTTAAATGTGGTTATGAGTGATTTATGAATAACAATGGCAATTCTTACAAAATTTCCCCAAATCGTAAATTGATCCAACCCGGCTTGGGTTCCAACCACTCACGAAACCACAAAATAGGTACTTACTACAAATGGGGCCGAATGATAAAAGTTGGTACCTAGGTACTCCAAAATTTAAGTGCCAGCCATAAAAGTAAGTATATTAAATTATTATTTTTACTAGCATACATATTAATGAATATGAACTTTAATCATTCTTGATGAAAAAAATTAAAAGGTAATTTCTACAAAATAAGTATGATGCATTAATTTTAGGAACCGAAATCGAATAAGAATTATTTCGCACGTTTTATTCAGCAGGAAAATAAATTTTCTTACCCTAGCTATCAGCTAATGTAAATTTTACAATTAACAGCGACTAGTCTGTAAAAAAATTGTAAAACTCAAGTGGTCTTATAAAGTGATGACTTTCTAACAAATATGACCTGTTTGCGTGCTAGTGCCCCTAAACTAGGCATGCTCAAATTAGTAAAGCTTGTTACTGTCAGGATATTGAGCACAGGAGATAACTGTTTACATTAATCATTAGAATGTATGAGAAGTGCGCTGATTCATGGATCGGTTTTATTTCGGTATTATTTTTTTATAAATACACGTGTTCGTATTACACACGTTTTTGATAGTAGAAAAGACCGTGCTATCGTGGTGCTATCCCTACGCCGCGGGAAACAGCTAGTAATCCTTACTTATAATCTTATCTTATATATAAAATTCTCGTGTCACAATGTTAGTCACCGAACTCCTCCGAAACGGCTTTACTGATTTTTACCAAATTTTATATGCATATTCAGTAGGTCTGAGAATCGGCTACTGGGTATTTTATATATTGAAAGTGCATTTGTTGAATGAAAAATAGTAAATTATTACAACTCGAGACTGACGGCGACCATATTGTTTGTGTGACGGGATAGCGATCGACGTTGCCATGGTGACATACTTATTTAGTCACTTCAATAAAATAATATGGGTGAAATACTTAATATGGCAAAGCAACGTTTGCCGGGACAGCTAGTAATATTATAAATGTGAAAGCGTGGATGTTTGTTACTCTTTCACGCAAAAACAACTGAACGGATTTCGATGAAATTCGGTATGGTAGTAGTTTAGACTCTGGATTAAAACATAGGCTACTTTTTATCCCGAAAAAGTAGTGTTCCCGAGGGATACTGTATTAACGCGGGCGGAGCCGCGGGAAACAGCTAGTATTATTATAATATTATAAATGTGAATGTAAGTTTGTTTGTTACTCTTTCACGTAAAAACTACTAAAAGGATTTTGATGAAATTTGGTATGATAGTAGTTTAGTCTCTGGGTTAAAACATAGGCTACTTTTTATCCCGGAAAAGTACAGTGTTCCCGCGGGATACTCGATAGTATATTTACGCGGGCGGAGCCGCGGGAAACAGCTAGTTATTAATAAATACTTACGAATACCTATGTTTACAAATGGTACTAGTAATTATATAATAGGTTTATAAACATGTAGGAAGTGGTGGTAATAAGTAATAATAAGTCACAATTACCTATAAATTCTCCTAAGCGGGAACCTCTCAAGGCACCAGCGCTCGTAACCACAGCGCAAGTGTTAAAAGAAGCCTTATCTCGCAGCGGATTTTTTGGAATTTTAAAACCTAATCTTCTGAACGGCTCGTCGTAACTGGTCACAGTGTTTACAGTCACATTCTTGAGAGCACAGAGTATCTCTTCCTTTATGGGTTCCTTGACGCCTTTCCTGTAATATTTTACATCGTAGGTGTTCTGAGAGTCCAACCCTGAGGAGAACACTTTGCTCTCGCTCATCAGCACTCTGTGAAACTCCTTCAATAGTAGCTCCTTGAATTCCTTAGTGAGCGTTTCGCATTCGGGCGTCGTGTAGTCGTCACAGGAGTACTTCTCGGAGTCAAACTCCAGGACAGGTTTATGGATGTTGGGGAACCTCGGGCTCCCATGCTTCATTACTATATTCCCCGAGTGACTGTGCGGGTAACTCTTATTCGACACCTGGTTTAACTGGCCACTTTTTATAGCCACTATTGACCTCCGCTTCTTGATCGCGTCCACGCTCAAAATAGACCCATTTATAGGATTTACCATGACTTGCTCAGAGAATGTCTGGTAGTTCACTCCACTCGCGCTCTTCTGCTGTGTCTGAGAGATCGTGAACAGCCTCTGTCGTTCTATACTCATCCAATACTGTGACCAAATCAAGTAAAGATATCCGCACATTCCAAAACAAAGGAGGTTGATAAAAATCCACACCGACATCGCCGCGGCTTTCATTTTTAACTTATTTCACAACCATAAAACTAGTACAAAATATCACCTTTTATAAGTTAGCATAATTTAGGAGGAAAGATTATTTTGATTCGTACGAAATATTTATAAAACCTGCACCGCCTTGACTGCGAACAGCTGTTCTGCCAGCGGCGCATGCGTAAAACATCGATTACACCGGCTCATTCTGAAAGAAATAGAAGGAATTTCCTGTTAGGACTATCGGTTACCCCTATGGAGAAGACTTTTTTCTAACATTCTCTATTTAGGATTTTTCTTTTAAATCCAACAGCTGTTACCGTATCTTTTAAGTGTGCACCTGGCGGATGTAAAATTGGCGTACTACAAAATATTTTTGATCAACGCTGGTATTTCAGTTGTATCCTAAACTATAAAAGAGCAATTCTTATGTACATACTTATTTAATTATAATCCGAATGTGGGTGGTGGCTTCAACAATTTCCACGAGATTTAGTAAGTAGGCTGCAGAGGGTTATGGGGTGAAAAATCGATCTAGTTAGGTCTTTTGGAATTTTCTAGTTTTTACGGTTCCGTAATACATAAGGAACCCTTATAGTTTCTCTCTGTCCGTCCGTCTGTCTGCCTGACTGTCTGTCTGTCGCTTCTAGCTTCTTCAATTATGAATATAAATGGATGAGATTTGGTATAGTTACAGATTGTGTATACGGTTTTAGCATCATAAAATAATAATAATTTTATATTTTAGGGGTGACTTACCATACATGTGAAGTGGGGTGAAAAATATTTTTTCATCCTAACCCATCGTGTGAGGTTTTAAAAAGCCAACCATTTAAGAGTAAAAGGCCTCCAAAGTGGTTTAAAGTTGGTCCCCCCCCCCCCGGTATTTCTAAACTATGAGACTTAGAAACTTGCGATTTTCCAAGCTTATTGATCATGCTAAATACTCTTTCGAAAAATTATTTTCAACGAAATCGGACAGTAACTTTTGAAGTAATTAAAAAATAAAGCTTTTACGCGGTTATAGTTACGGCACCATCCTCAGACATGTCCTGACATCCTCTTGGTTAGGTAATTATATTATTTCTTTATTTGCCTAATAAGTTGAGTTTCGTTTTTCAATTTTTCAAAGCGCGTAGCTCAGCTACGTATGCGTCGTACTTTTTGCGTTGTTGGCAAATTGGGTGTCTTGGGTTCGAGCCCCGGTCAGACTAATATTTTGGTGATTTTGTTAATACCCATCGTACAGTTAATTTTTTCGTACTACAAGCAAACAAAAAGCTTTCAGTATTACAAACAAAGTTAGGTCTCCCAGGTACTACTTAATTGAATTCAGCTGTAATTTACATAAGCCGATCTGGCACTCTCCAGTGGTGCAGTTTATCTGCAGTATTTTGTTGCAAGGCATAAATTAATCATCTTGTATTTTAATTTTTATGCACTAACGGATTCAAACGTTCTTATTTGAATCTTATTAAGTTGGTTCAAAACTTTTAAAAGTCTTACTAATAATAATATTATAAATGTGAAAGTTTGTGAGGATGGATGTATAGATGGATGTTTGTTAATCTTTCACGCAAATACTACTGAACGGTTTTTGATGAAATTTGGTATGGTAGTAGTTTGAGCTCTGGATTAACACATAGGCTACTTTTTATCCCGAAAAAGTAGTGTTACCGTGGGATACTGTATTTACGAGGGCGGAGCCGCAGGCAAAAGCTAGTTTAATATAAAAACAATGATGTAAAGTTAATGTATATTTTTTTATTTGGTCATATTACAAATTTTATTCATTTAGTTAATTTAAATAAATTTAGGGTAGTTTATCGAGATTAGGTATTTTAATATTTATCAATGTAAGTTATATTTTTATTTAGCCGAACAGGATTGAAATCTACATCGACAATACAGAAAAATGATACAAAACATTGCATAAATACCAAAGGCATCATCTTCTTAAATAGATGAATGATGTTTTAATATATGTATGTAGGTACTAACGCATGTCTATTTGTATAAATTTAAACGTATTATTAATTAATTTGTAAATGTGTAAAAGTATATAAAAGCATGTATGTATACAATTGGTTCACGGTTTAGTTAGGTAATGATATATACATATCTACTAAAGTTTTAATAAAATTCTAAGCCTAATATAGAACTGCAGTATAATAATGCTAACAGATATATTTAAGTATCATTAAAACAATAAATACCAATATTGAAATGTGCGCAAAAATGTATTCCATACTTAAACTACGAAAGTGCCTGCACAAAGAAGACAAAACTGAGTATAATATGATATGTTTAAAATATCTACTTAGCTACAAATTATAATGCAGAAAATTATTGTTCAAAAACTAAATAAACACTTATATAATACATAACACACAAACAACAAAAACAAAACGGATTTAAATTAAGCTTAACTTGCCATTTAACCATAAAAATATGACTAATAGTCTGAGAGATCAATATAATGAATTACAGACATAGTATTGCTATTTGAGCCTTAATAGAGATTAGTATATTCTTCTAAAATTATAAGGACGCTAAGGTATGAAAGTTCAATTCCTTCTTATAATAATTTTCTAGTAAAATGTCTTGATCTTTTGTACGCTCATTTGTAAATCAGTTTTTATTTTCAAATAATATTTAGTACAGCACTCTTTGTTTTCGAGGTCTTGGTATTTGTCCTCCTTGATCACAGGCAAGCATTACAAGTTTATAAAACTATACCCATAGGGGTAATAAATTGATGGCATTACCTCGAGAGTAAAGATAACTAGAACAAAAAATGTAGAAAACATAGGTCGTCTATTCATGTTGGTTGAGCGTTGCCGAGCGATGGCCGACGCCAACGTGTAGACAGCCGATTTGCCTTGCCTTGTCATCGCTCGGTGTCGCTCTCTTAGTTGGCCGAGTGAAGCCCGCTCCAACATTTGTAGAGCTCATTTGGCGCAACTTGTCTTCACTTGCCGTCACTCGTGATCAATTGCCTCACTACGGACTGGCGTCTGTTTTTGTACCGCTCAAATCAAAGTTCTCGTCCGCACTCGGTCAATGTGTGGGCAGCTTGACAATACACTCGTCTACATTGGCATTGAGGAACATGTCCAACATGGCGACATTAGGACTTGTCGTGTACCTATTTGCCGACGCTCGCATTGGCCTACCCTGGGCCAACATATTGTATATCTGACTTTAATTTTCTCTGAATTTTCTTTATCGGTCACGGTATGTTTAGATTCAACATAATATTTGAAAGTATTTAGTTTTTTTTAATCAGGATAATAGAATGTTTTGTTTTTTCAGGGCCTTCGTATCATCTTATTTGGCATCCACGGGACTACCATCTCAATGCAAGTGTATCCCAGTTGCTAGGTACGCGTACAGTAGCGCCATGGCCATCAGCTCAGCGATATGCGGCAATGTGACGTACATAGGTCATCGAGCGCGCGCGGGGGACGCAGCGCGGGGCGCGCGGGTCAGCAGCGTGGAGTAGTGCAGCAGAGGCAGCGCCGCGCCGCACAGCACCAGCGCCCCGAACGATGGCTTGTGGACCAACCTGCAAACGTCAAAATTGTCTATGGATTCGAAATTCAACACCTTTTCATTGAATAAAACATGTTATACCTAAATATTATGGATTTATGATATAAAAACCAATTGTTTATTAAATCATTTCTCAGATTTTGACCATTATTAATTAAAACTCACCAAGGAATAGAGATGACCAACAATGTGTATGAGAAGCACAGCACGAAATTTATCCACAGCCTGCTGCATCTCCTTAGATTGCTGGATATCCAGCAACTTTGTAAGACTGCAAAAAAAAATATTATCAATGTGTAACTTTACACAATCAATAATTAAGGATTCTAAATTAGATTTTTATCAATTATTTGAATATTATGCATTTTATTTATAGATAAAACAATAAAAACATTTTTTTAATATTTTAACCCTTACACAAGGTCAACCATTCTGGGTGTAAGGTCATAGCTGATGAAAACACTTGAACAAGTCCCAACAGTCTGTATTTCCATGTATGGACATTGGCATCACGATTCTCTATATCATATATCTGCTTCAAGCTATATGAGCCCTTTCGCAATATACAAATAGGGTCTGCAGTTGGGAAATTCTCTGGGCTGTAAGCTTGCAGGATTCCATTTTCAACAACACCCACTGCTGTATACTGAAAACGATATTTAGAAATTATATTCATTAGTAGATGTTGCACGGGCCTTCATGCACGCAAAAGATAATTACATTTTGCCAGAATAAAAAGTAGCCTCTGTCATTTTCCCCATGGTCTACACTCTACTCCAGTGTTTCACATTTGGGTCATCAAAATAAAATATTCCTGCCTCATTTCAAAACAATACCTTCTGATTATCAATTGACACAGTGTAAATATTTAGCGACTAAATAGGCGATATCAAAATATTACGCAGTATTGATGAAACATTTTTAGTTTTAATAAATGTGTATTATTTTACCTAATGGAAACAGGTTTGGGTTAAAAGTATTAAGCGGGTCACACAGGGGCAGAGTGAAAATTACCATGGCAGAAAAATGTTTGGGAAACACTGCTCCACTCTATATCTATGACAAATTTCATCAAAATTGATCAACTAGTTTCAGAGCCTATTCAATGCAAACAAACAAAAAGTAAACAATCAAATATTTACTTAAAACATAAGTATAGATAAAATAAATTAAAATGTAACTACTAAAGTTCCTGTTGTCTTAGTAACTTACATCTATTACATAAGTAACACCTAAAATTATAATGGGTATAATAAGTAATTTTGATATTTTTTACAATTTCATATAAACTTACAATATCATCTTCTCTTCCTGCATATGAGAAATGTATTCTGAGATCACCTATTTCATGTTCCAATGCACTGTTACCATGGTAATAGAAACCTGAGTGCAACTTTATATCACTTCTTTCGGGTCTGGAGTCTGACCAGACTTCATAGTAATCATTTACTTTCCTTTTTACATCTACACCTGTAATTAAAAAATTGGTAATAATAATTCTAAAGACAAATAAATACCTAATATATTTCGTTGTGCCATTTTTTAATTATTCATACCTAAAATCATCCACCCAATCTTAACACTTTCAGCAATGTGAGTTTCACTAAACATTGGCATTGACGTTGGATTATGGTGGCCTGGCCGGATATAAAACAGTGAGGAATCTACTATGTAGTCTTTCCAGTCCTTGTGATACCAATATGTTTTATGAGCCTCGTCTGATGGTTCGTTATTAAAGTTTTCATTGTCTCTGTAAATGAACAATTTTTGTAGGTGTAATAAAACTTATTTTTAATAGAAAACTATTAATCTTTATTGAGTAAAAAGTATGAAATGAGAAACTTACGTCGACTCTTCAATCCACTGATACATTTGTACACGCTTCCTTAGCTTCACTGCTTGAACATGTAGATTATAGTCAGGTTCAGATATTGGTTCCAATATCCTAATGGGCCCTACTATATGAACGACTTTCCCCTCGTAGCGAGCAGCATCGTCACCAGTATGGACGTCTATACTCTCCGCCGAATTTATAAGCTCTTCCAACATTAAGTTACTTCGTATAGTTTGACGCTACAAATAATACCATAGTATAGATTTGTTCAAATTCATTAGAATTTAGAAAGTATTAAAATGTACTAAAATTACAAGTTACCTCCGCCCATATCAAGAAATATGTGACACCGGTAAATAACAAGAGGCTCAGAAGAGTTGTGTGCCATGTTTGCTTGAATTGCATACGTACAGATCCCCGATCCATTTGAAAATGTAAACGTTAATGTTTAATTAAAAACGCAACACATAAGTTTCAGCTGTAAATAATGAGAAATAACAACAAAAATAAATATTTTTGTGCTTCAAGAAAAATAGGTAAATAATTCTTTTTCTTCCTCAGACATTGACGGAATCTCGGAAGAAACAAATGACACTTTTTTTTTCTTGGCACTGACACGTGGGATTTGTGTACTTTGCCATAGACAAGGTAGGGAATAGAAGGTGGAAGAAGTATATTGCGGAATTTTGGATTTAGGCTCAAGTTAGGAAATTTTACTACATTTTTCCGGGGAATTCCATGGGTGACGTTAAAGATTTTGCATTTATTTCATAAATTTGTGTTATTTCGGTTCTTAATGTGTAATATTTGTAGAATATTAACCATTAAATATTCGTTAACGTGTACAAGTGTGGGCAAGTGGTATAACTTAAAAAAACGTGCTATTTTGTGTTCCTCCAAAACTCCCTAGAAACTTTCAGTAAAGCTTTTACCACTTTACTGAATCGACTGACTTGACTCATTGACTGCACTGACTATCTATTTGGACTTTGACTAGACTTTAGACTTGACGATTGAGGAATACGGTGTTGAAAATTGAAACAAAAATTTTATTTGCCGCCTTTTTAACTTGACACTGGCAAATGGTTTTAAGCTGACGCCATAGGTAATATATTTAAATATTTAAAAAATAACAGTGTTGTCATTGTCCAATGTCAAGTGTATTCAATATGACAGTAGTCCTTACTCTCGCTCGCTCGCTCGCTGTTATGACATTGAGTTCGTGTCGAGGTCAAGCGGGGCGGCGGGGGAGGGATACTGCGATAACTGTGCGAAACCGGCGCTCACGCTTGTTTCTATTCAGTGTAACTCGTGACTCCGACTTTATAGCGTGGTGATTCTTTCGTGTGTTTGTTGTTTCTATTACGTACCTGTTCTTTTTTATTAAAATACTTAAAACAGCGTCCATCTTGTTTTCATTTCAATCTTTTACTTTAAAAGCGATTCGCTAACATAGACGTTTCACGTTAAAACCAACGGCCGTGTGCCCCGACACAGCCCCACCCGCTTTTATGTTCTATAATAAAGCTTTTCATTCTAGATTGGAGGCTTACGGTCGTAACCAAAACTTTAGTGGCAATTTGGACATTCCAGAAGACCCTATATAATAAAATTGTCCACCATTAGATACATTCAAAGATATTAACGCTCAGTCGTCTCTTCCGAATATCAGTAAACACAAGAATACTTCCAAAGGTATTTCGAGATCTTCGCTAAAACACAGTTCTAAACTCTTTAAAAGTTTAACTAGTGAAATAGGTTTCTCATAGCATTTATAACCTTGTTATAGATTCAGTACTCGTCCAAAAGGACAACTCCTTTATGAATCTTGGCATCTTTTAACCGCCCGTTACTCTTCTGATGGTACATAGACATAATATTTAAGAGGACAATGTAAAGCAAGTATAAAGAAAGTGGCTTACCAGGTGGATGCTACAGTTACTCAAGAAGGTGTAATAGAGGAGTGCCACTGTGAATGTGCTGCAGGAAGTGGTACATGCCAACTGCAATCATGTAGCTGTGTTGTTATTGGGTGTTCATGACATTATGAATAATAAAACTAAAATTTCATCAGGCTTGCACACAGGAATTGATGTTTATTATTTAATTATTTTTACATTTAAATATATGAAAGTAATATTTGTGAGCAAGGATGACGCATATATTAATGAAATGTTGACTCACCTAACAAATTTTTATATTCACCACTTAGAGCCAGCAATTATAAATAAGTATTTGTACAAGGATTACTAATCATTAATAAAAAAAACAAGTGCCTAGAAAGTGTTTTATTTACTTATTCTTCATGATTGATTCTCTAAAGTTACAACACATGAAACATACAAAAAATATTTTACTTGCTATTGGAACATAACTATGGTCTAGTTCAGATTTCAGTATATTGTATGTTTTTGTTAGACCTATAATTCTCTCGATATGTACACATTTACTGGCCAATTCTCTGTCTTTTACTATTGTTAGGCCAGGTAACTAGGATTTACCCTTCAAAAAAGTTTGTATTTTGACAGCAATATTTTTATCTGCAAACAAGTCTTGCACTGTAAATCCTCTGTCTGCAAGTATGCTGTCACCATCCTGACACTTGGCAATGAGTCCACTTCGTTCCACCATTTGGCGGTCACTTACAGATCGTGCATATGCTTCAGAACAATATGATAATAATCCACCTGGTGTAGCTCCAACTACAACTTTTAAAGTATTACAATGTTTGTAACTACTCCAAAAAGCTTGCTGAGAAGTAGGATTTTTTGGCTTCTGGACTTTTATTTCAGTTCCGTCTAATATCACTCGGACATTTTCGTCATACTTTTTAAAGTGATCAGGCATGTAATACTTAACTAACTCTTTTCTAGGCCAAATATTTAACCTGCTCCACAGCTGATAAATGAAATTAACCCAAGTTATAAATATGTTTGAGACTGTTGATATACTAATATTGAAAAACTTGCTGAGTTCAAAATTGCAAATACAAACTTTAATTTCTTATAACTTTCTAATCCTGTGTAAAAGTGAATTGATTTATCATCCTCCATGTACCTCTTTATTGATCCATATGTATGCTCATGATCGACTTGAGTGCTTTTAGATGAAAATTCAAGATTATTTTCAGTAGTAATGTCTGATATTTGATACACAATCTCTGACACTATTTCTTCTTCATGAGCCACCGGTAGAACTAAATCAGTTACTTCTTTGCTTGTAGGTTGTAAATCTAAGTCATCAAACCGTTTTCTTTGACTTCTTTTCTCAAGACGATGCTGGCGACCAAGAGCAGCCGGATTTATTGGTTTCAATTCAGTAAAACTGAACATAGATGGTACTGCAGTTTTTTTAAGAAACTTCGCCAATGGTTTATCAGCACCTGAATATTTTGAGAGAAAATAAGTACATTGACATATAGAAGAGAGGTTTTATTCTATATTATTTGTGATAACAACAACCATCATTTTTACAAAAATACTTATAAGGTTATGGAAAAGCTATAATTAAAAATGTGTATTTTGCAAGTTAAATCCTGAGATAACTTATTACATTTGGTGTGTATGAGATTATGGTAACTCAATTCGCTCACCTGTGTAATTACTTTTCCCAAAATAATCACTTTCTTTGAAATGCATTGCACACAGTCACGCTGAATTATTAGCTTTAAAGTTTTTGATACACAAAGCATTTACCCACAGTTTTTTTCGCTTAGTATTTTTGGGAAATAAATGAATACCCCTATTTTTACAATTAAAAGCACTACATTGAGGCATTTTCGATTTAAATGGTTAAAAAATAGCTCTAAACTCGAATGTTTACAAAATAACCATACAATTTGACAGTTCTTACATCGCAACAGGGTACAGTCGCTCATGCGACATCTAGAGGGAAAAAAGGGAAGTTTTTCTCTTCATTAAATAATAATTCCAAAACTGGCCATAATGGCGCTAGGGTCAGAAAAGGGTGTGATATGAAATTAGCAATAAGAGGTGGACTAGAGTTTAGTTATTTAAAATTTTTTACGACTTTAGTAGATTAAAAGTAGTTAATTCAGTAAATCATGAAAATTCTAATTACTCGTATAGTCGAAAATATTTTCATTTATAAAATCGCAGAAGATGCTAAGATTTAATTATACGTTTAAATTTTGCCGCTTTACTCCCGTCTGCGTTGTAGCGCTCCTTATTTAACGTTATTTTACGGACACTATTCATGTATGGAGATGGTACTCCTTAATTCTATTCTCCACTGTCCTTACAATCTATGGTTATGACGTGATGACTTAAGTATTAGAAATTCGGACAAGTATATGCAAAACCATTTTTTAACTATTTAACAAATAATAATTGGAAAGGTTGGCATCATAATATATACACAGATGCCTCAAAAATGTTGATAGGTAATAATTGTGTAGGTGTTGGTTTTTTCCATCTCCAATACAAAATTCTTCAGAAAGTAAACTTTCCTCCATTTTCCGCCTTTTTAACTTGACACAGGCAAATGGTTTAAGCCGACGCCATATTATATTTAAATAAATATTGACGTTGGTGACGTTGTGGAATCTTCTAACAACGTGCTATTTTGTGTTTTCCGCCAAAACTCCCTAGGAACTTTCAGTAAAGCTTCTACCACTTTACTGAATCGACCTGACATGACTCATGGACTGTACTAACTACCTATATATTTGGACTTTGACTAGACTTTAGACATGACGATATAGGAAATTAAAACGAAAGTCTATTTCCCGCCTTTTTTACTTGACACTGGCAAATGGTTATAAGCCGATGCTATATTTAAATAAAAAAAAAAGTTATTTACATTTCACAAAAATATTTCGGTGTTTTAGAGGTTATGACTTATGGTTTTCATTTTTTTATTTTATCGCGTTATTTTTCATCAATAATTATCAAAGCTGATTAAAATGAAAGATCTAATATAATTGCTCAAGTGTTTTAAATCATTTTTATGAAATATTAATAAAAACTTGTAAAATGCATTCTAAGCGATTTCTTATCAGACAAATGAAATATTTTCTTGCTATTTCTAAAAGGACCTTAAGGATACGAAAATTACACTATAATACACCTTTCATAAATTTCTACGAGAAAGTCACAGGTAATGTAGATTCTCTAGTAATCATTTTTAGTTAATTCTAATAATCATGAATGAATGAATAAATTTTGGTCAGTGTAGCAAAGGGTGTGCAAGGCGAAAACACAAAAATTTCGACGAAAATTTGCATTTGTGATAAGTGATTAATTTTTCGTTTCCATCTTGTAGAGCGCCTAAAAACAGGACGAAAATCATCAGTACACTTTATGCCTAGTACCCACCCTTTTCTTGTAAGAGACACAAAACTTCTCGGACTTAAATTTAATAAAAAAATGTAAACTGCTAGTTTTTTGTTTTTATCGTGTGGAGCTCCCAAAAATAAGACGAAAATCATCAGTGCACTTTTTGCCTAGGACCCACCATTTTCCAGTAAAAACGAACCAAGAAAAGAAAATTGGTGAAAATCTATTCTCATGTAATGCCACCGAATAGAGCCCGACAAAACAAACCTTTTTCATTCTTATCACTTTTTCGATACAAACAACAGATCTTTGGAAAATCCGAATAGAAGGACCCCAGTAAATGTTTTATTTTTCGTCCACTAAACTCGGAAAGTACTGAACCGATTTGAAAAAAATTCTTTCGCCATTAGAATACTACATTATCGCCAATGAAATGGCGTTAGAACATAGTTATAATTTTTGTTCAATACCTATATCTTGCCGTGCGAAGCCGCCGTGGGCCGCTAGCCCACGCGTTGTTCAAACACTACGGAAAAATTTCATGAAAAATAAAAATTACATGAAGGGCATGCTTCTCGTTTCTATCGTGTTGAGAGCATGAAAATAAGACGAAAATCATCATTTTCCAGTAAAAACGAACCAAGATCTATCAGATCTATCAGCATGGAAAATTGCAAGTTTTTAAATGTCATAGTATAGAAGTGTCAGGGGGGGATCTTATAAACTGATTGATTGACTTTGTAAAAAAGTCATATTGTATGAAACTGCCTATATTTTAAAAGACCTATTTAATGATACCCTACATGATGGGGTAGAATAAAAAAATATATTTTACCTCCCCACTTCACATGTATGGAGAGCCACCCCTAAAATATAAAATTATTATTATTTTATGATGTCAAAACTGAGGTCTCTACACATTGTAATATAACTATATCAAATTTCATCAATTTATATTCATAATTTCAGAAGTTACATGAGTGAACAGACTGACAGATAGATGGACGGACAGAGCAAAACTAAAAAGGCTCCTTCAGTATTACAGAACCCTAAAAACAGAATAAAAATAACATTTAAGGGGGCTCCCATACAACAAATGTAATTTTTTGCTATACGGAACATTGTGCGCAAGTACGACTCGCACTTGGCCGGTTTTTTTAGTTCCTATGACTTGCAGAACATAATGAAAGTAGTATATTATTTATTCTCTTTATTTATTTTTTGCAGTGACATTAGTTTGGCAGTAATTGCAATTTTAATATTTAAGTCCTGTAAAAAATAGAAAAACTGAAAAATTTCCCAGTCCCAGAAGTTATACAAGAAAAAACTAGGCATAAAGTGTACTGATGATTTTCGTCCTATTTTTAGGCGCTCTACATGATGGAATCGAAAAATTAATCACTTATCACAATTGCAAATTTTCATCGTGTTTTCGCCTTGCACACCCTTTGCTACACTCTGACCCAATTAATTTGTAGGTTCAAAATTGAAAGAAAGTTTTTTACCTGAAATACAGAAGAAACATCCAAATATACTAAAACTTTCAAATGAGGACATACAATATATACTTCAGATAATACAAAAATTTGATATAACAGCTGAGCAGGCATGCCACGACCCACATTTGTTCAGTATGAATCCAATTTGTATGGAAAATTATGGAGTGATATTAAAAGAGTGTCAATTCACCAGCATACTACCAAAGTATATCATCAGGTAACCATCGGGACATGTAGTTTGAATGTATTTTTTGAACATGTATTCATTGGGTACTCTGGCAAATGTGAGTGTATGTTGTATAAAATAAATAAAACTTAACAGTAATAACTGCATCAGTAATTTTAAAAATTAAAACATTTTACAATGCATGTGCCATAATCAGTAAAATTTTGATAGTACTTCTCTCACAGACACTTGTTTTTCCAGGTACCACACAATGGTAAAGTCGAAGACTATTTCCCAGCTTAAAAAGGATGGTATTTTGAGACAAGACTTTAATTTACAAGAAGCACTATATGAGTTTTTTAAAGCTTTACCTCAAAGTCAGAAAGCAAATAATGATTTTGTTGATGAGAAAACTAATGTTGGTGTGTACTTATGTTTATTTTAAGAGCATGTTTAAAAATATGACATAAATTGACTGAAAAACATTCAGTCGACAAAATGGAACAAATCCTACAAATAAATATATGATCTTAAAAATGAAGATACAATATGTTTCATTGTAAGAGTTTGAATGTCAAGTTGCACTGTGCTGCACAGTGCATGTGCAGTGTTGATATCATATGAAACCTGTATCTTTTTGTATAGTGAATAAAGTTCAATTTTCAATAGGTATCTTAAAAATGCAGCGCCGGATAGCGTTGCGTATCGTCGCGGTGTGAACTGATCCTAAATTAAATATTATATTATATCACATCTGGAGTGGTAAATTCACAAAATATTATAATACAGCATTTTCTTACGTAATATAATTTTCTTAAATTTCAGTTACAGTAAGAATGAGTGTATTAGAAAGATTTTTAAATTGGAAATTAGGAGTAACCAATGATGAATTTAAAAAGTACCTCAGAAACTATTTGCCACTGAGGCATAGACCATATGAAGATATTCTGGAATCTTTATACATTGCTGAAAATGACATAAAAATAAATGCTGATATTATTAGAAGAAATGGATTTATAATATCGGCAGACCCTGTGAACACAAAATTTATCTTAGAAAATGTTGCTACCATAGGCGGCTTAGATGTCAGGGAAGCCATCAAATTAGAACCAGCCATTTTAAAAAATAATTATCAGTCTCTTCTACAAATTAAAGAGATCTTAAAGGTATGCCTTGTAACATTAATTTATGCCTTTTCTATTTTGCCTTATAGTGTATAGTATGCTACACGTAAATAAATAAGCCTGTTTTATCATCCACTAGATTTAGCTGAACAAAGAAGCATAATATTCACTTGTGTATTGACTTAACAATCCTTGCTATCATGATTTCACTGGAAGACTGGAAGGCTTCATTTTCTATGTAGATATTATATTTGTATTATCTAATTAACATATTTTCCAGGAATACAACATTAACGACGAGGCGCAATTTCGCTGCCTTCGTGTATTCTGTATGCAGCCGAGGACGGTCAGAGAGAGACTTGAACACCTAACAAGCCTTAAGGAATATTCAATACTGTCAACAAATTCAAGGGTATGCAAATACATCATTTTGATTTAAACATTTAAAATGTATCAACACCTGTTCTTAACTGCAATTGACCTAAAGGCAACCAAGAATTATGTAGCTACTTACTGAAAAAAAAACATTGTGTACAGAGTATTCATTTAAAATCCAAATCCAATCATTATTTAAAATCCAAAAATACTCTCATTGTGTCTAATGAACATCACTTTAATTACCTACTTATATAAAATTATTTATGCAGATATTAGTATAAAATATGTAGGTTATTAATACGTAACTTTAATTTAGGTAACATTTAGTGTTATTTTTGTTATCTTATGGCTATTAAGTACGTAATATTGTCTATGAAGTAATTGTATTATTAGTATGTCAGGTTTTATGTTTAGTTCTAGTTTTTGTCACTTCTGAGTTGCACTGCGTTAACTTTTTATTTCTGTACACGCCAAGGGATGCTTGGAAGAAATCGCTTTATAGCGATAAAGCCGCCTTTGTGTTCATGCTAAAACTATTAATAATATTTTAAATCATATTTGTACATTTTTGAACACAATAAAGCATATATTCATTCATCCATTCATTTAAAAAAGAGTACAAAATTTGAAATTTGTACACCTCGCGCCAACTGTGTATTGAGCCGTACTTGAAAAAGTTGAGTAGTTATGTAAGAACTAAAACGTATAAGAAGCTTCCGACAGATGGTGTTAAATCGATGGCATTATATTCATTATCGTTTCGTGACGTGACGCGACCTTGAAATTTCAGTCTCAACGCCGCTGAAGTTTCACTATAAAAAAACAAGAAACTTCTAATACTTTCCCTGGCGAGATATGCCCAGGTACTAATATTGGCCATACAAATGAAGCCAATCGAAAACATTGTAGTAACAGTGAAAACACTCGCACTTGGGTTAGACACTCAAAACTTTTCGGCAGGTACGAGGGCTGCACTAAAAGTATCGGGAATGGAATATTTCCACTGTAACTGTCATATTAAAATCTTTTTAATTTAAAACTCCTTGGTTTTAAAAATCGAATACCGTTTTGTCGTTGTCGTTGAGAAAATGGAATTGACTCGAGAAAATTCTAGAGCGATGATTTATTATGACTTTCGAAGTGGTTTAACACAAAAACAGTGTGGTGACCGGATGATTTCTGCATTTGGTGATGTAGCTCCATCCAAAACCACAATTTATCGCTGGTTTGCTGAATTTCAACGTGGACGTGTCAAGGTCGTCCAAAATCTGCAGTCACCCAAGAAAACGTTGATGCTGTGCGTAAGCTGATTGAGGAAGATCGACATGTGACATACCGCGAAATTCAGGCAACTTTAGACATTGGCATGAGTCAAATACAAATAATCTTGCATGAACAATTAGGTGTAAAAAAGTTGTTTTCCCGATGGATACCGCATTTGCTCTGTGAAGAGCAAAATGCGGCTCGCGTTACTTGGTGCGTCAGAACTCTCGAAAGATTCCACGCAGGATCCTCAAATGCTGTATACAACATCGTATCAGGTGACGAATCCTGGATATACGCGTACGAACCCGAAACAAAAAACCAGTCACGAGTTTGGGTGTTCGAAAATGAGTTAAAGCCAACAAAAATTGTTCGTTCACGGAGTGTTGCAAAAAAAATGGTGGCCACGTTTGTCTCCAAAACCAGCTATGTTGCGACTATTCCTCTTGAGGGACAAAGAACGGTTAATGCAGAATGGTATGCTAACATTTGTTTGCCACAGGTCGTTTCTGAACTCCGTAAAGAGAACTGCAACCGCCGCATCATCCTCCATCACAACAATGCGAGTTCTCACACCGCGCACAGAACAAAAGAGTTTTTAGAGCAAGAAATCATAGAATTATTAGACCATCCGCCGTACAGCCCCGACCTAAGCCCTAATGATTTCTATACTTTCCCTAAAATAAAGAATAAATTGCGTGGTCAGATATTTTCATCACCTGAAGAAGCTGTGGACGCCTACAAAACGGCCATTTTGGAGACTCCAACTTCCGAATGGAATGGTTGCTTCAATGATTGGTTCCATCGTGTGGAAAAATGTGTCAAATTTCGCGGAGCATACTTCGAAAAGCAATAAATACATTGTTAAATAGTAATGTTGTGTCACTTCCTTGATTCCCGAAATTTTCAGTGCCGCCCTCGTATCAGTGAAATGTATTACATTTAATATCAATTTCAATATATTTTTTGTTTAATATTCCATTAAATTCTGTTTAGATGCTGTACATGGTGGTCCATGAAAAGAAAATGATAAACAGGCTTAATAAAATACAGGAAGCTCATAAGCAATGCTACAGCTTCAATCTACTTGTATCTTCGAGTAAAGTGTTCAACTCGTAAGTAAATAATATTATTCCTAATGACAAAATTTTCATTTTTTTTTGTAATTAAATCTGCCATCGGCTTTCACTTAACCAATTATTCAAATTTCAAATAGCTTTGAAATGACAGCAAACTTATTGGCCGATACAGGCTAGGATCTGTTGGTGGTTTTCCTGGTTTAGGTAGCATAGATCTGTGATATCTTCCATAGACTTGGATAGTGATGCAATCTTATTATGGCATTAAACAACATTGTCAAAAATACAACTGCTTTCCTTGGTAGATGTTTTAATACTTCACCTGTAATCAAGTCATATCCAGGGGCTTTTCTCCTTCCCAGTCTTTTAATTATTGCTGTCAGTTCTCTAGGAGTTACCATTTTTATTAGTAATTACAACTGTTGGTCACTATTCAGTACAGTATCTACTTCATCTTCAAACTGTGTCATAGTTGAGGTATTTGATTCAAATACTTCGCTTAGGTGTTTTGCAAATAGTTCAGCTTTTTCAAGTGGCTTTCTTGCCCAATTTCCTGCTTGCGTTTTGAGTGGTGGTATCGACTACTGTGGCCTCCGGATTTTTAAAATTATTTTCCACTGGGAATAATTGTCCTGCCTCGTTGCCGAAAGTGAAAAGAGCTGTCGATGAAATGTGAAATTCTCGTGCTCTTTGATCATTTATTTGAGTTCACGTACCGCCCTGTTTAATAACCTTTTCTCTACAGGGATCTATAGAGTTGATATTGTCTTCTGAGCCTTCTTTTTGCCTTGATTTTCACTCGTATCTGGAGTGGTATATTTATTCTTTTATCTGTTTTGATTGTTGGTGTAGAGCGCCATGCAGCCTCCTGTATTTTGTTGGTAATAACAAATGTTGCATCGTCAATATGTTCTATATTTTTTTTTTTTAGATTTAATTCTGCATCTAGTATTTCACGAAATGCGTTTCAATCTTTTTTGATTATACAATGTTGTACATTGCTCCCTGTATATTTAACAGTTGAACTGAAATATGCTATTATTGGTGTGTGGTCAGATGTTGTATCAGCCCAATTTTCTATGTCAAAATAACTATTAGATAATCCTTTGATTACAAAAAAGTCCAAACTGGTGTCTTATTTGTGTCTGTAGGCCAATATGTAGGCTCTCCAGTAGAAAGTGTTGATAAATTGAGTGAATCTATACATTTCTTAAGCTCACGACCTTTGGCCGTTATTAATCTGGATCCCCAGTGGGTGTTTGCTGTTACAAAATTTACATATAAAAAAAATAAAAATAAGTCGGTCAGAAGTAGTCAGAACATTAATTTACTTTAATATTCTTTATAGGTATTTGAACGGTTTCGGTGCTAAGGTTTGTGGAAATGACGTCGGTGCTTATATCAGTGCATCCTTAAATAACAAATGTATGACCATGCAGGCCGTAATGACGAAGCTTAAGCGACACAAGTACTGGCTGCACACTGCCCTAAATGTGATAGCGGACAACATTAAAATGCTGAAGAAGGACTTCAGTGATGAAGTCATCTTTGATAACTGCCAAATATTGTTATATCCTCGGTAAACAATGAAATATCAACTCATACTCACTCGGATAATGTGTGAGAAATCCTTTACGAAGTTGCTCCCACGGGAGGCAAAACTGTTCACGAGATTTCACCTTTCATACATCTTCATAGACGTAGATAAAGACAGCAAAATAAAAGTTTTGTCTCCGGTGTGCGCGTAAGTAGTTGACTCTTGTGATGTTTAATCAATAACTGAACCCCATATCAACGTTTAACGATCCATTTTATATTCTTTCATTGTGGTTTTCACATCAAAAGTGCGGAGTGTTCCAGTCTTTATTGCTTTTGTTTGTGGCATATGTAGTTGCCACAAACATAACAGGTATTTTTTGTTTCCAGGTTAGAAATTGAGAAGCATATGAACTATTTAACTAAACTAAGAAAAGGTGAACCTACCAGCAGTGAATCAATAAAGCTAGACACAAGTTACAATATCATGGACTTCAGTAGGCTAACGGATAATCAAATACTGAGCTTAGTTCTGTATGAAATCGAGAAGGGATATCATTTCAGCGGCGACGGTATTTGGGACAAAAGTGATAGCAGCAGATGTGAGCAAAGTAAAGTCGTACATAGTTCATGAGTAAACAAGGTTCTGGCTGAGTTAGTTTTAATGTATATCAACTATGTGATTATTATACCGCCTGTAAAGTTCGTCGAAAAAAAGTGCATTATTTTAGTCAAATCTTAAGTCAGAAGATTGTTTTCTAGTGTAGTTAGACCGCAAATCGCAAGTTTATAAATCATATTTTGTAGATTTGTATAAATAGTTAAATGTGTAAATAAATTGTTATTTAAAGCACATGACTTTCAGTAATCCAAAACGAAAATTACAGGAACTCGAACATTAAAACAACCAAAGATAATAAAACTTAATTTACTAAGTGTAAAAGCAGCTACATAATCTCACCCTGCTAGTTTAAATACATTATAATATATTATGTATTAACATACATCTAGGTGGTATTCATCTGCTCACTTAAGAGTTGAAATATAAAAACTTATTTATAGAATATTTACAACATAATATCAACTATTATAGTCTAAGTAATTTTATCATAAAATATACTTTTTGTGGTATTTTTGTTTACTTAGTTACAAAACGGAAGTTTTTTTTTTAAATCAGATTTTTTGTAATCCAAATCATCCTTCATGGTTTTCATTGTTTTAAAACAAAGCTTAAAAATGGCTTGGTTACGATTGAGTTTTTAAAATCTTGTTCCGTAATTATACAAATCGTCATAATTAATTATGATAACTATAATGCTATTTAAGATTACTGTGATATCCTTATCTACGATGAATTAAACCATATTAAAAGCTTACTTCTCTCTGCTAAGCTTACTGTAATTAATCATAGACTAACTAATATTGCCTCATGTTCTTACCTACTTACTACGATTTGGCACATGGTTCACGTTACAATATTTACAAATAATAATGATCAATGCTTATTGCTCTATACCTTATAATTTGTATGTAGGCTCTCGCAGTCTCAAAAATATTTTCTACCTTTAAGATGCTAAGATATATTTTATTTTTAGTAAACTCGACTGAAACATAAGCCCCGATTTCACAAAATTTCATTAAACGCGCTTATCGCTAGATACAATAACTCGGATTTGGTCTCTCTCTCTCTCTCTCATTCAATGTTAGAACGCGACACAGATCCTAATCCGAAGCCCAGCGTTAAACGTTTCAATACGTTGGTGAAATTCGGGCTAAGAATGCGTCTCTTCGAATATTTCATACATTTATTTGGTATGTAGCTGTAGGTCCCTTGTTTCTAATTTAACGCATACAGATATTGGCCTCAAATCAAGTATTTCATGAGCGTTCCAAGTACATATGAGTTTTCAACTTTGACCATCGCGTTAGCATTTGGCTAAATTTGTTTGGTGCTTTTAACAGCGCCCCTGGCGGAAATGTGCTACTCAATTTGCCTGAGCAAATGAAGCCAGGAGACGAAATAGTAACAGTTTAAAGTTAAAACACTTATACTTGGGTACTAGGCATTATATTTTCTTCATTTCAGGGCAGTATCTGTATTCTTACTACCTTACTCAATATTTACATTTATTTAATTAAAATAAGACTTAATACTACCACCATAACTTGGGTTCTACCCATAGAAGACTATAACGTTATACTTGTTTACTATTTATAACTTATAATAACAATAAGGCACAAGGAATGCATTATAAGATATTTTCTTTATAAATATTTAAAATTATGCACTAAGTTCATATTATTGTTGAAAAAAACAGAACATTATCGTTATTCGAATATATCGAATATTTATATTGGTACAGGTAAAATAACAGCAAGTATCCGAGATACAAGAAATAGTTAAAATTAAGATAAAACTTTGTATCTGTTCCTTTTTATATTTTGCTTTCGTTATATTATTATCTTTACTTTTAACATGGCAGCTCTAAAAGTACAAAACTTAAACCTAAATAAGACACACACTCAATAATTAAAACTTTAGACATACATTATTATTAGAGGCGTCTAATGAGTAATCTTCTCATGTGTCGCTGTTTACTTTATATCAAGCGACAGAGACAAAACATGCAAATAAGCTATCTGACACATTATTAGTAGATTGTAAACAGGCCCTTAGCCCTGGAGGCTTAAAATATAGTCCTCACTCTGGAGAAACCATATTTAATGAGGCCCTCTATAAGACATCGCATTTGTCTGATATACTTATTAGGCCCGGTGGCAATAAAATATAATAACAATGTATACCAGAGTTGGATTTTGGCTTTTGTCACCGGATCTCATAAGACGCCTTTAACGCCATGTTAAATAGAACGTTGTTCGCATTAAATACATTACCATACTCCTTTTCGAAATTGATCAAGAGTTTAAGATAATTTCGAAAAGGAGTATTTCAATTCAAAAAAGGGGGAAGGGACGAGGTGTAGGTCTGTCCGGAGTTGGGCTCCATCTTGACGACGACGGGCTGGGCGAGTTCCCCGTGGCGCTCCATCTCGTAGTGCTTGTCGTGGGGGACCATGGAGCACTTGTCGTAGTCGTCGGGCTGCGCGCTGTAGCGCGACGGCTCCTCCTGTAGCGCGCAGGCGTTGTACTTGTCCTCATGCTCGTGGACTCTGTACTCCAGTTTGTCGTCGTGCGCATGCGCGTCCATCTGCGGCGAGTGCGCCGCTATCATGGGGTAATCCCTCACGCCCAGGGGCGGCGGACTCCCCTCGTTGTACTCGTAGGAGTGCCTTGGCGCGAACATTTGCCCGTCGTGCCCGTTGAGCACCGTGGTGTAGGAGTAGGCCGGCTGCGTGTTGAATGCAGGGTACCCGCTGCTCCCCGTGGACAGAAGGTGGTGAGAGGACAGCTCGTAAGAATGCTGGTAGGACCACGAGTCGGCTGGTGCTGGGAGACCGTTTTGTGGGAAGGCAGGTATATTTCCCCCTATTCCTGAGAAGCCGCCGCCCAGCGTAGTGGAACTTGGCGAGCTGGAGCCTATGTAACCCGTTTTTCGCGGCGGCTCCCGTTTGCGCCACTTCGCTCTTCTGTTTTGAAACCAAACCTAGAAATATGTTCATCGTGAAAAGTTTGCCTTTAAAAATTCACAACAGGTGCGAAGAATAAAAAATTAAAAATGTTTACAATACTGTTAAGGCAACGCACCTGAACTCTAGATTCGGACAGGTTCAGTTTAAGAGCTAGCTCCTCTCGTGCGAAGACATCGGGGTAGGGCGCGCGCTCGAAAGCCCGCTCTAATTCCTCGAGTTGGTACGCCGTGAATGTAGTTCTGTGGACAAAATAATAATCATCATTCATAATATAAATTACTAATACTTTATATTAAAAAAAATAATTATATGCTTTTGTAAACAGCTTGTCGACGTGACTATACACATTTAAAAACATGGAACTTTTTAATATGTATGCTATAGCAGGATATAGTCTTTTCTCTTTTGGTTAAGACCTATTTGTTTAAGATTAATTAAGTGTAATATTCATAATAATATCATACAACTTTTTTATACACTTTTCCACTTTTTTTTTTTGGGTTTTTACAATAATTTATATATTACTTATATACATTATACATTACACGACCGGTTTCGATTAACTCATCGTCAGGTGTAATATTGCACCATTTTTAAAAGATTCGCAGGAGGGCCTACTCGTGCATCATACATGACGCATCTCTGACGATAGATCTAAATCGTCCCGAAAATTATACAAAATATTCAAACTATCTGGTGGGCCTATAAACCCTCTACTTATTAGATATGAGATAACTAAGTTCTAAGTGAAGGAACTTTATACATAATTAAGAACGTTTAAAATAAACGATCGAATGTATAATTGAATACGCGCCAAGCTTCCATTAGGTATTGTATATAAGATGATTATGATGATGATGACTGTAAGGTACATTATGGCATATAGCATATGGCATATGCTTGCAGTTATATATACGATGTCGAAATTTCCGAACGCGTATCTGTAAAGACTGAGGAGTTCTGTTCAGTACTTTTGGATCCAGGGTATACCTTGGTGCAGAATCATACTTTTTGGTAGCATATGCTTGGGTTAATTCTGGAAAAGTTAAAATCACTAAGTATATGTGTCCATATACATTTCGAGGAGTTCCCTCGATTCCTCATGGATGCCATCATCAGGTCACCGCTTTAGTGACAACGAGACCATTTTCAGATTATACCAAATAGTTACAAAAAAAAATATTTTGAAAATTGGTCCATAAACGGCAGAGTAATGTTCAAAGATATCCGTCTCGGTGTAAAATACTATGGGAAGTACCTGATGTGAGAGTGTGCTGATGGTGGTGATGATGATGATTACTTTAATTAACATAGTGGCTTATGCTTGCAGTTCTTTAACCAACGCCGAAATCCTCAAACTTGTATCTATAAGGAGTCAGGAGTTCTGTTCAGTACTTTTGGATCCAGGGTATACCTTGGTGCAAAATCTTACTTTTTGGTAGCATATGCTTGGGTTACTTCAGTTAAAGTCAAAATCACTGTGTGTCCATATAAATTTTTAGGCGATTCCTCATCGATCCCATCATCAGGTTACCACTTTTGTAAAAACGGGACCAACTTCGGAGTATACCCTTTACATAAAAAAAATAATTTTGAAAATCGGTGAACAGACGGAGGTATTATAAATAACTTAACCTACAGCCGAACGCATAACCGACTCCTTTTTATTAAAATCGGTTAAAAATTACCTACTTATGCATCACGCATCCCTGATGATATAGATCTAAATCGTTCCGCAATTTATACAAAATATTCAAACACACTGTTATCATCCCAACTGACGCGTGCAATATGGCTGCGGGTGCTCGCTGCACGCGCGGGAGATTGAGCGTGTAACGAATTCACCCCCGGACAGAACCTAATTGTTAGCAATTGACAGCACTTGTAAGCAGCGGTATTATTAAAATGTTATTCTAATGATCACTTTGTTTTAGTGAATGTTAGTGATTGATGAATTAGATAGTGCTCTAATTGAATTTTCGAATTTGAAATTTTGAATTGAGAATAGGAGACAGATGGTTTTATTTCGTTATAGTAAAGGAGCTATAAGAGACATGAATAACAATTAAATATAGTTAATAACTATTTTAAAAAAATAGCCAAAAGCTACTCGAATAAACTTTGGCAACAAAAGAGAGCAAGGAATCCTAGAGAAATAGAAATATAATATATAGAAATAAATAAAAAGCATTTAAGAATACCTTATTTACAACAAGGGAAAGTTATTGTAATCAATAATTATCGACTCTTAGAGATATGAATCTAATCCATACAATAACTTTCAAAGATTGTATAAGTCTTAACATTTCTTTCAGTTAAGGCCTCCTGCAGTCATACGGGTAATTTAACTCGGCGCCTGCATAAGGGCGCTTATTACTGATCATATCAGATCATTTAATAATTGACCGCGTGTGTGTGACTGCAACTTTAAACTGGGCAGGGGGTTCGATCCCAGTTTATGGATATTTTTGCTTCTTTAGCTTTGCTTTAGCTATTCCGATTTTGTACTCCTCTTTTTTTGCTAACTACCTAAAATCAAAATTATAATATTACTCAAACCACTACTAGTTGATACCCGTAACCTCGTTTGCACTATTAAAAAATAAGGGTTGGTGGTAGAAGGGTGAAAATGTAGGGTTGTATGTATTTTTTAATACCACATCAAATAAAAAAAAATAATGTCGAAATAAAATTTAAAAAAAAAATAGGGGTGGGTCACCCTTATCATTTAGGTGTTGAAAAAATAGAATACGACCGATTCTCAGACCTACCGAATATGCACAAAAATTTTCATAAGAATCGGTCAGGCCGTTTCGGAGGAGTGTGTCCGCGAACGAGAACTTTATATACTAGATCTGTATTCTGTTGACATAAAAGTTAATTATATGAATTTTGAATATTGTGGAGTTCAAGTCATAGTTATAGCTTAGTTGTTAAGCTAATTAAACAGGTAAAAGTAGGGGAGTGCATTGCAAAAGTGTTTGACACTTCATTAGAGGGGACAGTGTGCAAAGCTATTTGACACGTGGTTCCGTCACGCGCCGCCGCAGACCATCTGCTGCTAACTATCACACATCATCGTATTAGTTATGCCAGAGAGCCCTATTTTTAAAATTGCATCGGTGCATAATATAATAATATTGGGTGGGTGTATTAAAAGAACTAAAACAAGTTGAAGTTGTGTGTACTATACATTTGAGAAAACTGTAATACAGGTGCTACGAAAACGTAGCCGCCTGTTGGTACGACAGGTGGCTACGTTTTCGTAGCGTTGTATTTTTCTTACGTATGCGACAGTACGGTATTTTTCTGTATTTTTTTATTACATAAATGAATAGTGCTCCGAAAAATAAGACAGTTTACACAAGGAATAGTATACTAAAAATACAAAATTTTCAAAGATATTGCGGATTGTTTTAAGCACTTTTGTGAGTGTCGTGAAAACGCCCCATAATATAAAAGTCGTACTACGAGGGCTGCACTAAAAGTATCGGGAATGGAATATTTCCACTGTTCCTGTCATATTAAAATCTTTTTAATTTGAAACTCCTTGGTTTTAAAAATCGAATACCGTTTATTTATTTAAAAAAAGATTCTCGGTCTTGTCACAAGGTCTTGTCAAACTTGTTTAGTCGTTGAGAAAATGGAATTGACTCGAGAAAATTCTAGAGCGATGATTTATTATTACTTTCGAAGTGGTTTAACACAAAAACAGTGTGTTGACCGGATGATTTCTGCATTTGGTGATGAAGCCCCATCCAAAACCACAATTTATCGCTGGTTTGCTGAATTTCAACGTGGACGTGTCAAGCTCAGTGATGATTCCCGTCAAGGTGGTCCAAAAACTGCAGTCACCCAAGAAAACGTTGATGCTGTGCGTAAGCTGATTGAGGAAGATCGACATGTGACATACCGCGAAATTCTGGCAACTTTAGACATTGGCATGAGTCAAATACAAATAATCTTGCATGAACAATTAGGTGTAAAAAAGTTGTTTTCCCGACGGATACCGCATTTGCTATGTGAAGAGCAAAAAGCGGCTCGCGTTACTTGGTGCGTCAGAACTCTCGAAAGATTCCACGCAGGATCCTCAAATGCTGTATACAACATCGTATCAGGTGACGAATCCTGGATATACGCGTACGAACCCGAAAATAAAAAACCAGTCACGAGTTTGGGTGTTCGAAAATGAGTTAAAGCCAACAAAAATTGTTCGTTCACGGAGTGATGCAAAAAAAATGGTGGCCACATTTGTCTCCAAAACCGGCCATGTTGCAACTATTCCTCTTGAGGGACAAAGAACGGTTAATGCAGAATGGTATGCTAACATTTGTTTGCCACAGGTCGTTTCTGAACTCAGTAAAGAGAACTGCAACCGCCGCATCATCCTCCATCACGACAATGCGAGTTCTCACACCGCGCACAGAACAAAAGAGTTTTTAGAGCAAGAAATCATAGAATTATTAGACCATCCGCCGTACAGCCCCGACCTAAGCCCTAATGATTTCTATACTTTCCCTAAAATAAAGAATAAATTGCGTGGTCAGAGATTTTCATCACCTGAAGAAGCTGTGGACGCCTACAAAACGGCCATTTTGGAGACCTCAACTTCCGAATGGAATGGTTGCTTCAATGATTGGTTCCATCGTATGGAAAAATGTGTCAAATTTCGCGGAGAATACTTCGAAAAGCAATAAATACATTTTTAAATAGTAATGTTGTGTCACTTCCTTGATTCCCGAAATTTTCAGTGCCGCCCTCGTAGTAGGTGACGTCAGCAGTAAGTTGCTACGAAATGTATGATCATATGCAAAAAAAATCTGATATCTCGTAATTTTGCGCGTTTATGTTGATAGATGCCATAGTAAATCTTTTTGTATTTGACGTAAGTTAACTAATATGTATGATTTGTACTTCGAAATGCATATAATTACAAAACTACACATAAAATCTTATTCTTTTTACTTTTATCAAGTTGTAATACCTAATTATTTCTACAAAATTTTGACATGCTGTCAAATACCCAATTCCCCTTAATTTTTATATAGATTTCTACCCCAGAAATAAGTTTACTATATTATTTCTGAAATAAATAAATAATCACCATTTCTGTTATTTCATTTCCGTTCATTAGAAAAAAAAACAAAATAACTGCCTTTGTGTTTGAAATGAATGACATGACACTAAAATTAATTTATGTTTGTAAACAAACAAGTTTAATGAAACATATTAACTGGCACAATGTAATTATAATTTGAATTATTATAATTAAGGACATAATTACGCTCTTGAACAAAATTTCGGCTTCTTACATAAGTTGCTATAATATAACAATTTTAACAATTTATTATAAATTAAAATAAATGATGCTCTAAATAAATCTAAATAATCTAAATCTAAATAATAGAATATCGTGATACTAAAATCATAATAATTATTAAGGGCGCGTTTACGAATTTATCTAAAAATCGGTTAAAACATATTATATTAATAATTATGACTTTTGCAATAATAAAAACAATTTTTCAGGACCTCTTTACCGAAAATTTACAAAAAGGGGTTTTGGTTGTTTAAAAATACCCATATAGCGGATATAATCACTTTAAATTCAATTAAAAAAAATCCAACAATATTAAAAAATAATTTGGAAAAAGCATAAAAAGTCTTCTGTGTTCCTGGGTCACGGATGTGTATTATATGTGTAATGTGCATAATATAGTAAAAACCACGTGATGTGAAGCGTCCATAGATATTGTTGTTATTTTTAAACTTGTCATAAAAATATTTAAACAGTGAATAAGTTATACCATGTTTTGTCTTTGTCTGATAAGTAGAAAAAGTCGCTTGGCAGACAAGGACAAAACATTGTATTGCTTATCCGTTGTGTAAATATTTTTATTAGTAATGGGGTGTGAATATAACATCAGTATAATAATATACGAGACGTTATTCGTAGCTAACTACGCGTCTCGTAGCGCTACGCAACATCTTGCTTTGTTTTATTCTTAATACGAGTGTCTTATGATACTTAGATTTAAGACATTGTTTACTTGAATCTTTCTGGTGGGCTTGTAAACCTGCTGCTTTGTTGTTATGTTAATATTTTTTAAAGTGTTAGTATAGGCTATTTTACGAAAGAAATTTTTTCGTCTAATCGATGCTAGATATCGTGGTAATAAACAATTTTCAACCCATTTCTTTACATTTTAAAAATAACGAAGATATGTACAAACAATTTAAACTTGCAATACGAAAGAGAGCGAAATACAGTAAAGTAAATATAGTCCACCGTTAGTTCTTCATAGAAGGTTTTGCGAATAAGATATGGACAATTTATTTTGTTTGCTTATAGATTTAATCGTGTGAACCGAAATAACTTTTCTTTTAGATATAAGTTGGTCTATTTATAAATTTAATTGATTAAAATATTATTTCTTAGAACTTATCGAAGTTCTTAGTAAAGGAACTTCAATTATTGTCTGATTTCTTTTTCTTTCTTTCTGAGAAACTTCAGTAAATGGCCATTTACATATTACTTTTTTGTTGTATAATAGGACTTATAAAACGTGCAGATACACACCTCGTTTTTTTCTTCTTTATTCCATTGTTGTCGTTTTTCTTCTTATCGCTCTTCTTGGAGGTAGTCTGGGTCGGCGGCGGCGGCTGGTGCGCCGGCGGCGGCGGAGGCGCGGCGTCGGCGGCCAGCAGCAGCGGCTCGTCCTTGCGCTTGGGCTCGGGGAAGCAGGCCGGGGGCAACTCCTCGCGGTACACGTCGCCGCCCACTACCACCTGCACGGCGCGCTCCTTGCCGAACTCCGCGAACATGTGCTCCTCGAACGTGGGCTGCTCCAGGCCGCCGCCCTCGAACGAGCACTCGTACCTCGGGCCGGGGCCCGCGCCGTCTCCGCACACGTACATGTAGCCGTCGGTCGAGGGCGGGCTCGAACCCGCTACCTCTGCGCGCGCCTCGCTCGGCTCCGTCGCGGCGGTCGCCTGCCGCCGGCTGTCGGGCCGCGGAGCCCGATCGAGTTATCGTCGCGGTATTAAACAATTGAAGCTCATTTAATCGCGGCCGAATCGATGCCCGCGCCGTTCGTTTCGTGGTGTCCGTCCCGGTTAAATGGCTTTAATCAACTTTAACGAACTAACCAAATTTGCTCCGCAGTTGGTCAATTTATATTACGATAATACGAGGCGAGAAGGAGCCCGCGAGCCAATGGGTGCGGTGACCGAGCTCGGCGGGTGCAGGACCTGGAGTACGATTTTGTTACGTAGCTTCCGCGGCCGAGGAGAGGTATTGGGTCGGGCGCGGCGGGCGCTTAGGCCCGTGTGCAGCGCGCGTGGGGGACCAATAGCGGCGCGCGGGTGCCACACCCCTCGCCCGATCCCCTCGTGCCTGTTCCCCTCGGCCGGGCTGCGCTGCCGACTCCGGAGCGCCGAGCATGCGGGATTCCCACAAACTCATCTCGACGTTGTTTGTTTCGATGATATTTTAGGGTGCGAACGCCCACATAATTTTGGAAGTCCATATCACGGTATTGTAAATCCGGACTGGCACCACACAAATGTCCTCGAATGATTTATAGCCGTGGGAATTGATCCCCGAACAATACAATACGAATATTACTTGTTCCAAAAAGTTCTCAACCTAATAACCTGTATTAATATGCCACGATTAGCCCCGACAACGAAATAATCTTACACCTTACTCCACTACTATAAACACAAGTATGGAGCAGTCGATGCTCGCGAGGAGCTTGCGGGGCCGGGACTGCGAGGCTCGTGGTGATCGACTCCGCTTAATTATTAATCAACCATTACCGCCGGGGATTATTAATAAAACATTCGCCCCGACTATTGGCACTTAGATTAGCGGCGAGGGAGTAATGGCGCATTTCAACAATTTCGGTTGTTATTTAATTGAAGTCAATTTAGATGATCAGAGTCTATTTAGGTTGGTGCTGGCGCTCGGCAGCGGGATCTCTCCTTCATTGGGCTCATTGGTGACTTTCAGACAGCACGAATTGCACTCTCCGATGCAGTTGCGGCCGCATGCACCGGCATGGGGCATATATGGGTCACGGAAGTGATCACCTGACTAATGGTGCGAGCGTGTTCAGCTTTTTTCAACTATTACCGCCGTGTTGGGCAGGATGCTCCGAGTGTTAACGTGTCTGTGATATAGATATTATACGATTATGAAGCTGTTTAAAATCTTCAAAGTGATGACGTGTCGTGCGCTTTGGAATCATGCGCTTTGTGCGCGCTAAGATGGGAGTCAACGTGGACATTATACCGATTCATTTAAACCGTAAGTAGCCTATACTTTTGTTACTTTATAAACATGAATTAGCTGAATGTTTCGTGTATTTATAGTCAGTAAAGCCACAAGCATTTATAAACTACGCTACTACTACTGAATTTTAAAGAAATAAAAAGGAATTTGATACATTTTTAAACAAACTATTATTTAATTAAAACTATGAACTACATACTTACTGTATGTGTTACTGTTACTGCATATGCTTGAAGTGGTTGTCGATATTTGATCATGCCTACTCGTACTAGGCGCTTACGACAGAACATGGTGTTTGCGGTCAGAATAATTATAATATTAACTAGTATAGGTATCCTATACTAGTTAATACAATGTAAAATTTGATTGAAGTATTTGTGAACATAAAAGTTTTGTTGGTTAACTATTATTTAATAAATCTTAATGATGTCGTGTTTACATTTATTTTTCATATTTCGCGCGTTCCTTTGTTGCGCTCGTGCCATGTATAGATATTCAATACAGCAATAGTTATTGTAATTTGTTGCTACTATTTAAAGTCCTTTTCTATTAGATTCGTTATAGGCTATAAAGAACACATAATTGAGAATATAAAATTTTAATTTTTTATTTATTTTAAAACTTTATTATTAATAATATTGATATTTAATGCGAAAAAGTTGCGAAAAATATTTTTTCAATTAATTATAAACAATTAAAAATTTTAAAAAAATTGTAAATAAATCACGTGACCATGAACGCGTCGAACGATCGGTCACTATAGTTGTGACGTCATAATGTTAAAGCTATATAACGAAAAGTCAAGAAAACTACTATAATTTTGAATTTCGAACGCTAATACTTACGATCGCCAGTTGCGATGCCCTAGAGTGAAAACTAACATTATGACGTCACACGCGCTTTGTTCGAGAGCTGTCGGCGTGTCTTCGGTACTGGATTCAAAAATTCATTTTTATTTTGATCTAACTTTTCAATTATTGCGAAAAATAAAAAAAATAAAAAGTTTTGTTATAAAACTTATATACGATCTTTCCATTTATCACAAAGAAATAATAATTCAAAAACCCAATTTTTTCTTTAATTTTCTTCAAGTTTGATTTTCAAGTTTCGCTTTGTACTTTTATAATGTGGTTTTCAATCACCGGTAATGTGAGAGGTTGTTTGTAGATTGAAATGATTAGTAAGTTCCAATAAAAGTTTTTTCATATATCCGAATTTTGATTTTCTTCATATCGCAATGATCTTTTTAGCTAAAAGAGTTTGGCTTATCGATAGGCGATTTGAATAGGCAACCCTCTTGATCGCGTGTCGCAATACAGCAGGAGCTAAAGATTATATTATATTTGTTATCGGATGTGCGTTATGCACCCGCATCTTGGTGCGCACGCAACGGCCGAGGATCGTCCGCCGCCCAGCGGGGATCTTGTGGCCAATGTACCCAAGTACCCACTGTAATAGCTATTGCTACTTATGTAATAGTAATCTATGAAGTACTTATGAAACTTATAATATAAACGCAAAAGTGTGTAAGAATGTGTGATGTTTGTAAAGCTCTGATTTCCTAGGATAGCGTTGCCGTGATATAGCGGCCGTAATATAGCGGTGAATGAAAGTTTTCTATGTAAAGACGGTGACAATTACCACACTCTAGGAAGCCGTTTTGTTTACATATAGGAAGTGTTCACTCACCGCTGTATTACGGCTGCTAAGTAAAACGGCAACGCCATCCTAGGAAAATAGCAGGTCTAAAATGGCCACATTATGTGAATCATACTATATGTACTTATCTACTGAAATTCAAAAGATGGTGTTTCATAGTACGATTCTCCTTATGTGGCCTTTTTAGACCTGCAGATCTTTACTGTTTCTCGCACACATACAGTTTACAAAAAAAAATGTCTTTACTTTGTATTGGGGTTTCTCATTGATGATACGTTATCGTGGGTTTGACTATTGCATAACTTCCACTACAAACCAAAGACTTTCAACATAATATTATGGATCCCAAAAATGACCGTTCTAAATTAAATTTTAATATCAGTGATCTATTTATCTTTAATATCTTCCGCCAACTTAGCTACGATCACAATGTTGGATAGTACTTCTCTAACATAAAAAAATGATATGTAATTGCGTTCTATCTTTGTAAAAATTTGCAGGTTACATGGCTTCATGGTACTTACCATGTGCCGCCATTTATTCGATTGCGATATAATTTGCGAACAATTTTCTACTTATATGATACTCCAGTAGGTACAGTTGAGTAAATTGAAGGTGCATCTGAGTTTGCTTTTTTATCATTTCCCGATGTCGTCATAGCCGTTATGTTCACGTTATAAGAACGGTCAAACTGCTGAACATTCATTCTTATTCTAGAATAGTTGTTTCTATATAAACATAAACCGTAGTTATGCCGTGCCTCGTGAGTCATGTGACGCGTAGGCGCTCACATAAAATCTCCAGCGCGCTGATGCGGCCGGCGCGCGACGACGCTGAATCTGCCGCCCGCTCAATTGGACTCAATTGCTTTAATTGATTTCAATTGAAATGACCTCGCGCACCGGCTCCCACTTCTAGCTTGACACTTTTACATCTATCTTTTTTGGAACTGACATAAAATATACGTCATTGCCCCCGTATGATCCCAATAAAATATTTACTGAGACATCTACTGCCTAAAGTTTCTTTTGATTGCATGCAAACAATGTATGTGTCTACAATAGTAGGTATATAGATGTATTATATTAAAAAGGAGGTTATAAGCACTTTGTTCGCGAAGAATACGAAAGTATATTCTCTCTCTGTGCTTCTGTGTAAAAGATTAGATACGTCTACGTTCCCCTATTTTACTTACCATTATATTTACATAATTTACAAAATACAAAAAAAATGCTTTTTTTATATTTTGGCTCCGTCAGTGTAAATACAGTATCGGATTTATGGATTTTCGGATTAAAAAATAGCCCTCAGTGTTAATCCGGTCTCCAGAGTCTAAGCTACTACCCTACCAAAGTCGACAAAATACGTTTAGTAGTTTTTGCGTGAAAGATTAACAAACATCCATCCGCCCATCCATTCATCATCATCAGACGCTTGTAAGACTTTTTAAGATCTCTTAAAATACCAATTTCTGTTTTTTTTTGTTAGTTACCTGTCAACATTTAGTACAGCATTTAATGCCCATTGCCCAATTCCCAGTCATACTCAGCATACTTGAGTAACTTACCTAGTACCGAAGTTGATGCCAGTCCACCTGGGCTATAATAAGAACCATGACAGGTTGATCTATAGCAACAAGACAATTGTAGGGAATTATGAATGGAACATTACAGTGACGAAATCCAGAGGCGGTATATTTTGGCACGTGTCCTGTCCGGTGCTCAATTGACGCTAATTAGGAAACGAGTTGCTGGTTAGCCGCAGTCTTCATGTGGGCCTTATAAATAACTGCATCTACTAATTTGTAAATATACTTAAATATCTTATACTTTAGACGAGACAATCTTGTATATATATAATCGTAATCTCGAAAACGGCTGCAAGTTTTACCATGAAATTTAGTATGCAGGGAGTTTTGGGGGAGAAAAATCGATCTAGCTAGGTCTTATCCCTGGATACTGCCCATTTCTAAGCTACATATGTTGTTTTCTTTCGTCGTGCAACAATATCAGATAGCGCGGCCGCGCTATCGACAAGTATTTAGCGGCCGTAACTATCTTTTCTCGAAGCATTTCGCGGCTTTCTTGTGCCCACATATTTTCGTTTATAATAAAGCTGTAGGTAGCACAACGTAATTTTAAAATTTTTATAAAAATCGTGTGTATAGTTTAGGAGATATTAAGCGGCAAAAACGCGATTTTGAAAGATATGGATAGATGGAGGGTATGGAGGGAGAATAAGCATAATACAAAGCATATTTATAGCAGACCTAGAAATTTCAAATTGGCTCCTCTAGTGTTGCGGGTGTTCACGGCTAGTAATGATTTTATTTATGGAATAGATCTAGAAACAAGCAAATGAACCGCCTGATGATAAACAATTACTCCCGCATTAAGATATCCGCAACACCGGATCAATTATAAGCGCGTTCACGGTCTTTAAAACCCTAAATTCGTTGGTCTTCGGGTAACCTACAAAAAGAAATGAAATCCCACAAAAACATTAAATGAAAAAAGCCAAGAATTTCCTTCTCAAAAGTTATGAGATGTCGTAGAGACTAAGTCCAATTCAAGATAGTAAATTTAATTAGTTACTCATACAAATTTTGTTACCGTATGTGGAAAATTTTATATGATAGTGACTATAGGAATTGTTAGTTTCTTATTATTATTTAAACACAAAAAGTTCGGTTTCTTGGAGGCTGGAAACAAAATTTTTTAGAATTTAAACATTTATTTAATTGTTTACACCTTTATAGTCTACTTTTTAGGCGGCTTTTTAGATTTTTTACCTATAGGTAATTTCCAATAATTTCTACTGAACTCTCTACTCTCTTTACTTTCAATGTTTGTGGACGGTCCTCTTGAGTCTATGCCACTAAACGAGGGTCGATTATAATCAATTTCAAAATTTTGCGAATCACTTTGATTACGTTGATCTGGTATGAGGGTAGGGTTTTCAAGAAACCTTAAATGTTTTTCTATGGATTCGATAGGATTGATCTCTAAAAGTTTTTTATTGTTAGGTTCAGGTTTACTTTTCTGTAAAACTGGCAATTCCCGTTTTCGCTCATAAACAGTACTTTCTATTTCCGATTCTTCAGAGATGCTTTGTAATACTTCTGGTGAATTACTTACAATATTTTTGTTTTCCAATTCGAAGCTACTACGTAAAGTTTTACCCTTTTTGTTAACCAATTTAATAAAATCTAATTCTTTGCTCGATATAACAGTAACGTTTTCTTTGGGAGGTTCGTGTAATCTATCATTGAAATTAATTGTTTTCATCTCCAGACTGCTTTCCGTTTGTAATATTTCATCTTTCTTTGGCATAATTTTCTTCAATTCTTTCTCCGTTAGTTCTATTTCTTCAATATTTTTTGTTTTTCTTGCAATTTCGGCCGATCTTTCACCTTTTCTTACTTTATTGCATGTAATGCAATTAATCCATTTTCTTAATATCCTTTTGCATAGTTTTTCTTCATTATGTCTTTCTCGAATATTACAAGTGAGGTCGACAGTGGAAAATTGGCCAGAAAGTGATGTTTCTGGCTCCTCGTCGTCATCATTCGGTGATCGCATTACTGTATGTAGAAGTAGCCTGCAACCATAATATTAAAACTGTAAAAAGGGGGAAAATTATTCTTATACATATGAGCTTTTGTGCTGCTTTTTAAATTAAGGCATTTACGAAAAGAAAAGCTACAAACATTTTTCTTTTTGATATTAAAGTTATCTAATATTATTTTTAAGTATTCCTTAAAGTTATTATTTTTTGTTGATTTTCTTTTTCTCTTTTTAAGGTTGTAATATTTTTTATTAAAATACTTAGTATTGTGCGCATAACACTACGACAGGTTTTTATTGCAATATCATCTAATGGATATCAAATAATCAAGTAAGGTGTTAGGCACTTGCTTGCTACGCATCAATGTTTTCGAAAGAGACAGCGGAACTTTTGAATGCTTATTATATTGTTACGGGATTATGGTCCGATATTCGGAGTAAAACGTCAGTTTCCTCTGAGAAAGTTTATTCACTACGAATTTCCACACCAACACAGGTCTGGTCTTCCAACACGCCGAAATGTCCAAATCGTATATAATTATAAGCAATTGTAAACACCGTAACATACTAGAATGTTCTATACACCGAAGCGCCGTAAAAATATTTTAAATGCATGCATATTAACATTTTCCTTATTAGTAAATCTATCGAATGTGGAGTAAAACAGCCGTTTTAATTCAGCTGGCTAGTAATATTGATTTTTCAAAAATCTAATGATGCAGTTTTAGTTTTTATCAAAGTCGAGCTCTCAATTGTTTCAGCATTTTTCGCTATTCCTTATAATTTCTGATTTGGCCCACCATGCCTTCTTGAAAAATTCACCCTGTTACAAAATATTACAAAACCAAAAAATGAACACATTATGACTTCATATCAAGAATTTACAAAGTGTAAGAGACATAGCCTTTATTATTCATTAAGCTCAACTTGCGCAAATCTGGGTTAAAGTTATCCCGGGGTTAAATATTATGTTATATCTCTCGTTATTCGTTTTTATATTAGAAAAGTCATTACATTTTAACTCAGGGTTAATTTTAACCCAAATCTGAGCAAGTGGGCCTTAGTTTATTACATACGAACGACACTCCACCATACGCAGCAAAACTGCCGTCGACTTTCGACGTCTGCCGTTGTCGCGTTGTCGGCAGTTGACGGCAGCGCGTGAGAGATGGTTAAAAGAAGCGAAAGAGCTCTAAATCATCTCACGTGTTTTCAGACTGGTCGGTGTAGACGAAGAAGCCCTCGGAGACTTTGGGAACACAACGCGACACCCAGTAGTACAGCGTGTACACCGCAGCAAGCACGACGACCAGGCAGGCCAGCGCCGCGACGGTGACCTGCCGCGTGCCGTACTCCAGCCCGCACGACACGCGGTCCTCGTCGTATGTCGCTGGGAAATAAATTGGAATATAATAAAAATAATAATCATTGGCTTTTATAAGTAACCTTTCCAATATTTACTTTCATGATAAGGCAAAAGAAATAATTAATTAGGTGGTAGGGCGATTCTGTCCAGTTATTCCGATCCCAAATAATCCACCCTTAGGTAAATTCTAAGAAACTTATGTCCGAAAATGTACCTTTTAACATTTTCCACGTAGCATAGAGAGAATTTGCGAAGAAGGCTATATCAGATTTTTTAAATTTATAATCCTACTACTATTATAAATGTGAAATTTTGTGAGGATGGATAGATGGATGGATGTTTGTTACTCTTTAACGCAAAACTACTGAACAAATTTTGTTGAAAGTAGTTTAGCTCTGGATTAAAACATACGCTACATTTTATCCCGAAAAAAACAGTTGTTCTCGTGGTTTACTGTATTTATGGGGGCGGAGCTGCGGGCAAAAGCTAGTTTTAAATCATTTCCCACGTTAAGTACGGATTCTTTGGGGTACCGAAATAACCGTCTCTGCCTGCCTTTTTAGGGGGAAAAAAGCAAAATATTGTTATGTTGTAGTAGATAGGTATAATGAGGGTCTTTAAATTTGTGATATCTGACAGATTTTTGACACGACAAGGACCGTTGGGCTACCAAGCGCTGCCTGGTGACAGAAAAGGAATCGAAAATTCTTATTGAACGTTTTTGATACCAGTTACGCCACCAAATGACGCTTTGTGTGCGTTGGCTCTGCCCCCTAGCGGCAGAAAAATATCAAACACCCTCATTGTATTGACTCTCAAATGCGCTAACAACAAGTTAGCCTAAAAATTTTATATAATATGTATATGTTGCGAAAATTATATGATTATTGTAAAGAGCCGGATTATTTGATTCCGATATACAATTTCGCCATCTTGTCGCCATCTTTCACTTTAGACAGCCAATTAGCACGACATATAAATAAATGATCAGAATTTTTTCGCTAGTATCCTAGTACATTCGGGTTTTTTGCGAAGATCCTGAAAATTATTAGGAAGTTGGCGAAATTTCATCTCAGAATCAAATAATCCGGCTCATAGTTGCATTGCATCAATAATCCTAGGATTTTCACAAAGATCCCAATTTTCCAATTATCCTACGACATATACAATACTGTGACCAGCATCTACAATTGTCGTGGCTGTACAGTGTACATACAGTTGGAGCCGCAGTTGGGCACGCCGTCGCAGGCCAGCGTGCGCTCGATGCACACGCGCGTCTCCTCGATCTGACACTCCACGTGCTCGCTCAGGCACTGCTCCTTGGGCTCGGACAGAGTAAGGCCTGGCGTTACTATTAACTTCACATAGTTCAGCTGAAAGAGTATTGAGTACTAGCTGTTGCCCGTGGCTCCGTCCGCGTAAATACAGTATCCCACGGTAGCACTGTACTTTTTGCGTTATTAACAATAGTCCAGAGCTCAGGCTACTACCATACCAAATTTCATCAAAACACGTTCAGTAGTTTTTGTGTGAAAGAGTAACAAACATCCACCCGTACATCCATCCATCCTCACAAACTTTCACATTTATAATATTAGTAGAAAGTGGGATTACATACCATTCCTACTACTATCATATTGGCACTGGTACCAGAACTATACTTTATTTATTTGTTAAAGTTTTATATCACGATATACAAAAGAGGTATTTGACGTTTCCACAGTTAGCGGTTACAGCTATGTCAGTCTCAAATCAGTACTTATATCAAAATACAAAATATATATAATCCTTACTTAACATTATAAATGTGAAAGCGTGGATGTTTGTTACTCTTTCACGCAAAAACTACTGAACGGATTTCGATGAAATTCGGTATGGTAGTAGTTTAGACTCTGGATTAAAACATAGGCTACTTTTTATCCCGAAAAAGTAGTGTTCCCGAGGGATACTGTATTTACGCGGGCGGAGCCGCGGGAAACAGCTAGTTATAAAATAAAGCCAAATATATAAACACCTCCTTTTCTTTTAAAGTCGGTTAAATATTTAAAGCTTCTGGCTAATAGCACTCGTAGTGCAACGATGTAGCGGCGCTGCGTAGATCTTGGTAGGCGACGTAGGCGTCTTCGTAGACGGCGGAGGCGTCTTCTTCGTATTCGTCGTAGCGTGGCGTAGCGTAGTTGCGTAATATATTTGTAAAGGTCGACGCGATATAGTCAAAGTAATTTTAAGTACTAAAAGCCGAATACTGTGATGTCGCTCAAATATTTACAACTGCTCAAATATTTGAGTAGCTCTTAAACAGAAAATTTGTCATGCGAGTTTTGAGTTGAAAGGCAAAATTAAGTTAAATAAAGACACTCACTGTAAAATTATTAACGGACACGATAATTTCCGATGTATCTAACACTTTGAACCACTGAGTTTTTCCTTGGTGTTGGTTAAGATCGCAAATATTTATTATCATTTCGCCCTTATTACTGGTCAAATTCTGCATTGACTTTCGGCCTTCCACCTAAAGAATAGTATTGCTTTATATTAATTTTATCTTTGTCACGGGGATTTAAACAAAGTACAATTAACAATATCGAAATAATGACGAAGTAGGAAATTAAGTAAATGCATTAAGATTAGCCACGTCACTAAGCGACGAAGTATTTATTTATTATTTTCCTCACTTCACTTATCTTCGTTATCTTTTTACCCCACTTTTAGGCTTCGCCGTAGTAGGAAGGATAATGATTTTGGCAGTCTATGTAACCCCTTACTAATAAAAAGATTTACACTGTGGATAACTTAAGCAACGTTGCTGTCTTTGCCTGATGCATTGGAAAAGTCACTTGACAGACGAAAACAGCAAAGTTGTTTACGTTATCCGTTGTGTAAATATTTTTATTAGTAAGGGGAGTTGCGAGTATATACATAGGTATGGATGTATTTATGTTTGTTCCGTCCTAGCGCCTAAACTACTGATCCGATTTTGATGAATGAGGTGTCAATAGATTCGCAAGGATAGCTCGGCTAACATAGGCTATATAATTTACGTAGTCTGGTTATTGTTGTTATAAAAATTGTAGTTAATTATGTCAGAACTTAGTACATGCACCATGGTCCATGGTGTTTACTTTTCCATCAATCCTGTTGTTATAGAATACTAGCTTTTGCCCGCGGCTCCGCCCGCGTAAATACAGTATCCCACGGGAGCACTGTACTTTTTCGGGATAAAATGTAGCCTTTGTTTTAATCTAGAGCCTAAACTACAGTTCAGTTCAGTAGTTTTTGCGTGAAAGAGAGTAGAAACATCCATCCATCCATACATCCATCCTCATAAACTTTCACATCTATAATAGTAGGAGGATAGTGGATTTATTACCATATCGTCGTCGGTTTTTTCGATATTATCCAACATATTGTGCATGTTGTACATCAACATGAAGCTGCCAAGCTCTGGGGTGTCGTGGTAGTCCTCGATGCTATTGTCCAACTTGCGAGGTTCGGCGACCTCGTGGTCCACAGGTTGAAACGACCTCTTCCTTCTGTCAACGCTGCCGCATGGCAGTCAATAGGTTACAATATTTATTACAGCTTAATAAACATTGTTTAATATTTTTAGTACGGCTTCGTGTGAAATTTTTGTAGTGCTTAAATCGATAACGGCAAAAAAATTGCGACATGCCTATGCATATTACTATTATTATGCATGTAAATTATGATTATTATTATCTTTTTATTGTCATAAACGGCAATATAGAAAACGATAGTGACTACTATTAATTTTTTTTATCTAAACTAGTGGTCAATTTCGACCATTACTCATATTTTAATTTTAAACTTGAAACTTTTTTAGAGTTCTTTGGTTCTTAAATACACAATATGTAATTTTCTATGAAATGTGGAAGAAATATTGGCAAACCAACACCTATTGTTATTACTCATGCAAACGCATGGTAGTGTGAGTGAGGTAGTGTGTGTGATTTTATTTTAATAAATTTTATGCGTTTTTAAGCAAGATTTAAAAAATATTACTTTCTGCACATCTTCCTCCACATAAACTGTAATTGTTTCATACACCTCCGTTCACACAATTTTCGTGAAAATGTGTTTAAAGTTTTAGCTTCACGTATTAATAATAATGATGATATACCTTTTACTGCGTTTCGGTGACCCTGGCGAATGACCACTACTGTTCTTGTGTGGCAGGCCGGTAGAGTTGAGCAGCGTGGCCAGCACCGGCGCCACCTTCACTATGTTCTCCCAGGACTCCCGATCTACCAACTCACCTGTGACGGCGCTAGATAACGAAACATATTCTTTAATGCATTAAGAATAGAGTTTGTTTTTTATTTATTACTTTTAAATTTTAACGTCGGAGAATGGCTCTCCGAAGGATAGCTTCGACATGGAAAGTGAAATAATAATATTGTGTTTCGATCAGTAGGGCTCAGGGGAAAACGTACGACATACCCACTTGCGGTGATATTCGTTAACTAAAACCGAACATATTAGCGCCCGTCACACGTAGAGCTTAGAGTGGTAACTGTGAGTTTTTCTTTTTGCATTCGATCGTGAGCGTTTTTGGCGTTTACTAGGAATTTGTATGTGATTTGACCTAGTTGTCGCGTTTACAACTGGGTGGCGCTGTACAAATCACATACAAATTCCTAGTAAACGTTAAAGGCGCTCACGATCGAATGCGAAAAGAAAAACTTACACTTAGCACTCTGATCGCGGGAAATAGCACGCGCCGATCCAACTCGTGCTCCGAACCGAACGTCCGCGGGGTAGAAAGACTGATCTAGCATGCCGATAACAGCGCATTTTGCTCAAAATTTAAGCCGCGCGCTATCACGATTTTTGACTTTATTTTAACTGCCGGCGAGTTCAAACCATAACGCATTTTTAGTCGTATATAGCACGGGAGTTCGATCTGCAATCCCAAAAAGTATTATCCCATCATTTTGTAAGTAGGCACACAAGTGATTTTACGGATAATAGCCAAATTATAAAACAATAATATAAATGTTACTAACTGCTGGGATGTTTGTGTCGACGCCTCGGTTTTAGGTTTAGCAGTGATTGTGTTATTAATAATCTCTTTGTTCAACGAAAACCTTTCCTTACTTTTCGCTTTATTTTCATCTACAATTTTAGGGAGGTATTAACTGTTAAGTATATGACATCTAATACTTCTATACTTAAACTTAACTAGTTGTCGCCCGCGACTTCGTGCGCGCAAAAGTAAATATCATGGGAACGGTACATTTTGCCGTGATAAAATGTAACTATCGGAACCTATTTAATTCAAACAAACAAACTTTTCCTCTTTATAATATTAGTATAGAAGTATAGATAATTATATATAATGAGGAAAGATATTTTATCGTTTTTTGTATGTTTGTTTGCATTGAATAGAACCCGAAACTAAGTAGATCGATCTTGATGAATTTGACACAAATATAGAGTAGGCCACGGGAAAGGACATAGGCTAATTTTACCGCAGCAAAATGTACGTTTCCCGCGGTATTTGCTTATTATTTGCGTATTTGCTTTTGTGCGCACGAAGTCGAGGGCAAGATCTAGTTCTATATATAGGTAAATTATATTTACCCTTCGAAAGTATCATCGAAGAAATATTTTCGACTGAAACTTGTTTGAAAGGAGTACGCTCCTCCAAATTATTTGTTATGTTCAACTTGTTAATAGTGATATTATTTAGTTGCCATGGAATATTCGCAGTCACCTTGGCTTTAGAATCTTTCGCTTGTAACAGCTTAAGAGCATGATACATATTATGCGTCGTAGTTCCAGGCTTAAAAACTCTATAAATGTTACGTTATTTGTAGAGTAATTAGTAACTAGTACAAGTTATGTATGTAAAATATTAGTGAGTATCATAAAATACACAGTTTAATAATAAAGAAAAAAATATATAATAGAAAGAACTTTGCATATATTTTGTAGCATTGTTAAGCTTGATAATGTTACCTATTATAATAATTATTTCTTGTACTTTTCGTAAAAAGATGATGTTTATTTTTGAAATGCTTCCATCTGTTGGCCACCCATTTACTTTTCTTAGTTAATATATTTTTCTTGCGTACAGTAGTAAAAAATAGCCTTAAAATAACCAATGTATTAGATAAAATAAGAAAGTAATCAAGTAAGATCGTTGTGAAATTGCTCTTGACAATTAAATAATAATAAATAATAGTACTTATATATACTATACTATAAATAATAATGCTTACTACTAATGACTTTACTATAAAATACTAGCTACCTACTTACTTTTCATCTTACATGTACATGCTTAACTTACTATTAGGTACTGTCCACATTACTAAAGTTTTAATTGTTGCTAACATCTACAAAATACTTACATTATGTATGGACAGAATTAATATTGGAAAAATACACTGAAAACGTATCTGCAGAACGTCCTGCATACCTTGGATCGATGGTAACACTGTCTTCTCTCGTATCGTAATAACTAAGTTCGTAGTAAGGGTCACTTTTGTTAGAATGCATATTATTATGTCGTCTTGTTTGTATGATCGGGTAAAACTTCACCAGTGGCACCAGCGATGTTACATAATCCTCGCCTTTTCTAAAATTATCGAGTTAAAGCTCAAAGTTTGGGGATTTCGGTGTTGTTTAAAGAACTGCAAGCATATGCCACTATGTAAATTACAGTAATCATTATCACTACCACCATCATCACAACACATATCATCACATTATGATGATATAATAGGTACTTTTACACCGACACGGATATCTTTGAACATTACTTTTGCCGTTTGTGAACTTATTTGCAAAATTATTTTGTTGCTGTAAAGGCAATAATTCGAAACTTGTCCCTTGGTCACCAAAATGGTAACCTGGCCTTTAGTCAAGATGCATACGATAATTTCAACGGCGAAGTTCGTAAACAAAATGTATGGGATTTGACATAAGTCATCGCTAGGTGACATGTCGCTTGCGATTCATTATGTCAAAATCCATACATTTTGTTTTCAAACTTCGCCGTTGAAATTATCGAATTCATCTTGACTAAAGGCCCTGATGATGGGATCCATAATAAATCGTGGGAACTCGACGAAATTTATATAGACTCATATAGTGATTTCGACTTTGTCTGAAGTAGTCCAAGCATATGCTACCAAATAGTAAGATTTTGCACCAAGGTATACCCTGGATCCAAAATTACTAGACAGAACTCCTTAGTCCTTATACTTATATAGATACATGTTTGGGGATTCCGGCGCTGTTTAAAGAACTGAAGAACAAGCATATGCCATCATATCACTTACAGTAATCATCATCATCATCACCACCATTTTCATACGAAACACCAACATAATATTATTAAGATGACATAGGTACTAACTACTCATCAGAGTTTTGTGCACCGATATCACTGTCTTAGAAAATTTGCTATTGCCAAAATTATATTCGTGATCATCATCATCACTATAATATATTTAATGCTTACATTTTTGTCGCTGACTATAACAATAGATAATAACATTTTTTAAATAAAATAGCATTCTCATCACTGATGATTGTTTAGTTATTAGTAGGTCCGCAGATCGGTAATGTTTATTTGAGAGAGAGAGAAAGAGAGAGAACAGCGGAGGCCTTTTTGTATATACAGTCGACTCTCGTTAATTCTAAACTCGGAGGACTCTTAAAATAGGTATTACGAATTATCGAGTGTGTAAATAGCGGATTTATGAACGAACTAGCTTTTGCCCGCGGCTCCGCCCGCGTAAATACAGTATCACACGGGATGTTCTTAATCCAAAACATAAACTTCTACCATATCAAATTTCATAAAAGTCCGTTCAAAAGTTTGTGCGTGCGGACCAATAAGCGCCACAATCCTGAATCGCGATATCGAAGTTTTCACAGTTCGGCGCTATAAATATGTATAAATATAAATATGCGCTATGTATAAACCACATATCTGTAAACTACTGCAGTGGGCTGCGGCCTGACCGAGCATACCACATCGTTCGGTCAGAGCCGCAACTCTGACCGAACGATGTAGTATGCTCGGTCATTTATGTACACATTTTACCTAAGTCCGATCTGGCATGTCGATGACAGTGCATTTTCCACAGTTTAACCATGCGCTATGGCCTATGCCGTATTTTGACGAATTTTTTAATGGCCCGTTTCAATAACCTATCTACCAATAACTATTTGTTAGAAACGTCAAACTGTTATCGCAAAAAACCGTCAAATGATTGAATGGCGACGTTTTTAACAAATAGTTATAGATTATTGAAACGGGCCGTATGAGGCCGGCAGTCCGAACCGTGGACGTATTTGACGTCGCAATTAGCACAACAATTCGATCCGCAATTCAAACCGTACAGAACCTTCGCGTTGGACCTGAATGACCTGAAACCAGAACCTACAGCTCGGACCGCGGATCGGACTGTGCTCCAAATCGCGGTCCGAGCTGTACGTGTGACTGGCGCTAATATTATGTCACCAACGCGACGGGTTGATATTTTGATCTCTATTTGAATAATAAATAGAGTACTTAAAGGTTATATGCAAATACAAAAAAGGGTTACAATTTTATACATCCTATTACTATTATAAATCTGAAAGTTTGTGTGGATGGATGATGTATGGATGGATGTTTGTTACTCTTTCTCGCAAACCTACTGAACGGACTTCGAAAAAATTTGGTATGGTAGTAGTTTAAGCTCGGATTCTACCATACCAATGTGTTAACATAGGCTACTTTTTATTCCGAAAAAGTACAGTGTTTCCGTGGGATTCTGTATTTACGCGGGTGCAGCCGCGGGTTAAAGTTAGTTAGTCATAATGTAAAAGATTTAACAAAAAACAAAAACAGTTTTAAAGGTAATGAGATTTTTGGTGTAACAGACACGAGTTAGTTACATAGTCGGTAATAATTTAACAGACGCACATACTTGGGCGTGACGTCAACGTCCTCGTCCAACAAGTCCACCACATGCTGTATGGGCCGGCCCTTTAATTGGAAGTTTCCGGAGATGTTCATCAAAGGTATTTCTTTTGTGACTACAAACTCTTCCACCCAAGTTGCTATTTTCTGTGTATACAGAGTCTCTGTATTGTTTTCTGTTTGCTCTTCCTGTATAGAACTGGAAATTAGCCTTATACTTTTAATCATAGTTCTAATATCTAGTTTTTACAACAGTAGAGTCGGAGAACTTGAAGAGCTAAACAATTAACCACGTAGGTACTTAAGTAGATATACCTAATTTACTAATAATATTGTATTACTAACTACTTTACTAAACTAATATTGTATTGTAATAGAATGTTTATTTTACATTCCGTAATGCTTTTCCTGTGAATATAATAGAATGTCTACAAAGCCACAAAGTAGGCATACCTAGGTACTTATTTGGTACTTTATTAAATGTAGAGCGTAGCGCGTAGCTCTCGTACTTCGAATTTCAATTACCTAATTCATTACTGCATCTGCTGTGGTAGCTGCTAGATAAACTTAATTTATCCTACTAATATTATAAATGTAAAAGTTTGTGAGGCTGGATGTATCATGTATGTATGTATGGATGGATGGATGTTTGTGTGTACTCTTTCACGAAAAATCTACTGAAGGGATTTTGATAAAATTTTGTATTGTAGTACGAGGCATGTCTTTTAAGTTCTGTCGTTTCCATATTTCACGGCAATTTTGAATTTGGAACTGTTCTATATTCGAATGTGTTTAAATTTTAAATCTCAAAACAGTTGAAAGTATTAGGATCAATGCTATTGTTTAGTCACAGCGTCGATTGGAATCTGTCAGGTCATGTACGAAAATGAATCTTTCTAAGAAAAATATTCGTGCAATAATTTTCTACAACTTTAGAAGAGGCCTGACACGGCTTCAGTGTTTTGAAGAGCTAACATCTGTGTTCAGTGATGAAGCCCCATGTCTGCGGACTGTCGAACGCTACCAGCGTTAGAATTCCAGCGTGGACATACTAATTTTAGTGACAAATCTCGCGAAGGACGCTCAAAATCCGCCTTCACTGAAGATGACATCATTGCTGTAAGACAACTAATTCTCGAATATCGTCATGTGACGTATCGAGAGATAGAGGCTCTATTAGGCATCTCAGGGACAACCATTCAGTACATATTGCATGAAGTGCTTGGTGTGAGAAAGCTAGTTTGCCGTTGGATACCGCATCTGCTTTCCGACGATCACAAGGCGGCCCGCTTCAGATGGTGTAAGAAAACTCTGCAAAGGTTCAACCGAGGAGAGTCAAGTCACGTCACGTGACGAATCTTGGATCTATGCCTACGATCCTGATTCCAAACAACAATCTACAATTTGGGTCTTTCAAGACGAGCCAAAGCCGACTAAAGTTGTTCGTTCTCGAAGCACTTCAAAGGTGATGGGGGTCACGTTCGTTGGAAAAACCAGTCATGTTGCGACTATTGCACTTGAAGATCGTAGAACGGTTAACGCAGAGAGGTATACCACAGTTTGTTTACCACAAGTCATCGCCGAACTTCGAAAATCTAACTCAAAGCGACGCATCATCCTGCACCACAACAACGCAAGCTCACACAGCGCTCCTCAAACGATTGAGTATGAAGCAGGAAAAAGTAGAAATTCTTGACCATCCTCCATACAGTCCTGACGTAAGCCCCAACGATTTCTGTACATTTCCTAAAATTAAGAAAAGTCTTCGTGGTCAAAGGTTCCAGTCCGGTGAATAAGCAGTCGACGCTTTCAAGTCAGCCATTTTGAACACCCCCACTTTAGAGTGGAATAAATGTTATAATAACTGGTTTGAGCGAATGGAAAAGTATACACTTTTAAAACACACACTTTCATAAGCTACGTGGTGAATACTTTGAAAAACAATAAAAAGTACTATAAGGTTCTAGTTGTGTTTTGATCTTCAAACGACAAAACTAAGGCATGCCTCGTAGTTGGAGCTCTGCATTAATACATAGGCTACTTTTTATCGCGAAAAAGTAGTGTTCCCGTGGGATACTGTATTTACGCGGGCGGAGCCATGGACACAAGCTAGAATTATAAATGTGAAAGTTTTAATGGATGTTTGTTACTCTTTTACGCAACTACTGAACGGATTTTGATTAAATTTGATATGGTAGTAGTTTGAGGTATAATAATAATAATAATAATAATAATAATAATAATAATAATAATAATAATAATAATAATAATAATAATAATAATAATAATAATAATAATAATAATAATAATAATAATAATAATAATAATAATAATAATAATATTATCTATGGACGCTTCACACCACGTCAATCTGGCCCCGTGCTAAGTATCCGAAGAACTTGTGTTACAGGTACCAGAAAACGGGAAGTATATTAAATACTTTTATACTATACATATATATATATATATAAGATTTTTATTATATTATACACATATTTAATACACACCCATGACCCAGGAACACAGAAAAACTTTTAGTTCCTTCGGCGGGATTAGAACCCGCGACCCCCGGCTTGAGCACCAACGTGCTGAACCACTGAGCCACAGAGGTCGTAGAGTGCTATGGTTTAACACATAGGCTACTTTTTATCGCGAAAAAGTAGTTACTGCACCTTTCGGGATAGAGTGTGTTTACACGGGCAGAGCCGCGGGCAAAAGTTAGTCTTAAATTTATGTACCCAGTGGTAGTTTCGGTGGTAGTTTTGAGGGTATACACTTTAGTTTCGTTGGGTCTGTTGGGAGTCGACATCACGTGCTCCGGCAGCGGCCCCCAGTATCCACCATAAGTTGGCATCATGCGGTACACTGCCATCGGCTCCTGGTTCTTGGAACACACGTCTCTCAGGTTCAGTTTACTTATCACATCAATAACTAACACTATTACGTAAGGTGGTTCGGTCCTGAAAAACAGTATTGGTAATCGTAATCGTTAGGAAAAAGTTTGCCTGAAAATAGCTTTGTACTAGATTACCTATACCTACCAGAATATCAAAGAATATATCGAAAGATGTCGAGAATAAAATTTCCACGAAATGATAATAATAATTATAATTAGAGATACATACGAGTACTGAGTAAATAGGCCAACTGTACTTGCCCAGTAGGTACTAACTATAATAGATGAAACTTAAAAATAACTACAATTTAATAAAAAAACTATAACCACGTAAATTATCAGCCTATGTTACCCGGGCTGTTATTACGTATCTATTGACACCTCATTTATCAAAATCGGACCAGAAGTTTAGGCGTTACGGTGGAAAAAATATACATACATACATAAAAATCCGGTCAAGTGCGAGTCGCACGCGCGCTTGTGCGTATCGTGCAAAGCGCCAAAAAAAAGTTGTGTGGGAGCCCCACTTAAATGATTAAATTTATTTTGTTTTTAACAGACTTCTAAAAAAGGAGGTGGTTACACGTTCGGCTGTATACAGCGTGTCCCAGAAAGAGTGGATAATCTTGGAGTGCCTAATAGTACGGCTATCAGGCGCTCAACTAAAAATACACAAAAAAAATAATCCTAGTGGTGCCAAAAATATGAAGTTTATTTTTAAAAAAGTAATTTTTATTGACCTTACTGTACTTTCATGGACACCACTGCTGCAATTTAATGAAATTTGTTGTATTTTTGGTGTTATATTATTCCTCATAGATCATACTATTAGAAATACAGTAAAAAGTATGAATATCAATTGTACTTTTTTGGAAAAACAAATATCAACTTAAATTTTTAGCATGAAATTTTATAAATAAATAATTTTGACAAAGTTTGGGAGCCTTTTGGTGATTTTACGACGACTTGGCTTGTATCTGAACTAGTATTGTGTATTAAGATGCCACGTATTCAATATACGGCTCAACAATACGCAAACATGCACTTCGTTTATGGTGAATGTAGAGGCAACGCAAGTGCTGCTGCAGCTCTTTATAGGGAAAGATACCCTACCACGCGTCATCCAGATTACCGCATATTCATGAGAGTCCACAGGTGTTATTCGGAAGGTAGAATACTTGGCAGCGGCATTGGTAGTAGAAGCACTGGTAGACTGGCTAATATCAATACACAAGACATTGTAATTGACGAAATTGAGCTAGACCCGTTCAACTCTACTAGAGTAATAGCACGACGTACTGGAATCTCAAAGACGACCGTGCACCGTGTAATGAAAAAAAATAAATTTCATCCCTACCACATTAGACGCGTCCAAGCTCTACAACCGAGAGATTACAACGCAAGATTGTGTTTTTGTCGACAAATGCTTGCAAAAATAGAACAAGATCCACAATTCTTCGACAAAATTCTGTGAAGCTATGAATCCACTCTTAAAAAAGATGAATACTTGAACATGCATAATCTGGAACCAGCACCAGCACAGCTGGCATCTCTCGAATCCGCATCTAATGCGAGAAGAGAGATCACAATACCAGTTCAAAATAAATTTTTGGACTGGTATATTAAACGGAAAAATCATTGGTCCATTTGAACTGCCCGGAAATTTATCTGGACAAAGTTACTTGAATTTTTTACAAAATGGTCTGCCAAATTTAATGGAGGAGGTGCCTGAGGAGTTGAGACAATCCCACTGGCTACAAAATGATGGTTGTCCTGCACATTATGCTACAAACGTCCGTGCGTATTTAAATACCATGTATCCAAATAAATGGATTGGTCGTTTGGGTCCCATTTTGTGGCCTCCGCGATCCCCGGACTTAAATCCACTAGATTTTTTTTACTGGGGCTGTCTAAAAGAACAGGTGTATTTTAAGCCTACTTCAAGTTTGGAGGAATTACGCAGTCGTGTACAGGAGGCCGCTTCAAAAATAACTGAACGGTGCTACGCACGACTTCTTAGAAGAGCATTTATTAGAAGATGTCGAGCTTGTATCAGAGTCGGTAGCAGACAATTCGAACACTTGTTATGAAATAAAGATTGATTTATGTTTAAATGTATTTTTTACATTATTTATGTATAAAGTATTGATTTAAGCTTTTATTTTGACAATTTAAGACAAGATTATTATTTTCTTTCTTCAGGTGAATTTACCATTGTTGCATATTAATGTTAAAAAAATATGTAATACGTAATTTTATAACCATTTTGTAAACTATATTAACTGCGCATATTTTTGAAATAGTTGGCCACTTTGGTCTTTATACTATTTATTTTCACGAAAGGCTCTCAAACTTTGCCTAAATTATTTATTTATCAAATTTCATGCTAAAAATTTTAGTTGATATTTGTTTTTCCAAAAAAGTACAATAGATCATCATAATTTTTACTGTATTTCTAATAGTATGGTCTATGAGGAATAAGATAACACCAAAAATACAACAAATTTCATTCAATTGCAGCAGTAGTGTACATAAAAGTACAGTAAGGTCAATAAAAACGATTTAAAAAAAAAACCATATTTTTGGTCCTACTTCGAAATTTTTTTTATGTATTTTTATTTGAGCGCCTGATGCCGTACTATTAGGCACTCCAGGATTATCCATTATTTCTGGGACACCCTGTATATATTTTTTTGTATGTTCAATGAGTACTCTGCCGTCTGTGGACCAATTTTCAAAATTCTTTTTTTGATGTAAAGGGTATAATCCCAAATTGGTCCTTTTGACATCAAAGTAGTGACCTGATGATGGAATCCATTCGGAATCGAGGGAACTCTTCGAAATTTATATAGACACATATGGTGAATTCGACTTTTTCTGAAGTACTCCAAGCATGTAGTACCAAAAAGTAAGATTTTGCACCAAGGTATACCCTGGATCCAAAAGTACTGAACAAAACTCCTGAATCCTTATAGATACATGTTTGGAGATTCTGGTTTTGTATAAAGAACTGCAAGCATATGCCATCATACCACTTACAGTAATCATCATCATCATCATCATCATCTTCACACGAAACACTAACATTATGATGACATAAGTACTCACTACTCATCAGAGTTTTGTGCACCTATATCAATGTCTTTGAAATTTTGCTATTACCAAAATTATATTCGTGATCATCATCATCACTATAATATATTATAATGCTTACTGCTACATTTTTGCCGCTGACTACAACAATAGATAATTGTTTTTTTAAATAATATAGTATCTAATCATTATCATCACTGGTGATTGTTTAGTAGGTCCACAGATCGGTAATGCTTATTTGGGGATATAGCACGACCTCTCAGAAAACTGGCATAAAATACCGCTTGAGTTTGTTTTGCCGAGAGAGTGAGGCTTTTTTGTATTTATAACATTTTTAATATGTGTTAATAATAATATAATAAATATAACTAAATAGAGAAAACATATTATTTTTAAACAAAATATGAAAACCGACCAAAGTAAAATTGCACAAAAAAGTAAATTTTTTCCGAATTAAAAAAGGGGAATTGTTTAGAAAATTAGTTTTATTTCATACTTTTTAGTAGGTATTTCTTGTTATAGGGGCAACAGAAATAGGTACATCATCTGTAAAAATTTTAACTGTCTAGCAATCACGGTTCATTACACACAGACTGGTGCCAGACAGACAGACTGACGAAGAGACAGACAGCAAAGTTAGCTTAGTAATACCCGTTTTTACCCTTTGGGTAAGTTTAAGAACAGATTTATGTACCGTATTGTCACCATACAGCTGTATGGTACGTTCAGCTTCGTGTAGTAAATTACATTCAAATGACTATCATCCAACGATGCACCGAACAGCACGGACGGTGAGACTTGGCGCTTACAAAACTCTGACATATCCTTATGGTTCGCATACCCATGAATACCTAAATTGAAAACATTATCTTTTTGCATTAAACTTAATAATATGAAGATTATTAACCTCTTACACGACATGTTTCCCTTACCATGGCCATAGGGATTACGAGTTACGACATTTAAAATTGTGTCGGATCAATCAGCGCACAGCCCTGAATCGCGCTATCGAAGTTTCTGAAGTTCGGCTCTAATATAGGTATACAACATCTGAAAGCTAGTGAGGAAGGAGTCGGACCCCTCAGCGGGAGGGCACACGGTCTCTCCAGTTATAAAAATAGCTTATGCGTAGTTATTCCCCAAAACCGGTACGTACATCACCCGCAGGGGGGTGATGTAAGAGGGGTTCAAACTCCCTCATCGTATTCCTACCAAAACGACTGCTAAATGGCAGTCACCAGACCGATTAAGCTAAGACGGCCAAAAGCCATTAGCGTAGACCCATTCGAAATAAGAAAAAAAAAACTGAAAGCTACTACAGTACCTAGGCTTAGACCTGAGTCCTGGGGGTCTAAAAAGGCCACTTTAGGTGTTTCATATATTTTTTTCAATTCATATTATGTGCGCTATTTTACGCATTTCTGTTGAAAACTGTCAAAATTTATGTTTTCTAATAAGTTGAAATCATATGAATCATGTAGCCATTTTACAATTTCACGATTTTTGTATGGAAAAAAATATATTAAACATAATATGAAACACCGAAAGTGGCCTTTTTAGACTCCCTAACCGAGCATACCACCTCGCTCGGTCGGAGATCTCCCAGTTGGGGCTATCACCGTTCTCACAAATTAGTAGGTAGTTGTGAAGGTACAATCGTACATAAAATCTGTTTCTAACTGTATATTTCCTCCATGGTTTCCACAAAGCTTTACCTACCTACCTACTTACTATAAAAGGTAGGTTCACTAATAATAATGATGTTTAATTTCTAAAAGGGTATATTGTGCTAATGAAAGTAAATAAAGAGCGTACAATAAATTGAGATGATCTGCCGTCAGCCGGTCTATAATAGGGGTCGCGTGACCCGCACCGACACATTATAGGGTATAGTGGGTACCCGGTACCCCTAACCAAGAATGTTGGTGCTTTTATTAAAATATTTACCTATACGTTTACTAGGTAAACAAAATATAATATAATAATATATAAGTAAGAACATAATATTATATCAACTAGTAAAGCTGCCAAGGGCCTTGATTAAGGCTTGTTTTTCGGCTTAAAAATATTATATAGAAAAGAAATTTATAAAATTAAATCTCATCATGTTAGGATATCGAGCGTCCATGGCATAGGGGATTTGTAGATTCAAATCCGGGCTGCGGCGTGTAGTGTGTACCAATATTTTTTTCTATATTACTTTATGTACCTATTGTTCAATCGCTGCCCAACTAGACGTATTTGGTCCTTATTGCCATCCTCCTCGCTATGACAATTCCCGAGCCCTAGTGTTGCACAATTCGGGTATTCGGGTAGTATCGGTAAACTAAAATGAAACTGGCCAAGTATACGAGTCGGACTCGCACACGTAGGGTTCCGTACCATTATACCAATATTTTACATGTTAAAGTAAGTACTTATTATTTCATTATTTTTAACCGACTTCCAAAAAAAGGAGGTGGTTATTAATCAGATTCCAAAAAAAATGAGGTGGTTATACGTTCGGCTGTATATATATTTTTTGTACGTTCAACGATTACTCCGCCGTTTATGTACCGATTTAAATAAAAAAATATTTTTCGGTTTAAAGGGTTTAATCCCAAATTGGTCCTTTTGACATCAAAGTGGTGACCTGATGATGGGATCCACGAGGGATCGAGGGAACTCTTCGAAATTTATATGGACACATATGGTGATTTCGACTTTTTCTGAAGTAGTCCAAGCATATGCTACCAAGAGAACCATATACCATACACCATATACCACCATTATCAAATAAACGTTTTTTATTTATTTATTTATTATGTAACTTACAGTAATCATCATCATCATCATCATCATCATCATCTTATATACAATACCTAATGGCAGCTTGGCGCGTATTCAATTATACATTCGATGGTTTGTTTTAATAATAATATAACAAATATGACTAAAAAGGGAAAAAATATTAGTTTTAAACAAAAAATCAGTACCAGCCCAAACAATATCCTGATAAATCATTATTTTATACAGCTCACACACAAGTTGGCTGGTACCACTACCGACTTCAAAATTATGAAAATTGTGTAGACAAATGGTTACAATTTTAGCCGAATTTAAAAGGGGAATCCTTTAGAAAATAATATTTATTTCATACTTTTTTATGTATTTTTACTTTAGGAGTCGGTTTAATTTTCTGTTTGAAAATAATATTTTGTTTAGAGAATGACGACTGAGCGCATCGCATCGCATCGCAGCGCACTCTCACACTCTGCGTCTGCGCTCTCTATCTCAAAAACCATTTATGAGATATTGTATCCGGTAATTCGTATTACTAATGTTCTCTCCGGTTCCAATTAATTTATATACACAAATGACCTCTTGTTTTTTTAAACAATCCAGGAATACACTTTAAAAATTTCATTAGATTAAACCGACTTCCAAAGTAAAAATACACAAACAGTATGAAAAAAAACTTATTTTCTAAAGACCTGTCATTGTACTGACGTCAAAATGAAGAAGATTGTGTAGAGAAATAGTTAAAATTTTAGCCGAATTTTAAAGGGGAATTAAAGAGAAAATAAGATTTAATTTATACTTTTTTATGTATTTTTACTTTGGACGTCGCGTTGGTTTAATTTTTGTTTATTGTATGAAGTTTTCCGAGTAAGCGCATTTTACAAGTTGGGCATTTAAATCTCCGAAACTAACAAAATTATCATCCCCACTGTACGTGTAGGGGAGGTATCCCAAAAAAATGTATTTTTCGTGATTGGATTTTAGCACTTTTTTTTATTTATGGGTATATTGCATCGGTTTATAACCATTTGCCATTTGACATTTGTCAAGTTAAAAAGGCGGAAAATAGAACTTTCGTTTCAATTTTCAACACCGTATTCCTAAATCGTCAAGTCTAAAGTCTGGTCAAAGTCCAAATAAATAGTCAGTGCAGTCCATGAGTCATGTCAGTCGATTCAGTAAAGTGTAGCAGCTTTACTGAAAGTTCCTAGGGAGTTTTGAACGGAAACACAAAATAGCACGTATTTAGAAGTTGTACCACTTGCCCACACTTGTGCACGTTAACGAATATTTAATGGTTAATATTCTAAAAATATTACATATTAAGAACCGAAATAACACAAATTTATGAAAGAAATGCAAAATCCATAACGTCACCCATTGAATTCCCCGGCAAAACTCCATCTTCTTCTATTTCTGCATTACCAATCACAGGCGACGCCATGTGTACACACATTTTAAGAGCGAGCCAGTTATATTATGGTTTGCACAGACAATATTTAGGTATAATTTTAAATTTCGAATGTACATTTTACGATAGCCAGTTGCGACACATTGCTTTGGACTTGATGATTTAAAAAAACGACGTTGAAAGCCTAAAAGAAAATTCTTTCCCGCATTTTTAACTTGACACTAGCAATGGTTCCGCCATTAAAAAAAATAATACTGCGTACAGTTTTTACACTTTTTCAAAATAAACTATTCTGATTCTGATTCAAGAAAACCTATCTCTGTATGGCGACACCCATCAGAGATAGATTTCCTTTCCTCTACCCTCCTTATCTACAAGTAAAATTCTATTATCCCGCCTTTTTAACTTGACACTGGCAATGATTTTGTACTGAACTGCCATTTAAAAAAAATTATTTACACAGCCAGTGTCGCTTTGACTTTGACAGTAGTAGTGAGTACTTAGCCTGAGCACCAGCTGATTCTCAACTGTCATTCTATGTCATGTATCTGCTGTGGGTGTCGTAACTAAAAATACTATTTCTTTTCAATAAATTATTGAAAATATTGTTATTTTTAAGTGTAATGTAAATTTATGTAATGGCTATTTCCGAGTACGTGGCGTCTTTGTCTCAAAACCCATATTTTGGTGCTGGTTTCGGCTTATTTGGAGTTGGAGCCGGTGCAGCGATCTTACGAAAGGGTTTTCAGACTTCTGTTCTATTATTTCGAAGGCACTGTATGATAACTCTAGAAGTACCTTGCCGTGATAAATCCTATCAATGGTTATTACAATGGATCACACAGAAAGGTGCCAAACAAACTCAGCATCTAAGTGTAGAAACGTCTTTCTTGCAGAAAGATACTGGGCAAATTAAAACTAAATATGACTTTATACCCAGTGTAGGCCAACACTTCTTTAGGTTAATATTACTGCTTATATTCGTAACAAATTTTTCAATAATATACAATTTCAATTAAATATACATAAGTTGTTCAATACAATTTAAAATGTATAACTGCTATACAATTTAAAATATATGTGTATATTTGCAATCTGATTTTAGATATCGAGGTTCCTGGATAAAAGTAGATCGTACCAGAGAGCAGCATACACTAGATCTACACATGGGTGTTCCATGGGAAACAGTCACACTAACAGCATTTGGCCGTGACAAACAGCTCTACTATGACATTCTTGAAGATGGTAAGTGTTATATTCTTTAAATTTCTTGACTTTATAAATGCTACATTGCATAATACTGTTTCTGAAATTTAATTTGATGCATGCCTGTACTAAGAAAACAATATGTACTATCAATATTTATTTGTCTCTTAGTGTAATAACACATCTGCGGAATGTACAGTGCCAAACATCCAGCAATTGAACATTTAGTTCTGCCTTTTGGCCGATACATCATCCCCCACGTTTGGGGCCATACATTCTGCATATGTGTCACTAAACACTTGGGAATGCTGATTGAAAATCACAATGGAATTTGTAATGGGATATAATTAATCTTGGGAACAAAAAATTAGTTGGCGACTGCTCATGAGCATACTGTATTACTGAATTTAGCAGCGAAAAATGTTGGAGACTAAATTACGAAACTGGCGAAAGCACTCAGGTGACAAAATATATAAAAATAAAAGGAAGATAAAAGGTGGCGAAATTTAATTCAAACGGGCACCAAAATTTTTAAGTTAGCTACTTAATTTCCGAGTTTCCATTACACGATGTAAGCAGCTATAAAACCAGATTAGGTTGATAAATTAATGGTTGCTAAATATTCAATTTACAGGCTAAAGTAAATAGCATTTTTGGATACTACTGGAGTTTGCTTTCCTTTGGTATAGGTGTCGTTTTCAAGGTTTTGGGGGTGCTCAATCCATTCCATTTCATCCATCAAATCCATTTTTAAATTACAAAATGGCATACTTGTTTTAATAAAATTAATATGGGCGTCCTTTTCCAGGTTTCTGGTGGTGCTGGATTACAAAATTGTCTTCCAGTTTCAATTTCCAAAGTGGAGAATTTTCATTCTTTGTAAAAATGACATGAGTACCTACTAATTTAAAAGTTCTTGGGGATGCTGATTAGGATTGATATTTATTATCACAGTATGTTATCAGTTATGTAGTTCGAGATACCAGCTATGTAAGCTATAGAGTATTTTTGGAAATTGAGGATTTTCAAAAAAACCTCATCACTGTATGTAACGTTTGGTAAAATCAATTACGGATATTTTGGGTATATGGTCTACTACTTATTATAAAGATGTTTAGGCAAAAAAATATTGTCATACTCGAAGCATAAAAATCATCTCATGTATGAGAGAACCTCCATACAACGCAAACTCGTCCATATAAATATTTTTTTTCGAGTATGGCAATTAATTTTCTGCTTAAACGTCTATACATATGCAGTAGATCATATGCCCAAAATATCCGTAATTGATTTTATCGAAAAGGCAAAGCTGATTGACTGATGTATCAACGCACAGGCCAAACCCTAGATAGGCTAGATATTTGAAATTTTGCACACGTATTTCTCATAAGACGTAGGCATCCACTAACGAAGGATTTTTCAAAATTCAACTCCCAAGAGGGTAAAATAGATTTTTAAGTTTGTATGAAACTTTTTATTCTTTGGACATATTTACATGATATTTATACGTATGAATATAGTACGAAAAAAATAATGGGTTAACTACGTATTTTAGCATTTTCTAAAATTCAGCCCCATTTCAGGTGGGTAAAATAGGGGTGAAAGTTTAGACTTTCACCCCTATTTTACCCACCTGAAATTAGTGTTCTAAAACCTAAGTTCACGCGGGCGATGCTGGGGGCAACTAATGCTAGTCATAAATAAAATACTTGGGGGGAGCAAATGTTCATTATTTTTTTAAAAGGATGCATCGTTTCCGAGATAGAAGCGATTGTAGAAGAAAAAAATATGGCAATACTCTACTTTGAGATACGAGCGATATATATACCTAGCTATATAAATGTTGAAAAATTCAGTATTTACAAATTCTATTTTCTCCCATCATGAAGAAATATGTGGTTGCGGTTTTACTAAGGAGAGGAAATTTTCATTTTTTTTTCAGTAGGATGCACCGTTTCCGAGATAAAAGCGATTATATAAAAAAAATTTAAAAGATGTACATTGAGATACGAGCGATGTATAAAGCTATATAAATGTTGGAAAATTCAGACATATCGAATTTCTTTTTTGTCCATCATGAAGAACATATGTGGTGGCAGGGATAATAAGGGAAAGCAAATTTTCATTATTTTTTCAGTAAGACGCACCGTTTCCGAGTTCCGAGATAAACATAGATAAGGACACCTAGGTTCATTTCATTAAAAATAAATGTCCACTATCTTAGAAATTCAAAATGGATATCATTTTTGTATTCAGCACCCCTAAGTACCTCGAAGACGACACCCATATCAATTTTACAGAAAAATAAATATTCGCTACTTTGCAATTTCAAAATGAATGAATTTTTGTAACCAGCGACTCCAGAAATCTAGAAAAAGACACCTATATCCATCCAACCATCCAACCTACCATCTTAGATATACAAAATGAATGACTTTTTTGTAATCAGCAACCCCAGAAACCTACAAACACACACTTTAATTTTTATGTAGTGAAATATGTCCGCCATCTTGGAATTTCAAAATGAATGTCATTTTCGTATGCACCCCAAAAAACCTGGAAAACGATACCCATATCAATTTTACGAAAAATATACGCTATTTGGAAATTTCATAATGAATGATATTTTGTAATCTACACCCCCACTATGTAATCTACAACCCGCTCGTTTTTCTGCTTATTATGTTTTTTGAATTACCTACATCAGGGAAAATAATATCTCTCTGCCGGTTTGGAACATTATATATTTAGTCGCCGGATTTGGTATTTTTTGTGCCTTGCATTCTTTCGCCAAAGTTGGCGAATATAGAATTTGCAATCTATATTCGGTTTTTTCAAACCCTTTGTTTTTTCGCAAGTTAAAAACATGCCATTTTCAATCATTACAATCAGAACTTAAACATAAGCAAAGTAAAAGATGTATTTTTACAGCTCGAACAATGGCCCTAAAGCAGCATGAAGGCATGACTGTTATGTACACAGCAATGGGTTCAGAATGGCGTCCGTTTGGACACCCACGGAAAAGGAGACCTCTACATAGTGTGGTACTTGGTGCTGGACTTGCCGAGAAGATAATTACAGATTGTTTAGATTTTATTGACAATCCTGGCTGGTATACAGATAGGGGCATACCCTACAGAAGAGGTAAGATTGGATTAAAAGTGTATTTGAAAATAAAATCAACACTGTGTATTGAAGCTTTTTACGCAATGTTTTTTTAATTACTCTACAAAAAAAAATAAAAACATTTTTATAAAAGTACAGATTTTATGCTAAGAAGTATAGTATTTTCTTTTCAACATCTTTATAATGTTTTAGGCTATCTGTTACATGGTCCACCTGGATGTGGGAAATCCTCATTCATCATGGCTCTAGCTGGCCAATTGGAATACAACATTTGTGTGCTGAATTTATCCGAAAGAGGACTTACTGATGATAGGCTCAACCATTTGCTAAGGTAAAATTCACATATTATTTTACATACCACTAGTTACTACTTTTAAAGAGATATTTAAAGTGTAGTTTTTGACTTACTTACGCCTACAATTTCAAAACTTTAATTTAAAAATACGCTTTTTAAAAACAGCCGAAAACGCCTCCCGCTATGTTTATCGATAGATAAGCTATGCTCTGACGTCATACTAATAGTAAACAATCACTTGACAGCTCAGTGCAATATGCACGGTTGACAACTATGACAGGTGACGTTTATTTGTTTATTATTACTAATAGTAAACAATAAAAGACGTCACATCATGACCGATCGCACAATGCTCAGTTAATAGTGTTTTCGTCAGTTCAAATTGAAAATAAATATTTTTTTTTTTCTAATTAAGTTTATTTCCACCATGTTCTTTTATTTCATTATTTCGCTATGTTACGTTTTCCTAAGCCATGAAATGAAGCATTGCAGGCCGAATTACGCTGAAGGTCCGTCGCGGAAATTTCACCTGATGAGTATTATTGTGAAGTAATAACGCAATTAAAACATGTAATATTTATTTGCTATATATTTATAAAACTGACATTACAATCTTGCCTCCATGGCAACGGCCATTGGTGTCACAGATAATAGTATATAGCAGCTCTCCGCCGCTATTCCAGTAATTGAATGCCTGGCGCAGGCAAAAGCTGCTCCAGGTGCCGGCGCCAGACTGTACCAGCATCAGTTCGGACCTCATAGTGTAGCCGACCCAGGCGACGTACAATAGTCCCGAATTCCCATCTTTGGTTTGCGTAGGCTCTAGCCTGGACCCGGTCGCCCGGCGTGAACGCTTTAACAGTAGATATGCCGGAGTCGGTCCTTGTCGTAGACGACGGCGGTTTGCGAAGCATCGCGTGAAGCGATGTGCAGTCTTTGCCAAGGTTCCATCGGTTGTTCCCAATGATGTATCGGAGTTTTTGGAGGTTCGTTTTGTTGTAATCGGCATGCTCTACATGATTTAACTTTCTGTTCGATATAAAAAAAAAATATATATCTCTATCGATATTCCTCCAGTATATGTAACTGCGCGAGTCAGAGCTTTCATTTTCACATTACCGCTGTGCCCAGCATGGAGCTCGTTAAGTACACGCTCACGTATGTTTCGCGGTATAACAACTCGAGTTCCTTTTAGAATGCAGTCGTCTTGAAGCGTAAATTCGTTGTCGTTGAAACCTATTGTGCGTAATGATCTGCCACTTCGTAGGGATTCTCGCAACGTATTTAATTCCTCGTCTTTTTCTGTTTGTTTGATTATGATTTCAGGTCTTATTTCCAAAACGTTGATTTGGGCGCGTTAGAAGGTGCAGTGTTGGTCTTCATAGGTTTCTTTAACCGTTTCTACCGGAAATCTTGAAAGATAGTCGGCGTTGCAGTGTTTTGACGCGGCTCCGTATTCTACGTAATAGTCAAATCCTGATAAAAAATGTGCGTAGTGAAAAAGCCGCATGGTGCTTAAGGCTCGAAGTGTCTGATGGGGATGGAAGATGGAGGTAAGCGGTTTATGGTGTCACTAGTGTAAATTTGCGTCCGTAGCAATAAGGGAAAAATTTCTTGATACCCCAATATATAGCTGTGGCTTCCTTGTCTATTTGGCTGTATTTCTTTTCATTTCTAGCTAATGTTCTCGAAGCGAATGCTATGGGTCTTTCCGACCCGTCTGGAAATCTGTGAGATAGTACTGCTCCTAATCCGGTAGGTGAGGCATCAGTAGCTATTATCAATTGCTTATTTGGGTCTAAATGAGTAAGAACACTATCGCTGGCAATTTATTTTTTTATAACATTAAAACTCATCTCGCATTTTGAAATCCAGTAAAATTTATTTTCTTTCTTTAGTAATTCATTTAATGAGCTTGTGATAGTTGACAAGTTGGGAATGAATTTATTGTAATAGTTGGCCATTCCGAGGAAGGTTCGAAGTTCATTGATATTTTCAGGTCTTTTTGTAATCAGTATTGCTTTTATTTTATCTTAATTCTTATGTAAACCATCTTTGTCTATTATGTGTCCTAAATAATTAATACTATGTTATAAGAATTGACATTTATCTCTATTTACTCGTAGATTGCTCTCTTTTAGTTTTTGTAGGACTTGGTTCAGTCGTATTAGGAGTTGTTCTTTTGTGGACCCCTGTATAATAATATCATCGAATAAACATTTAACGCTATCTAATCCCTGAAGTAGTTGGACTATGAATTTTTGCCAGAGGCTTGGGGCGACTTTAACCCCGAACATTAAACGATTTACTTTGTACGATTCTTTGTGTGTACTCAAGGTTTGCAGGGCCGCGCTTTCATCATCCATTACCATGTTGAGGTAAGCTTGGGTAATGTCTAAGGTGCAGAAGTATTTACCTCTGTTCATTTCGGCAAATATGTCGTCGATTATAGGGATAGGGTATTGTTCATCTTTTATTAACTTCTTTAGGGTTACCTTGCAGTCGACACATAAACGTATATTTTCGTTTGATTTCACGATGGGGACGATCGGTGTGCCCCAATCTGAATGATCAATTTTTGTAATTACCCCTTCTCTACTAAGTCGATCTATTTCCTTATCAACCTTCTCCTTTAAGGCATAAGGGATGCGTCCCGGTTTGATGAAAATAGGTCACGCTTCTTTTTTTAGGTTCCAATGGGCTTTGTATTTGGGTATTTCTCCTAAATCAGATTTAAATACAGTATCTGAGTATTCTTCTAGTAGTTTTTCTAGTTTCGGAATAGCAGTGTGTATTACTCGTATGTCTGCTAGTTTAATTGTGACTTCTTTCATCCAACTTCTAGTAAATATTAGATCTACGTCTTGATTAATAATGTATAGTTTTCCGTTAAAGTTTTGATTTTTTATAGGAGACAATTAATCTTAATTCCTTGTAGAGCTTGTATGATATACAAGGCAGGGTGGCTCCTGTGTCAAATTTCATACTAACTAGTTTGTTCTCTATTTTAATCAGAATAATGTATTTTTCACAAATTTCCTCTTTGATAAGGTGTATGTCGCACAGGCTTTCTTCACTACTTAAGTTGTCCTCTACTTGGTTCGTATGTGTGTTTCTTTGAAGGCAGACGCGTGCCAAATGTCCAGTTTTTTTGCATTTTGAACACATAGTTTTCTTGGCACCTTAAGTCCTTTATTGTTATAGGTGATTTGCGCTTTTTACTGTATTCCGTTGAAGTGGATGGCCGAAAAAATCTTGATTGCTTGCTAGTCGATGCTATGGTGTTTGTATTCAATGGTCTATGTAAGTCCTGTGACATGTTACTATTCTCGTGTTTTCCCATTTTCATCGATGAGGCGATTTGAATCAGCTTTGCAAAGGGTGGAGTGTTTCTTTCGTGTAATATTTTAGTTTTTATGTCATATATCTATCTCTCAAACCTCAAATAAACTGAAGTGATAGGAAACTTTCCAATGTAGATTTCTTACAGTTTTGGCATTTGAATTCGCAATTTAGGGACAACTTCTTCAGTTCTGCAGCGTATATGGCGGTGGTTTCATTTTCTTGCTGTTGTCGGGATATAAATCGATGTTGTGCCATGTGCTCGGTTTTAGGTCTAGGTACTCGTCTAGTAGGTCTGTTAATTCTTTAAAATTCATGTTTATCGGTTCTTATGGAAAGCAGAGGTCGTAGAGTTTCTCATGAAGTATGGGCGGTAATGCCGAAAGTAATGAGTATACTTTGAATTTGCGTCTGTAATGTTGTTCAACAGGAAATATACAGTTAAGCGCTGTGTAAAATTTTTAAAAGTTTAATTTTCAGTCTGGATTCTGCTTGAGTGTTAGCTCTTAATTGTGATCTTGATATTTGTGTCGAGGCGAAAGTTTGTTCACTTTGGTCTGGCATATTTAACAATTTTGTTTTTAGTAGTGTGAATTTCTCTTCAATTTCGTACCTGGTTTCCATTTCGTTTTCAAATTCTTCATCTGGTATTTCAGATTCAATTTTTTCTTGTACTTCTCGAAATGACTGTAGATTTTCTTGAAGGCATTGAAGTCTCATTTGGGTTTCCGCGTATGATAGAATTTCGTGAGCGTTGACGTAATTTTCCAATCTTGTTAGTTGGGCGCGTAAAGAGGCGCGGGTTCTTTTCCATTTCTTTAATTCTGCTGTCGACATCGTCGCCAGATTTTGTGAAGTAATAACGCAATTATGATTTATATAATGATTTTTTTGGTTTAAAACTAGCGAGTCAATTTCCTACAAAAAATAATATAAATCAATATTGTACTACTGACACAAAAACAACAAATGAACTAACACACTTCAAACACACAACTCCTACAGAAGTTAGTAAAATTATCCGCAATCTTAAACTCAATAGCAGTGCTGGAATTGATGAAGATGAAGGAAACTTTCCAGACACGCTTAAAATTGCAAAAGTTACACCAATATACAAATCAGGATCAAAACAAGACCCCGGAAATTATAGGCCAATATCCGTACTCCCCACTCTCTCGAAGGTATTTGAGAGAATACTTCACAATCGGCTTAATGATTATTTAGACTCAATTAATTTCTTATCTGATTGCCAATACGGCTTTAGACCTAAATCCAGCACAATTAATGCCACAGTAGATCTTATCACTAAACATAAAACTAGTATCGATAAAAAGAAAATTGCGGTTGGCTTATTCATCGACCTAAAGAATGCATTTGATACAGTCAGCCATAAAATATTATTGAAAAAGCTTTCAGCGATAGGGATTTCTGGTACTGCTCTGCAGATACTTAAATCATACCTTGAAAATCGGTTTCAAGTAGTAAAAATCGGTGAATCTATCAGTAGTCCAAAAACCATCAAATATGGCGTCCCCCCCCTACTATTCCTAATATATGTAAATTCAATACACAAGTTGCCTTTAAAAGGACAAATTACTTTATATGCTGACGATACATGTCTTTTTTACTTTGGCAATAACATTACTGAAATTATGAATGATATACAAAATGATCTTAATTTACTACAAAAGTGGTTTGAGGAAAATTTACTTACAATTAACACAGATAAAACAAATTATATAATGTTTAAAGCAAAAAATAAGAAGATTGGGGAATATCAGCCGCTCAATATTAATGGCAGATAAATAAAGAGAGTTAGCTCCGAAAAGTATTTAGGTATAGTACTCGATGAAAAGGTGTCATGGAAACCACACCTAGATAAAATAGCTTCAAAATTAATGTCATTACATAGGCTGCATTAAATGTATCGGGAATGGAATATTTCCACTTTTCCTGTCATATTAAAATCTTTTTAATTTAAAACTCCTTGGTTTTAAAAATCGAATACCGTTTATTTATTTAAAAAAAGATTCTCAGTCTTGTCACAAGGTCTTGTCAAACTTGTTTAGTCGTTGAGAAAATGTAATTGACTCGAGAAAATTCTAGAGCGATGATTTATTATGACTTTCGAAGTGGTTTAACACAAAAACAGTGTGTTGACCGGATGATTTCTGCATTTGGTGATGAAGCCCCATCCAAAACCACAATTTATCGCTGGTTTTCTGAATTTCAACGTGGACGTGTCAAGCTCAGTGATGATTCCCGTCAAGGTCGTCCAAAAACTGCAGTCACCCAAGAAAACGTTGATGCTGTGCGTAAGCTGATTGATGAAGATCGACATGTGACATACCGCGAAATTCAGGCAACTTTAGACATTGGCATGAGTCAAATACAAATAATCTTGCATGAACAATTAGGTGTAAAAAAGTTGTTTTCCCGATGGATACCGCATTTGCTCTGTGCTCTTCACAAAAAGCGGCTCGCGTTACTTGGTGCGTCAGAACTCTCGAAAGATTCCACGCAGGATCCTCAAATGCTGTATACAACATCGTATCAGGTGACGAATCCTGGATATATGCGTACGAACCCGAAACAAAAAACCAGTCACGAGTTTGGGTGTTCGAAAATGAGTTAAAGCCAAAAAAAATTGTTCGTTCACGGAGTGTTGCAAAAAAATGGTGGCCATGTTGCGACTATTCCTCTTGAGGGACAAAGAACGGTTAATACAGAATGGTATGCTAACATTTGTTTGCCACAGGTCGTTTCTGAACTCCGTAAAGAGAACTGCAACCGCCGCATCATCCTCTATCACGACAATGCGAGTTCTCACACCGCGCACAGAACAAAAGAGTTTTTAGAGCAAGAAATCATAGAATTATTAGACCATCCGCCGTACAGCCCCGACCTAAGCCCTAATGATTTCTATACTTTCCCTAAAATAAAGAATAAATTGCATGGTCAGAGATTTTCATCACCTGAAGAAGCTGTGGACGCCTACAAAACGGCCATTTTGGAGACCCCAACTTCCGAATGAAATGGTTGCTTCAATGATTGATTCCATCGTATGGAAAAATGTGTCAAATTTCGCGGAGAATACTTCGAAAAGCAATAAATACATTTTTAAATAGTAATGTTGTGTCACTTCCTTGATTCCCGAAATTTTCAGTGCCGCCCTCGTATTAGGATGCATTAAAAGTATGGCAGGTAGTCTACCATATAACATTAGGTACAAATTTATAATTCCTTAGTAAAATCGCAGCTAAATTATCTTATTGAGGTGTGGGGATCTGCACATAAAACAATTATTAGTAAAATACAAATAGCACAAAATAAAATAATTAAAACATTATTTAAATACGATTATAGAACGTCATCTAATATAATATATAAAAAAACTAAATTACTAAATATATCAGACCTATATAAATTAAATACATGCATTCTTATTTATAAAATATTAAATAATAATACTCGATCACAAATAGCATTTAAAAGAAATATAGATATTAACAAGCGTAATCTTAGAAGAGCAAATAACTTACATATTGAAAGCGTTAAATCTGATCTTGGAAAGCGAACTATACTTTTTGAAGGTGCTAAATTATATAATTCACTGCCAGAAAATATCAAAGACTGTAAAAGCTTAAAAAAGTTTAAGTCCCTGTTAATTACTCATATAAAAGGGTCTAAATAACTAGTTTTCTATGTCTAAACACACACACACACACACACACACAATAATATAATAAAACCTAATATACTTACTAAAATGAGCATTATGAAATGTAAATGTCAAAAGAAAATCTTTAAATTATTATTTACGTAACTAAATATTACCTTCTCAATCTAACATGTATGTAACCTATTGTAATGTTGTTATACTGAACAAGTATAATACTATATTTGGTAAAACAAAAAATGTGGGTATTCTTAATATTATGTGTAATCTTTTTGTTGTATTTATTTTAAATGCGCTCGCTGTACACGTAGATTTTTTAAATTACTTTTAAGTCACAAAATGTATTTCTCGTAAGTGATTTAATGTAAATTAATTAATTAATTTAATGTTAATTTAATTTAATTAAAATTAAATTAAGTGTAATCTTTTGAGAAATAAAGAATCTTTAAACCTAAACCAATTAAAACATGTAATATTTATTTGCTAGATATTTATAAAACTGACAACAATCTTGTCACCATGGCAACGGCCATCGGTTATATAGCATATTATATAACCGATGGCCGACATATATACCAAGTATACACTAGACTATGTCAAAGAACAAAAAATTGTTTTCGTTAGTAAATGTAGTGCATGTAATTAATGCATGTAATTTCTTTAATAGATAAAAATGTCCCAAAATGTGAGCGTGATATCAAATTTTGAGTTTGAGTTTAAAATTCATTGCAAAAAAAGTTTTTTAAATTTACTCGCACTATAAATAGTCGAAAAAAATTCTCAATACCGACAGATACCATAAATGTTTTGCAAATTTTTGGGTAACTTCCCAAAGATATTTTAGAATCTATTTCTTTGAACTTAATTAAATCTTTTAAAAAGTTGAGGTCTTGGTTCGGAGCCTTAATCGCATTTGGGCATATTGATGTAAAAATTAATTTTTCGTTCATTTAAATTTTTTACTTTTTTCCGTTTTTTAAGCCCTGTAACTTTCTTCCTATGATTTTGAGCAAAAATGTGAAAAAGACCTTTTTGGTAGAGAATTTAATTTCCTATAAAATGAAGAAAACGGAAAAATGATAAAAATAATTCTACTATTAATATTACATCAATATGTGAACAGTTACATTTTTGCAAAGTATTTTCTCCTCTTTAAAAGGGGAGGGGCGCCAGCTCAATTTTTGAGATATCGAGCTTACATTTTGGGAGATTTTTTTTATTAAAGAAATGTATTGTATATTGTATACATGTATTTATTCAAGAAAAAAATGTTTTTTGACTAGTATAGGTACACATTACACACTAATTACTAAAATAAAAAAACGCTAACAGACAATTATTTTTTCAGCGTAGCGCCACAACAATCTATAATACTGCTTGAGGACATAGATGCAGCATTTGTATCTCGAGAAGACACAGCCAAACAAAAAGCAGCATATGAAGGTCTAAACAGAGTTACTTTCAGCGGTCTTCTGAACTGTTTAGATGGTGTCGCATCAACAGAGGCTCGAATCGTATTTATGACTACGAATTATTTAGAAAGGTATGTCCATCATTTGTATGCAGACCTCAAATTGCTGTTTTAATATGCTTACATAATCTTACAGTACCTGGGAGACCGAGCTTTGCTAGTAGTTTACTAGTAATATGAAAAATTTTTTTTGCAATAAGTACCTACCTATTATTGTATCTGCTATTTTATAAATATTGAAGAACTTATTTCTTTATTTAGTTCTGAAAAACTAACTGCCTGATACTGACTGAATGATAATTTAAAAAAAAAGAATGACAATGCCAAAATTTTAACTATTTCTCTACTCAATCTTCATTATTTTGAAGTCGGTAATCCTGATAAAACAATATTTTATAGAGCTCACGTTCAAGTTGGCTGGTACTGACTTAAAATTATGAAGATTGAGTAGAGAAATAGTTAAAATTTCGGTCGTCGGTCGGAGTCGGTTTTCATTTCTTGTTTAAAAATATTATTTTTTCTCTTTGTTGTACATATATTGTACATATATATATATATATATATATATATATATATGTACAAACAAGGCTCCGCTATTCTCACTCTCTTGGCAAAAGAAACTCAAGCGTTATTTTATGCTAGTTTTCTGCGAGGCGGTGGTATTTCCCCAAATAAGCATTACCGATGTGTGGACCTACTAAACAATCACCAGTGATGATATTGATTAGATACTATATTATTAAATTATTATTATTATCTATTGTAATATTCTACGAAAAAAAATGTAGCAGTGAGAATTAAATAAATATATTATAGCGATAGGAGCTCCGTGGCCTAGTGGGTAAACCGTTTGATTCGCACTCGACAGAGTGCGGGTTCGATTCCCAGGTTGTGGCGTGTACCAATGATACTTTTTCAGATCTCAAGTACACTATACGGACGCTCTAACGGTGAAGGAAAGCATCGTGAGGAAACCCGCACATGGTTGGCCCCCAGACGTATTGACCAGTCATTCCACTGGACTACGCTGACTATGCTGCGAGAATGCCGTATGTGCTTGGGCAACCATACGACATTTAAAAACCAACTATCCCAGGCACTACAGTATTTCAAGAATGGTTACTTCTCTCGGAGAATACTGTATAAATCATCCAATATCGGATGAAAAGGCCTAAGTTTCTAGTCATGATGATGATCACGAATATAACTTTAGCAATAGCAAAATTTTAAAGACATTAATATCGGTGCACAAAATGAGTAGTGATTACCTATCTATGTCATCATAATAATATGTTGGTGTTTCTTCTGAAGATGGTGGTGATGATGATGATGATGATTACTGTAAGTAGTATGATGGCATATGCTTGCAGTTCATTAAACAACGCCGGAATCCCCAAAAATGTATCTATATGGACTCAGGAGTTCTGTTTAGTACTTTTGGATCCAGGGTATACTTTGATACAAAAGCTTACTTTTTGGTAGCATATGCTTGGAATACTTCAGAAAAAGTTGAAATCACTATGTGTCCATATAAATTTCGAAGAGTTCCCTCGGCTTATCATGGATAATGATAATAATAATGATATTATTATTATTTATTTATTTATCTTTCATCTGGTCTCCACTTTGATGACTAGGATATCCGTGTTGGTGTAAAATACTATGAGAAGTACCTATTGTATCATTATAATGTGATGATGTGTGGTGTGATGATGGTGTTGATGATGATGTTTACCGTAATTGACATAGTGGCATATGCTGATGAATGTTCAATGTATAACTGTCTCCTTTTTAAATTCGGTTAAAAATCAATCAATATAATATGTAAAAGGGTTATAATTATTGATCCGAACAAAAAAAAAGTTTGCGACTACTCGTGAACATACCTACTATGAATTTGGCAGAGAATTAATATAATATTTGCGACTAAATAAAAACTACAACACTAATTTTCCAATATATTATTTTTTTAAGATGGCGACTTAATTTCCGAGTTGGCAACCGTTAAATCATGTAACAGGATTAGGTCGATAAATTAATGCTACGCTAATAAACGGCTAAAAATTAAATTTAAAGGTTACGAAAAATCACATTTTGCCAAATTCGTATGTCGTTTTCAAGGTTTTGGGGGTGCTGAATACAAAAATTACATCCATTTTGAACAAAGCAAACGCGGCATTCGGGGCAATAAATCACATAAGAGATGCGCCAGGTGACGTCTCTGGTGACGTCACCCATACCACCCAACAGTATAAGCATAGTATAAAGAGGGGAAGTAGGCTAACTCCGGCCCAATCCGCGATATAATTGCCTACTGTCTCAGGGTTGTCACTTTTAGCTCAATTTTGAGATCAGTGCCTATAAATTGGCAAGGGTCAGGATGTTGTATTTTTTACTTCTATTGTCTGGGTGAAGGGTTTGTGAGGTCGGTTTTATCTAAACGATGAAAGAAAAAGCGACGGACCAGCAGACGAGCACGAGTAAACGGTAGGTTACTGATAAACCATAGGTAATCTGAACAGAGACAATTCTGGAATCGATGAATTATTAAGACATCCAAACACACAGCAATACGTTCTCCTGCGATTATCACACATTTTTCATTCATTTAGCGGTGCCGAAAGGCCGTGACGCGCGAACCTCGTGCGGTGTTAGCCCCGACTGGCGCACTGAGAAACGGGTCGAGAAGTGTGCGTGTGCGGTGACGCATGGATACTATGGCGCACACATACAAGCCGCGCGCGGTGCGTTTGTATGAAGATAACTTACTTCCCCTCTTTATACTATGGTATAAGTGCGAGATAGAACATGTGCGCGCTGTCTCATTTCCACGTTTTACGAGTATTCCTCCAAGTGCTGATAGCGTTTGCGCGGACTATAAGAAAGTTCCGGAATCCGGAACGCCGGTGAAGATTCATAGCACTGAAAATACAACTCTGCGTTATTACAATAGAGCAGTAAATCGAAGTGTCGAGTGTCGAACTGTCATATATGACGATGACATTTGACTCGACACTCATGTGTTCAATTTTCAACTCTATTGTTTATGTCCAGAGTTGTATGTTCAGTGCTTTTAATTTTCTCCGGCGTTTTGGTTTCCGGAGCATATAGTCCCAGCCTTAGATAAAATGTAAACGTGAGAAAAAATATAACCCCCTTATATAGCCCTAATCTTCCTGTCTCTTTTTCGCAAAATGGATGATGAGGTGATTTGGCGGTGTTTGTTTACTCCTGTTCTTCGATTCATTGAGTGCGTACGTTGTGAGTTTGAGTTATCTGGTAATTTTGACATTTAGGCTTGATTTATGGACTGAATATTTCGGAAATCCCACAATCCCGCGAGCATATCCATACTAATATAATGTATGAGGTCGTGAACCCTAAATTACACTACCTAATCCGATCACTGGTTATAACCTATTTCAAGTTTTGTCGACATCACCTAAAGCCTAGACAAATAGACTATGCAACACAAAAATATATTATTCGAACAAGTAGTTCCTTTATAATTTAAACTCTTATGCTTATGCTTTATAATATTAAATATAGAAGTATAGATAACTATTTTAATTTTAGTTAAAACAACAATTATGTCTAAAATTAATTAATCGATAAATCGATGATATCACAAGTCATAACCCAGCCAACCCAACCCAATTTTAGATTGTGCTACTCGACACTAGATGGCACATGCGGACTAGGCAATTTTAGAATTTATTTCAATAGTGATACGTGACATTCTTAATTTTCATTATTTTTTTTAAATGGATAGAGGATTGTCTAAAAGATTTTTATTAATTAATTAAACTTAAATCAAATAACGACTTACCAATGATAACAAAACACATGATTGTAGTAAGTTCTTAGTACTACTATTGTTTTTGCACCCAAGGATGGAACATCGAGTCATTATTAAGAGCTTTTTAATAAAACATATACGCGTATAACAATCACCGGCAGTACACGTCACAATATGTAAGTAGTGTCCGACCGAATTTTCGGTTTCGGTCGAGTTTCGGCAAAAAACTGGTTTCGGTTTAGTTTCGGTTTCGGCGGAGAACCTGCCGAAACTACTACCGAAACCGAAACTGTATTCGGGAGTTTTCGCGCTGTGATCGGTCATGTTCGACGCTTTTAATTCTATCTAAGCAACAATGACGTTCTATAATGGTATTTTGTTACAGGACATGATTTAGCTCTCTTGCATTTACCTCAGATAGGGTAAAAAATTTCATTTCAATAGTGAAAGTATTAGGTCCTTACATATGAAATTGGCGTTTTGTCGTACTGGCCACTTTGATCTCAAATAATATATCTTCTTTGGTTAGGAATTCCAATTTCAAATATATACCGCTTTTTACTCATTTGTGTTTCGAAATCCGTAATTCATTTATTTTTTCCTCTTTTGGTTTTTTCTTTGCGGCACTCTGTTTACAAAATGGAAAACTTGAAATATCGTATTATTTTCGAGTACGAGTTCCACCGTGGCACAAGTGCTGCAGAAACGGCTCGAAGGGTTAATGATGTGTATGGCGGCGGTGTCGCAAAAGAAAACACAGTGCATTTTTGGTTCCAACGTTTAGTTCTGGAAATTTCGACCGGCATGGCGTGGACGGCCGGAGACCAGTTGATAATGATGAATTGAAGGCTATTGTGGAAGCGTATCCATTGCAAATCTCGTCCGAGTTAGCTGCAGGGTGCGGTGTTAGTAATGAAACTGTTTCAATCCACTTGAACTTCCCTATTTGGGAAGGGAAAAAGCTTGAAACCTCATGAATTGAATGCAGCAAACCGACATACGCGCGTCGACTGCTGCCTTACATTACTCAACCGGCACATAATGAAGGGATTTTAAATCGAATCATTACCTGTGATTGAGTTTGGTCATTCGCTCTAGGCCACTGCTGCTTCGGGACAACGCTAGACCACACACTGCACAATAGACGGCTACCAAATTGGAGAAGCTTCAATTAGAATGTCTAAGACATCCACCGTACTCCCCGGACCTTGCTCCAACAGATTACAATTTTTTCGAAATTTGGATAACTTCTTGCTAGGGACAAAAATTCAAACTCCGATGGGGCAGTCCAAAGCGCCTTCAAAGATTTTATTGATTCCTGTCCAAATGGTTTTTTTAGTAAAGGTAATTCCTTAAAAAAAAACCAAGGTGGGTGGACCATGGAAGGCCACTCTAACGAGTAAACGCTTTTTATTCGTTTATTAACTGGATAAATGAAAAAAACAAATTATCAAATAATACTTTGTTTTATTGTGTACCATATAAATCACTTTTTTTTAACCTAGCTTTAATCAGTATTCATTAAACTTAAGTTTTGTTAAGCTCTTCCAAATGGCCTTGCAAGGAACACGGCTCCAAACAAGGCCAATATTATACATCAGTCGTTCAACTTAAAAATAGAGTCGTAACAATTAATATATTCGCTTTTACTAAAACTACATAATAAGCTCTTTCATTTAAGCAAAACATTAAATGCTCAATATATTTTTATCATTTTTAAAAAACTCAACGAACATTACTTGAACACCATCGTATAACTAAGAATATATTAATGGAATTTTTTTAAAAACAGTAGTAATGAGTATTATATTGACATCAAATAACTTGCCAACGCGTATTATAATGAAATTAAAAACTTTTTTTTTACCTCAAATGGCCTTCTTATGGGTCCGTTCTTTGTAAGGCCAAAATGTTCCTAAGAAGGCCAAACTAAAAATTATCAATGACTTTCTTATATTAATTTTAATAAAATAATAGTCACTACAGACTAAGTACTGTACTTATTACAAACTTATTATGGTACATAGTCAGTCTTGAAGTCAGGAATGTTTAAAATCAACGATTCTTAAGATTAAAAAACGAAAATAATTGTAACAAAATAAAAATTAACTTCGCAAACAAACTTAGAAACTAAAAAGGATAATAATTTTGGATATTTTAATCACAATCAGGCATATAAATTTGAGATCTTTTTTAGTGAGACCCATACACTCCTCGTGATACCACTTTTGACATTCGGTACATTGTCTCATGTCTTCCATTCTATTCTCGCCACATGCGTGACAGTACCATTCCTTTTCTTCACCTTCTGCACTTTTCTTCATCTCCATTTTCGATCTTTTACTGTTTTCATGTTGTACTGTTCTTTTTAGCCGTTTTACGGAATCATTTTTATTTTTGGTTTTCTTTTTTTGGTCTCGTTTAATTGTAGACTTTCCTTTTTTCTTACTCGTCGCTTGCTTCATCTCATTCTTTTTTTCTTCAGTTTTGAATAAATCTTTAACTATTCTTTGTCCCTTATAATTAATAGCTTTTTGCCGTGGACGTGAAGACTTTATTGTAGCGTAGTTTGGAGTAGGCAAAAAAGCATGAAACGATTTTTCTTTATCCTCTATTAGATTAATTAACGGCTCGTCATCATCCGAAGATCTAGTCTCATGACTCTTTAGTTGAGCTTTTGTTTTAATTGAGCTTTTGTTTTGTATTAATCGTTTTTTCGGAGTGATTTCTTTTTTCTGCTCTAGGTGATCATCAAATGACGAAGAAGAAGTGTATAAATCCGAGACTTGAAGTTTAGTCATGTAGTTATCTTTGATAAATGATTCACTAAGATTCAAATCAAGATCAGATTCAGAGCTAGAACAGACGATATTTTCTTGTAGGCCGGACGTACTCGGAAGAGGATAATCGTACAGAGATGGTTGAGGGTCATGTCTCGTATCTGCGACGTTGAAACGATGTACTGAACTTAGCAGCATGGGGCGGCACTGATCATTGACCGTAATATCTACTTCTAAGTCTGAAGCATCAGTTGAAGAACTGTAAGAAACAAGAACGGGTTTTCTTTTTGCTGTTGCAGCTGAAAATTTTGGCGATGTCGATACTATCTTCTCTTTGGAAGTTGATGGAAAAATTGAAGAGACGTTAGAAACATGAGCTGACCTCCTTTCATCTATTAGAGACTGAGACGACAATTCTGACACTTTTTAAAATTCAGACACAGGGGGCGAGACTTGAACAGATATAAGTGGTTGGTCGATCTGGTGTTGTAACGTTTCCGATAAAGGTCTTTCAGTTACAATTGAAGGAGCATAAGCATCTTCGGGTATTACATCAGGATCAAGGGTGTATAAACCAGTGGCTTTGAATCCATTCGTTATATTGGTTTGAGTCATACACTTTGGCCATGTTCAGGAGAAAATTTTGTTAAATGCAGCTTTGTTTAAAGTTCTCTCTTGAGAATTGCACAGGTAGTTCAAAACTTCTTATCCCAGTGATGTTCGAAGGACCGATTCACTGATTTATCTAGAGGTTGGAGTTCGTGCGTGGTGTTCGAAGGTAAGCAGTATATTACTATATTATTTTTATCTGCTTCTTCCAGAGACTCATATGATAAATGACACTTTGCGCCATCAAAGATAAGCAGACACTTACCGGGTACTTTATGTTGTGCTAAATGTTGTATGAACTCTACGAATAAGCTACTAGTCATGCTGCCTTTGGGTGCCATGCTTACCTTTGTTCTAGGTGGCAAATTTGATGCTAATTCTGATCTGTGCCTAATCCCCTTAAAAATAATCATGGGCGGTATAGCAATACCCACCGCATTTACGCACATCGCTATTGTAACGTTCTCGGCGTGTTCCGGAGCAACAAGATGTACTCTTGTATTCCCTTTTTCAGCCAAAACTACAGTTTGTTTGTGGACCGTAATGCGACACCCTTTTTCATCCATGTTATACAAGCGTTCTGGATGTGCAATAATGTCTAGCTCTACATAGAGTTTCTTCACTTCTTCAAAATGGTGTTTCACAATGGGCTTATTCATTTTTTGAGCTCTAGCTGGATTCATTAGCTGGGGTTTTCTTTTTGATATTGATGGGTTTCGAGCCAAAAACATTTTGAGCCATTTGCGTCCAGCCATTCTTGTTGACATATTAAACGAGTGCTTGATTTTAAACCTCTCACAAAATAAAAAGGCTTGTTTCCTGATAAATTTAGGCGTAAGTGGTACACCCAGTTTTGCAAAACGTTTGATTCGCTGCGATAAATCTTCTTCTAATTGTTTTGTAAGTATAGTTGTCTTCCCAATTATTTTAGTACTGTTACCGCTTACTAAATGGTTTCTAAGGGTGCGTCTTGGAATATTGAACTTCAACGCTGCAGCATTTGTATTAAGTTGATTATTTTGTACTGCTTCCATGGCACGTCTTAAAATGTCTTCATCCCATGTACTACCTCTTTTCCTGGGTTTTGACTCCGACATTCTTGAAATCTGAAATTATACGCATAAAATTTAATCATCTATTCAATTACCGGCTTATTGTTATAAAGTTTATATATAACTTATCACATACTTACTTTATCGTTTTTAACATGTAAATATTTTTTATATTCGTTGCTTTTCATGTAAATTAGTTTAGTTTATTTTCAGACATAACCTTTCCATAAAAGAAATTTAAATATATACTGATAATAAAATAATTTAAAAAAAAATGTCTATTCAATATGAGTTAAAAAGTTTAATAACCCTTATAAATAAAAATATTATAAATATAAAACATTGTTTTAACTGTAACGGTACGTATTTATAACTAAAAAGTAACTGTTCATATGTTCATGGTTTGTACATGTTCATTGTAAGGCCCATGTACCCTAGCAAGGCCAACTGTCAAATTTTTGATTCTCCTTATAAGGAACCACCGGCTTTCCTGGGAACACTACCAATATTTTAACTTAAATCGAGGCAAAACTATTTTTTTTTCTTTAGTACCATAAACATATCCTTATACGACAATTCACAGTAAAAAAATATGAAATAATAATAGGTTATCTAACTAAAAACTTACGTTTTGCTGTGCGCGCGAATAACAATTGTAACGTCGACGACCGAAGTCTACGAAGCGTGAGATCGCACTGCCACAATAGCGGCGCGAGCGACTCGCCGCCGCATCTGTGGCCTTGAGTTTGATGGATCTTAGTGTATAGCCGAAGGAATATGTGTTTACATGTCAATAACTACGACTTTTTGATAGTTGGCCTTCAAAGGAGCGTGGCCTTCCATGGTCCACCCACCTCATTCGTACAGGAACATGAACTACCTACGAGATGGCAAAATTGCATAGATAGCAATGGTATATACTTTGATTAAATAAATATATTATGTTTTAAAAAAATCGACTTTATGTTCCTCCTTTACAAGACGCCAATTTCATATGTAATGACCTAATATTTGATTTAACACCTTTAAGGTTGGTATACATCATTCACTCGCGCTTTGTCTAAACACCATTTTCAAATAGCTAGTGGGCTTACGAGCTGTTTGACTATCTTGAGTTGTGACTTGTGCTTAATTCGCTTAAGAACTACTTCGCTGTACACTTAATCTTATATGGCATAACTTGCGCTATGCCTGAAAATTTGTCATAGATTAGAATGATGAGTATGGAGAGCCCTAAAATATAGAATTATTATCTATTTTTATGATGCCAAAACCGAGATCTGTACACAATATATAACTATAGCAAATTTCATCCATTTATGTTCATAATTACAGAAGCTAGAAGGGTGTACAGACAGACAGACACACGGATAGAGCGAAACTATAAGGGTTCCTTGTATACTATGGAACCCTAAAAATACTGACTAATTATATTAACGTTTTCTTTATTTTCCCTCAAAACTTGATCCTTGTAAGTTTCGGTTTCAGCCGAAACTGAGACCGTTGCCGAAATTCGGTTTCGGTCGTAAAAACCAATTTCAGTCGGACACTACCACACTGTAAGCAACCACAAAGCAAGTGAGTCAAGTTGAGACTCGCTGTCCTTAACTATGGCGCGCGGGCCACGCCCACATGCCCTTTCCTCCTGTGTTTTATATTCCGTGACTACATACAATATTGATAAGCTCCGCCCCTTGTGCCGAATAAAATCGGACCGGGTACCCGGCAAGAACCATGACGTGTGCCGGTTGCTTCCGGGTAAATTTCCGATCCGGATGGACCTGGGCGCAATGTAGTCGATGCAGGAAAAATTCATACGATTGCTAGACAGACTGATTGGTACTGGAGTCTGGAACCTATTTCTCCCCGGAGCTGCGGTTTCCGGCGCCGTATAGTCCCAGCCTAAGAGGCAAACGAACCCTTAAACTTAAAAAAATATATATTAATTATGATCGAGTTTCGAGGGATTCGACCGCAGGGCGACCTCTATTATGTGTCACTTTACTCATTTGTGTTTAATATAAATCAATTTACTATCTAACAGGCTGGACCCAGCATTAATAAGGCCGGGCCGCGTCGATATGAAGGAGTATGTGGGCTACTGCGACGAACAGCAAGTGGAGCTGATGTTCTTGAGATTCTACAAAGACGCGTCGGAACATTCTAGAACATTCGCTAAGAGGTTTGTATTTTTTTTAATCGCAGATGTGAATTAAATAACCCTTTAAACTGGTTTCTCCATATTCAAATAACCGAAAAAACGTATTTTTACAATAAATGTATAAATGCTATGCACACACACGTCACACCTTGTCGCAAAATAGGGTGCAAAATACATACATAAGCTTGAAATTTTTATAAGAGAGATTCATACCACCATTAAAATTTAAAACAAACTGTGTGCACTTAGCACAAGAGGAACGTTATGAAACCTGTGGATCTCAAGTCAACACGTTTTTTTATCTATGACCACACATAACTTTTTACATAGTCCGATTTTGATAAGTCATTATTTTTTATTATAAAAAGTTTACTTCTAAGTTGGTCTCATTGTTACTAAATGGGGGTAGAGCTGGTGATGGGATCCATGGGGTGTCGAGGGAAGTCCTCGAAATTAATAGGGACACCTATAGTGATTAAGACTTCTTTTGAAGTTAATCCCAACCTTATGCTACTAAAACGTGACATTTTGTGCCAAAATATACCCTGGATTAAAAAGCACTAAACAGAACTTAGATTTAAAAGATAATATGCCACTGACATTATGATGATATACCTACCGTATACATACCTACTTCTCATAGTCTTTTACACCGATATCGATATCTTTGAACGTTCGCTATTCCCAAAATTATATTCGCCATTATCATTGAGTAGCAGTTGGTCCCATATAAATTTGAAAAAAAAAATCCTACCTTAAGAGAATTTATCGATGTGGCATGCGATATCGCACCGCGCAATCGATAGGTAGGCCTTCAGTAGGATACGTAATGTTCAGTTTTTAGTGAAATTTTAACAATATTTCAATTTTCCTAATGTCAGTTTTTCTAATACAACTTTTTAGTTACTACTTGACACTTGTGTTATTAGATGTCGTTCTCAGCGATGAATATATAAACTAGGTTTTAAGTTTGCATAAAAAATAGGTACTGAAAACTGTCGGGGTAGCGCTCATCAAATCTTAACATTGACTTTTATAGACTTTAGAAGTTAATGGATCTAAATCTCATCGAAACTAAAGAGTTTAAATATTTGAAAATTGTTTAAAGGGTGATGGAGCAGGGGAAGAACGTCAGCCCAGCGCAGATCCAGGGCTACTTCATGTTTCACAAACACTCCACACCGGAGGAGGTGATGGCTAACGTTGAAGCGATATGGACACTCGGTTGATCAACATATTATGTTAGAGCTCTTACAGTCGAACGACTCTCCGCTATCCGTAGCACAACTGCAGTCGTCGGCAGCCATTAACGCGTTGACGTTTGCAGTCGACTGTCGTTGACGCGTTTACTGCAGCTGCTACTATAGTACTGTAGCTGCAGCAGCAGATATATGGCGTTGACTGCCGTCGAAAGTCGGCGTCGGCTGCAGTTGCGCTTCGAATAGCGAATGCCGTTCGTATGTAAGAGTGCTTGTAGGATATGAACAAAAACCATAGATTGCTTGTATATAATATATACAAGCATATATATAATATATAGTCACTAGAATGTAACTGCGGTTTTGAAGTTTCAAAGGTGCACATTTGTTTAAAAATATAAACTTATGAATTTGTGCAACATGGAGTTTACATTTATTTGAAAATGCATGTATCCATATTACTGTTCGTAACTACGCATAACAATAAAATACCAATTAAAAAATAAGATATATTTTACTTATAAGTAATAACAGTTAGAAACGTTCCAAACACAGTATGTACTTGCTTTATATAATATATCAAAGCCAAGTTACTCAAAAGGCCTATTAGATAAAAGCCTAGCCGGTTTATTACATCATTAACACATCCTTTGAATCAAATAGAAAAAAAGTTTTTACATATAATAAAGGTTTGATGTCAGATTGTTTATTGCATATTACTAAAGTAGGCTTTTCATTTAATGTTAATTGAGGAAATTAAATATATGTCATCTTTATACAATATACAGAACATTATAAGTAACATATATAACATACCTATTATTATTAATATATATGTTAACACGACGAAACTTAAACAGAAAAATCAGATCCTTTTCTAAAAAAATCTCTTTACATTAAAGTTTTATTTTTATACTACGAATTTGATGATTTGAAATTGACTAATTTTATGGTTTTATAACAATATTAATATAAGTAACATTTTTAATGTTTTCGTATGAACTTAAATTTAATTTAGGTTGGAATAAAAAAAGGAGAAAAGGAGCAAGTGAGAAAATCTCGCTTGCACTGAAAACTGTTCCCGATGTGTACCTAGTAAGTTAAATGTAAGTAGTATACTTAAGTACCTATTATCATAAGTATACAGTAGGTAGGTATACCAAGTTATGGTGTTTGTCAAAATCATCCAAGAACAGAAAAATCTCGAGCTAAGGCTGGTTTTATCGTTAAGCGTTTTGGCAGCGCCGTTGGAGCGCGCGCGTTCGAAGATGTATGGCGGTAGTAGTTGCGTTTCAAAGTCGCGCGCTTGAGCAGCGCCGTTCAATAAGCGCGCGATGCTCGCCAGCGCTGCCAAAGCACCGTGTTGTTAACAGCGCGCTGCTCAGCGGCGCGTCTAGCGGCCTGACGATAAAACCAGCCTTAGAGAAAGGAGCCCTTTGTAATTTATTTTCGTAAGTGTTACAAAAAACTATTAGACATATTAGACATAAAACCATTTTTTGAATAGAACTGGTGTACATATTTTCTAGTTGAAACTTATAGATATGTTATAAAGTTGTATAATACAAAAATAAAAAAATAATTGTAATAGAAAGTTGTCAAGGAATTTTAAAAGATCTGTATAGATTTTAAATAGCATACAAATTTCTGTACCGACTCATACATAGGTAGACTACTGTTCCGTGCGTTAGTGACGAGTCGTGGTACAATCTCATCAGTAAAAGCTTTAAGTATTTCCCATTGCCATCTGGCTGTCATTTTTTTAATGTCAATGTCTATACCCTGACAGTTCGCTACTTTTATACAAAAACACTTCACGTTGCTGAACAAAGACAGACACAGTTCCACGTGACGTGTGTCCTCCTGTTGAAAGCTTAACTTCAACTTTATAAGACAACGAAAGTCACCAGTCAATTGAGTTTTACTCTCTATTAAATTAATATTGCTAACTTGAAGTAAATCTCTGAAATACGTGAACGGCGAAGACGTTGTAGTGTTCGGGAATTCGACTGTGTGCAAAATCATGTAATCCGGTTTCTGTATAAAATTGGCCTCTCCTGCACCATTTGACATGGTGTTTCCTATTTGAGATAGAGGCAGTATAGTCGGGATGGGCGATATGGTGATGTACTTAGGAGCAGTGCGCCCATTATTCATAAGATATGACATGAGCACGTGAGGCGCGCCTGTCGCAGTTCCGCCGGTTCGGTTCGGTTGTACGGGGCCGGCATAGCAATGAAACGGTTGCGAGTAGGAATGGCTATCCTGACTTTGGTCCCGACTAGCCATTAATTCGTGCACTGGCTTTAACTTGAGTCGCGGCAAAGCGTTTTGCATAGTCGTACTACTGTCAGCTGTTGAAGTATCTTTTACACTGTTCGTTGTACACGAAATATTCTGAGTCGTTGTACTGATACTATCCCCGCGACTAGTATTTTCGCTTTCAAGTGATTTCTGGATGCCCAAACTCGATTCCTCGTTTTTCTTCGGAAGTGTTTTGGGGTTAGGTACAGGATTAGCGTTCAGCAATTTACCAGAAACTGTACGTGCCGGATTTGTAGTATTGTTTTCGGCAACCGTTTCTATAGTTATAGCTTTATTTAAAACTTCAAAGAAATTAGATGTCGAGTCCGAAATTGAGGTATTCTGCAGGTTTTTCCATTTACTCGTATTTTTATCATATTTTTCATTCTTGCATTTTAATTTTGTGTGAATCCGCACGTAATTATTGTCATTAGATTCGTTCATAACAAAATTAACTTCGAGGTTTCTGTACTCTAGGTATCTTAGTATTCCATTACAATTAATAGGATTTGTGTTTATTATATTGGAACCTATGCTTAAGATTTCGTGTCGGGGTTGAGATTTTTCTGCCGTGTTTTTAGAAGCTTTATTTTTGCTATCCATTTTCTTCAGTAGATTGTTGTAACACACTTTTATAAGGTTTTTTATAACATTAACACTCTGGCCGTTGTTTATTTGTAGGGGCTGCGAATTACTTTTACTCGCGCCGCTCTGTGTCCGACCATGACTCTTTACTTTTGGTGAATTCATTTCTTCTGTATTAATATCGGATGAGTGGTAATTGGATTTTTGTGAATACGCTATATAGTAATGTTTTTTATTTCTCATTATTTTATTCTTATTCAACACAACAAATTTTGTGGACCCTGTGAGATTTGGTTTATCATCAAATTTTTCAAGCCTCACAAAACAAGTATTTGTTATTTTTCTCTTATGCGCTCTTATAATATGACTCTCAATTTCGTCCTTCTTTTTAAATTTTTCTGAACACAATCTACATCCAAATTGTTTTACACAGGAGCTCCGCCAGCTTTTGTTATGGGTTTTCTTACTTTTCTTAATAATTAATTTCGTGTTTTTACCACATGAAGAAACTTTCGAGACGACCCTTTCTTGTTCTGCTTCAGAATGCTCCTCATTGGAATGTGAACTGAGACTTTCGCGTTGATGGAGATTTGCTTTCTTAGTGCCGCTGCCTTCGGGTGTGCCCTATATATTATAAAAAGTAAATTATTAATAATGATAAAACATCATTATGCTATATAAATAATTGTTAATCTTATTAAATAAGCATGAGCTAATTTTATAAGATTAACAAGTTTGGCGCCCGCGCTGCGTAATCATAGTCGATTTGTCAATCAATTACAATGTGCACTGTAAGGCTGGAACTATTACTAATAACTTAACTATCCGGAATCCGGGTAGGCATTGAAAATAGAACTCTGCGCTAATGCAATAGAGTTGAAAATCGAACATATTATGCGTGTCGAGTCAAATCTCAATGTCATATATTATGACAGCTCATCACTAGAAACTTCCATTTTCAACGACATGATTTCTATAACATATTACTGGAAAATCTATTGGCACGTGGTCTAAAGAATATTTATTGGAGTTCATTGAAGTATTTAAAACTTTAGAGCCACTATGGTTGATGAAATCTAAAGATTATTAAGTACTTACGATAAAACAAAGAGACATGATTTCTATAACATATTACTGGAAAATCTATGATCTACCACAATAATTCGGTTTCGTCGATAGCGTGACTACAGTTGTAGCAAAATACAATTAATAAAGCCTAGTTTACGCTTGTCACGAGCTTGTCTAAGGAGGGTTCCGTAACTAGCAACGCGCAATAGGTTTTCAATAACATTTTAAATAAATATTTTAAGAAGTTTTTCAGTTTAACTTATTTCAATTTTTCTGCAGACCAAAGGACGTCACCGACTACGAAGATAATATATTTTTTTATCTTAAGATATTTATCCCATATTATATAGTACGTACGTAATATGAAAATGTATCTTATACGTCCGTGATAGTTCAAACAAGCGATACACGAAATACTGTATAGCAAGCGATATTTCATCTTCCCATTAAATTTTATAGTATCCTCGCCGTCTGTAATGCCCCTTAGAAATAATATTATAATAGCTTAAAAGGTTTGTCACGCACTCATAAAACAGAGTTATTAAGTAGATGGAGAGCTACTAGGAAATAGTTAAAATTTTAGCTGAATTTAAAAGGGGAATCCTACTACTATTATAAATCTGAAAGTTTTCGAAAAAGTATTTGTAGCATGAGTGAGTTTTATTCGTGCGTGGTATAAAATTGTAAAAATAATAGCAATAGATTATAGAACTCTAGAAAAGTTATTCATTATAGTGCCGGAAGCTATCGAAATGAGGAAAGTTTGTTGGAAGTTAAAACTCGCAAAAAGGTATCCTAAATCATTTACAACTAAAAGTTGATTGTATATTTGTGAAAATTAACTTCAATGTAAGTAAATCTCTATTTCATGGTACATCTATATGCTATAAATTAACACAACCATTTATCTATAAAATCACCTATAAAAACCATATTAAATCACATATTGCATCTTTTCAATCAATTTTAATTCCTCTGTGTGTTTGTACATGTGTGCGTTTAATTTATGTTTAATTTTATGATATTTAATAATGGTATTTTTATACTAAAACTCGCTTTAAAATCTACACAAGAAAATTTTAGTTTTAAATGTCTTAAATGATTATTTGGTATTTTATAGAATTGAAAAAACCAAACTTTTAGCGTGTTTGCCGAGCACGGGATGGTCGCGGGCGTTCCACCACGTAGAGGTGCGGGGCAACTCAAATTACGACTGCCCCGGGGCAGGGCAGTCGAATGTGCACGGAAATAGTCGAATATCAATGTCAATGCTTAAATAAGTGCATTGTCAAATGATACTAATTGAAGAAGTATTGGAATTGTGGTACTTCGTGAAGCATCGGTTACATTCGACTATTTCCGTAGCTATTCGGCTGCCCTGCCCCAGGGCAGTTTAAGATGCCGAAAACGCTAATACAGATAATGAGACTTGACAATAGGCTACTTGACTCATATTTAATTTCATACATTGAAGGAGTATTTCCTTTAGTACTTGACTTAGGAAAATGTATTCTTAAATAAAGTTGATTTATAAATATGTATTTGTTTTTTAATTTCTACTGATGAAAACACCCAAAAGTAACTTCCGGCAAGGATGTGACGACATGAAGTTTAATTTCTAGAAACGCAATGGCACAAAATTGGTAATTGGGTATATTTTAGTGGTCTTAGACAGAAAATAGTCATTTAATCAGATTTTAGCCAGTACTGTTTTTAAGCAATAAGCCTGGGTCATTTTGTAATGGATACTGTAGTACTGGAGTATTCATTTACTCACCACTCACATACCTCATTTCCAGTACTGAGTGCTGGAAATGAGGCAAATTAAGTCATCGTACTCCAGAGGCCGTCCCAGATAATATGATGCCATTTGTATTTCAAACTTTAAATTTAGAGTTCATATTAGGCATTATATCTGGGACAGCCTCCGGAGTGTGGTGAAATAATTAATTTTGCTAGTTTTATGGCTATTTAAAATATCAACAAATCGTCGAATATCTGAAAACGTATTGGGCAGAAATAGCACAAAATTGAATGACAAGCTCCCTAGGGACTACTCTATCAACAGGCAAATATTCAGGACTAGAATTTTTTCTATAAGTAAAAAGGCATAAGAAACAAAGTCGTCATTATCATAAAAGCCAAATTAAATTTGGTATATTACCTCAGAAGATAATACTTACTGTTCCACATAGAAGCCTTTTTTGCAATCTTTTTTGCTTTTCTTGAAACAACTGTTTAGTGCAAACAAAGTTACTCAGGAGTTCTTTACAATCGATACATATTAATTGTGGAAGCCCATTATTTAACTCAACCTGCAAGAAGAAACTTGTTTTTAGTAAATATGTTATAATATTATATATTTATATATGTCTTTCTGTCTTTCTTACAGAAAGACATAACATAAGAACGCAAGTCACACTTGCAATCATAAAAAAAATATTTTGATTAGAGTTGTTTATTAAGGAGGAGAAAATTGCTGTCGTTAATTTTTATATAATATCAGGATTGGTATACTATATACCTATTATAGCTCGAGTTAGTGATAAAAAGTAGTTATGCCAGGACAAAAGACTACTTTTCCCAACCCAGCTTTATCTTATTCTAAAGGTGTTGATTAGTATTAAATTTATACGATATACACATACACACATACGGGTACAATTTTCACAAAATGTCTATTTTCAATCTCAAATTAATTATTGGCCAGGCCAGGATTTTTTAGACAAAACTACTTGTATAATATTTTCTTATTAATGGTCATGGTCCAAAATCCATACTAAAAACCATCAATTAAATGTTCACTTGAAATAATATTTGATTTCACCATATGCCAGGTATAGAAATTATGAGCAAGAATAAAATCCAAAATCATTGTAGATGAAGATATAATTGTAAATGTTCCTCTCGAATTTTTGCCTCCACAATTGCAGAACTTCCGCAAGAAATTGTACATCCAAAATCATACCTCTAATACATTAAAATTGTAGGCATATGTATGAGTATACCTACAATTTCAACACCAAAAACTACTCCTACCTACAACCACGTTTTTTATGTCTTATGGTAATGATTGTTTTCCATACACCATATACTGTCTGTCATTTCCATGAAAAAACTGATATTATTCTTGCTCATAACCTCTATACGTGGCATTTTTGGGATTACCTTTTTGATGACATCAAATATTATTTTCAGTGAACACATTGGTAACCATTTCATTGCTGTTGATTCCAGGTAAATGTTAGATCCATTGACAAAAACAAAGTTTCAACGACTAAACAGATTGGACCTTAGTTTATATCATAGCATATGAACTATGCAACTTACAATTTGTTGAATAACCAGGTAAACCAAACCTACACCATTTTATAAAATTTCAGACCCCAGATGTATGGAGTTCTTTATAAAGCAACAATTCCTATAGACATTAGATGTTATCTTTCAAAAGATTTTTAGGATTACCAACAATGTGGTAATCCACATCATTTGTATAACACAAATATACTAACCCTATAAATATTAGGTATTTTGACAATTTAACAATTTCTTTCACTTGATATTAGCACAGCTCAATATTAAAACACATGTGCATATTTGAAAAGCTTTCGAATCATAAAAAGAGCAAAATTATTAAAAAGTAGCACATTTCTACCTCAATATCAAACACAAATTTTATGTTTTCCTGGATTGCAGGCACAATTTGGTGCTTTCCCTTTTTCTCTAGGCACAGCCGACATGTAGTAAAGAGTTCATGATCCACTATAATCTTAGGATTCATTTTCACTCCAAACTTGGATGCTTAGAACTTTTTACTTCCTGTAAATGTAAAAAAGCTATCATGGGTTACCTGATAGAAGTAAAACAACCAAACAAATTAAAAGAATAGAATTTAAATGTGTGTGCCCACAGCCTCCACACACAAAAGATTTGAAGACTGCAGCATATAGTAACATAGAGGCATCACAGAACAGCCGTCTCGGTCGTGTCGATTTTAATGCCAAGGACCGCGAATAAATATATCATCATCAAGATAACCTGACACAGCACACACAAAGTACACCTTTGGTAGCTGGTGGGTTTTTGATATACTTTTTTGACATTCATGATTTAAAAATATGTTTATTGGTATAGAAATTAATGACATAATGAGAAACAGAATACTTAGCAGGATTTTCCTCAATTATTCAATGATTGGATTTATTGCATTTACCTCCAACTTTTAAGATTAAATAAATATTCAATTTAGTGATGGGTCTCGTTAAGAGGAAAATAACTATTTATAGCATGTATTCGGCCAATAATTCCAACAAAGTTTTTCATTCTCTGCATAAAATTGTTTGGAAGAAAAATTTCAAAAAATAAACTATTCTTTTGCGAAATGGAAACAAAATTGAAATTAAGGAAAGTAAGGAAGCAAGTGTCAACTGTCACTATTAATATGTCAACTATTTTTTTTATATGGCGACGGCTTAAAATCATTTGCCAGTGTCAAGTTAAAGTCAAGTTATAAGTTGTCAACACCATATTTCTAAATCGTCAAGTCTTAAGTCTAGTCAAAGTCCAATTAAATAGTCAGTGCAGTCAATGAGTCAAGTCAGTTGATTCAGTAAAGTGGTTTCAGAAATTCAGAGTTCCTAAAGAGAAAAAACTACAATTAATGTGTCAACATGGGATTATCGTAACCCAAATCTCTGGTTTCCTAGTATAGTTATTAGACCTAATGTAAAAATACATTTAAGGTACATATTTATTTTTTATTCTATTTTACCCCATACAAAAACATTGTGCATACAAGCCATAGAAGACACCAAACTAATTTTTTTACTGCAAAATTTTCGAAATTACCCCATCGGGGACTCAGATGTCCTCAACATTTGGAGCAAAGAAATAAATAGCCAATAGGTAAGAACAATAAAAAAGCCAACATTATTGTATTTATTTAGTACCCAGCAAAACTATAACTAACGAACTAAAATAGGAACACATTTTTGGTTTAAAATAAAAATAATTTTTACTCAGTCTCGTAAAATAAGCTTTCCGCTGCGAACACAATTTTGGACTGAAGATTAAACAAGAAGAATGTAAATTATGACCTGGGTCACACGAGACAAAATAAATTTTCTGTATCTAATTATAATTGTGTATTATCACTGTACACAAACTCTGCAACTTTTTAATTTAAATTCTCCCTTCTAGCAAAAAGCTCATAATTCTTACAATGGTAATGGTTATATTTTTATACTAAATTAATTATTATTGAGTATCATCATAAATGTATGTACTTAGGGACCTAGGCACCCTTCGGATGCTTACCAGTTCAACTTAATTAGCTAAATCAAAATTAAAACTAAATTAAAAAAAGGAAGTAGTTTTCAATTGCAGAGAAAAGGCTAGGGCCTTAGCTCTGCATTTGAAAACCACGTCTACTATAACTTAAATTTTTAACAAAAACATAAAAAAACGGCCAATAATTATTAATAACGCTATTAAATATAATTATTTGTATTACTTACAAACTATTTTATTAGGTAGTATCACAATTAAATATTTGAACAATTAACCAGATTAAATTAGCAAAAAAACTGTCGGAGGCAACAATAAAAACTTTCAACTCTCAATAGTAGAACTATTAAATGTAAAAATAATAAAAATTAAGAGTATTCAGTCATTACCATGATTGAACAAAATGTAATATTAAACAAAAGTAAAATTATAAAACATAACCACACCACTTAGGTCCTTACACCTAATAGTAAGTAAAGTTATTATTCAAAAATATAATGTGTCAGAGTCTTTAGCTAAAACATATTCTTTTTCATTGCTTATGCATTTTTGTAAAGTAATTTTCTTAACAATTATTAACTCTGTAATAACGTCATGATCAATTTTTTTAGTCATTTTAAATTTCAGTTCTGGGTTTTTAATGGTTTTCAGATAATTGACAGAATAAAATATATCTCCGTCCTTTTGTATAATATCTTTAACAAATCCCACGTAGTATGTTCATTTCTTTCTATTATAGTATCGTGTCAAAATTGAGTCGCCAATGCTGTAAGTTTCTTTTGTAGCTTCAGCCTTATTTTCACTAATATTTGGTACAATACTTTCAATATTATATGCTACTTCTTGTTCTCTCCTTTTCATTACTTTTTCTTTTTCAGTTTTATCCTTATTCATTTCTTGCAAATCTGCGTCATTGTTCTGTTGAGTTTGTTTGATTTTTTTTGAGTTGATTTTCTTTTAAGTTATGCTGCTTTGAAATAAACTTATTATCATCAGTCTTGTTTATGTCCTTTGAAGCTAAGTATTTACTGTTTTCTTTTCGTTTGCTCTTTTTTCCGACGCCTTTATTTTTAGTTTTGGTGAGAGTATTTCCATATTCATTGTTAGATACCAAATTGCTTGTATTTTGTTCACATATTTCTTGTAAATCTGAAATTGCCAGAATGTTATGGCACATATCGGTGTCAGTATTATTAATTTCCATATCAAAATCTTCTTCCCAGATTTCATCCATAAGTGTCCCATAGTCATTAAAGTCGCTGTAAATACTCATTTCATCAGAAATACTTGTTAAAGAATCTGAATCCGAACCTTTCACTTTCCTGTTTTTGTTTTTCTTATCCGCCTTTTTATTTTTTTTGCTGTGTTTGCTTGGTATATCAATATCAAATGTCTTTCTCTTATTTTTACTTTTACTTTCTAATTTTTTGACTCCATCTCTTTAATTTGTCTTTCTCTTTCTTCTACTACTTTCCTTGCAGTTTTGACTTCGCAACCCTTGTCCACTCGTTTTTTCTTATCTGTTTGGTTAATATCTTTTTTATCTTGTCTTATTTTGTCGAGTAAAAGTTCTTCAAAACGTTAGAAATTATTTTTATTTTAGGCTCACATTTTTCAGTTCCTCTTACTTGTAACCAAAAATGTACAAAATGTGTACAAAACCAAAAATTTGTGGCTAAAACCACTTCAGATTTACGAGCATGTCTGCTCGTAAATCTGAAGTGGTTTTTGCCACAAATTTTTGGTTTTGTACGTCTGTTCTGGAATGTTTTGTTACAAAGATTTCCTCTCTAAATCCAGAATCAACTTGTTCGGTTGGAGTTCTTTGTTTGTCGGAATCAGGAGCAGAACAATATTGAGAATTTGTTGGTTTAGAGTTTCTTGTTCTTCATCTTGTTGGTCTAGTGTATCTTTATTTTTGGAGCAATGGGCAATAGCGTGATATTGATTTGTGGTACTTTGTTCTTTGTGAGTCAGTTGGAGAATTATATTGAAAATGTCAACACAAATTGTTATTAGAGAATTTGGATTTTAAAGACCTTTATGGCATTGTTCTGCTTTGTATCGATCTCTCTCGATCGTCTCGATCGTATTTATCTTCGGAGATTCCTTGAGCATCGAACGGATAAATGCCAGTTTTTTTTAAATCCGTTTTTGATTATTTCTGGACTTGATTTTTGCCACGTTTGGGCAAAAGTTTGCGTAACTGTCTGTCTGTCTGTCTTTCGGGTATACGTTCGGGGCATATTCAACCTAAAAAATCATACTAATATTAAAATTAAAATAGTCCGACAGTTTATTACGCTTTCACGCAAAACTACTGAATGGGTTTTAATAAAATTTGTTAAGGTAGTAGTTAAGGCTGTGCATTGAAACATAGGCTACATTTTATGTGTTCCCGCGGGATACTGTATTTAAGCGGGCGGAGTCGCGGGCAATAGCTAGTACTTTATAAACGACGATAATGTGACTAAAATTTCAATAACTAGTATTCATGTTTACTTACCTTTGCATCGGACAGCCTCTGACTGTAATATAAAAAGCGAGCAGTTGACACCTGCAAATAGTAAAAATGGCTTCTTCACTCAAACCATTTTTATATAGGTAATCTTTAACCCTGTTTTTTTATATTAACAACAATAAAAATTGATTCTACACTATTCAAAAATACGTTTTGAAACTCTCAGAGTCGAAACTCGACTCTGTATTTTCATTCGTTTATGTTTGTTGGTATAGGCAGGTAAATATTTTATATGTTGCGCACCCCTGACAACAGACTATGAAAAAATTGTTGGGAAAATTTACCCCACCCCCGTTAACAAATTTACTCCACTGGGGTCATTTCGAATGTTTATTAAAAATCATAGTTAGAGCAACATAACCTATTTTTAAGAAAGCAAAAAACGTCAATTTTTTTTTTAAATAAACAAAATATTAGGTAACTTACCTAATTTCTGTGTAAAACAATACGGGGTAATTTCAATAATCCCAAAAAAATAGAGGCGTTTTGCCTGAAATAAAAACGCATATTAAATACTTACCTTATTTGAAGCTTACCACACTGAGAGAAGCCTTATCTGTTTTCCGGTTTTATCTCTTTTTCTAACGCTTTCTATCTCTCTCTTCCAATTCCCTTCCCAACACCAACAGGGCACGAGCTTGCAAGCTTGCTATTATTTGAAGCTTACCACACTGAGACGTGTTTGTTATCGCCTGGTGTAGGGGAACGCCAATGTGAATTTGGAACTATGTAATAGGTTACCAAACAGTAAAGTTATATTCTACTTACGAAGGTTGGAAAAGTATGCTTAACTATTAAGGTGGAATTGGAATCAATATTAAATATAAATATAAAATAATGAAAGTATTGTTAAAGGAGCTCAGTTTTGATATAAAGAAAGAGTACCTTAGTATAATGGTAAACCACAAAAAATAAAAAAATAAAATATATAATATGATAATAATAACACTGAATCATACGTCATTACATTGAAGAAAATACTCCAAATATAATCAAAATGTACAAAAATCACATAACTAGTTATGATCATGCTCAGACCAAATAAAAAGTATAAGTTATTTGATCTGAGTGATCATGATTTAAAATCGTCTTAATTCACGTAGTCAAACTTATTGGTGACATTACTATAATTGCTATCAGATGCTAGCATAAAAACGCGTGAACGTATTACTAGAGCGCCAATTACCTCTAGAGAGAATTTCGTCCAGGGGTAAGTTATTAGCCCAATTTTTGGATGGAACAGCCGAACGTATGCTTCCAGGGGGAGCGTTAATGCTCGCATCTGCCAGCACAGATTTGATCCAGCCTGCGATTATGGTTCGGCTGGCGCTTTTTACTTTACCTCTAATCATAAGAAAGAGGTTTGTACAATTATTCAACATCCGTTTATCATGGTGCTGATGGACCAATGCTTTTACCCAAAATACCGGGTTTAAATTTTTATTATTAGAATTTGACAAAAGCCTCCAACCGGACTGTCTATAATTAGCATTGTCGGTCTTTGAACCAAACAGGGGCCATAAAATTAAACTGTCACTCTCATCAATCAGATGATCTGAATCAACTGCCAGTAATGTCAAATCATGGACTACCTGAACACAAAAGAAGCAGGGTTGCAGTATGTCGAGAAACAGCAAATGCACTCTTTTCGTCTATATTAACCTTACTAAGAAAATAAGCCAATTTGTCGACATCCCACACAAAACGATTAAGAGTTACAGGTTTAGACAGGGCAATCGATTTTAAGATATGCTTAACTAAGACGTGCGAACTGAGTTTTCCATTGTCTTCAATATTACATAAGGTAGACACCACAGATTTGTGAACCAGTATTGTGTTGTATGACAATTTGTTAACAATGTGCAGATCTGCGAGGTATCTTGCCAAAACAGATCCGCTAGGGTGCAGAGGATCAAGATCGTGACTGCATGCCCAATTTACCCATCTCTTCCATGCAATTTCGTAAGTTTTATCGAGGACCTCCAAGAAGATCTGAGCAGTTGCACTTGGTTCTCAGTCCAATCATTCAGACTCCTTGCCCACCCCCACATTTCCAAATCTCTAAAGTCATTTCCTAGCATCTGGTCGGTGGTAGACCCGTTGCTGTATCTATTAGGCTCCGATCGAGATTCTAGATTGTATATGGAGCCGCTAATGCACGGCTCTTCAAATCTGCCCTCCAAAAAACTCGATTCCATCGTGGGACTACGATCAGATATAAACCCCGTGCCGAGTGGAGGTGAGATAGCACCTTCGGTATCAAGTATGGCGGTGGGAACAGCCACGCTAGGTGATAGTTCCACTGCCGGGAAAATGCATCGTGGAACACTGCCTGACTGTCGTTCAGATCTAGAGACACGTAATTGGAGACCACATGAGCTCGATTCGACGCTAGTAAGTCTATTACTGGTATTCCGAATTTGATAAATATTTTCTCTGTGCACGTCTGAAGGAGATGCCACTCCGATGCCATCTTGTGTTGCGAAAGGTGATCGGCCGTACTGTTGAATATGCCGGGTAAGTATTGGGCTGTCAGATTTATTTGAAAGCGATCCAGGACTTCGAACACTTTGTAAGTCGTCACCATTAGTGGGAGTGATTTCATCCCCCCCTCGTTTCGCAGATACGCTACGACTGTTTTGTTGTCGCACTGGAAGAGAGTCGTTGTTTGAGCGAGTAAGTGACCATGACTTTCGAGAACCTTTAGTATTGCCAGCATCTCTTTCATATTGCAGTGAAGATGATGTTCTGCAACGCTCCAGCTTCCTGCCAGGGACTGATCGTCTATTTGTGCTCCCCAAGCTATGTCGGAAGTATCTGTTGTTACAAAGTGGGTTGGTGGTGGGAGATGGATTGCAGTCGATTGGTGACATTCGTGAAACCACCACGTTAGTTCTATTGCAACTTCGTCTGGAATATGCACCATCCATCTAGCTGGGGTGTGTAGCAAAGGTTTGAGGAACCTGAGTAATGCTCGAAGGTGTAACTTGCCCCTGGGTACGACGAAGAACGCAAAGTTCAACATGCCTATTAGGCTTTGGAGGTTTTCCAAGCATATTTTGCCAAGAGTTAACATTTCCGTAATTTTCCTCTTGATTGTAAGGATTTTGTCTCCAGGAAGGCATTTTGTGTTGGTACAAGGATTCCACACGATGCTTAGGAATTCTATCACTTTCAATGGATGAATCAGAGATTTTTCCAGATTTATTTGCCAGCCTAGATACTGGAGGCGGTTCAGTAAAATTTGACAATGGTTCTGCAGAGTGCTTTTTTCTTGATGTGCAATTAGAAAATCGTCGCAATAGACGATCACACGTAGATTTTGGACCCGCAACGTCTGTGCGATCCAGTTGGTCAGAGATGTGAACACTCTGGGAGCAGCATTGAGGCCGAAAGGAAGACAAGTAATTTCCAAGAGCTCTCTTTGATAGATTAGACGTAAAAAGACCCCTGTGACCCAAGGCAATCGGAAGATGAAAGTATGCCTGCGAAATGTCCACCTTGCACAGCCAATCGTTCGGCTGAAGAAAGCTTGGCACACGGACCATGTTTATAAGGCTGAACGGTTTTGTAATTACGTATTCGTTGAGAGCTTTTAGATTGAATATTGGGCGATCGGACCTGTCGCTCTTGGGCACTAGAAACATCGTTGACAGAAAACTCGGCGAGCGTCGCGCTACTTCTAGTACACCCTAATTTTTCATCGTGTTTATAATAGCCGTTATTGACTCCGACTCTCTGGTCACAAAAGTGTTGCTCATCGATGGGGGCATCATTAATGGTGGCTTTCGATAAAAGGGTATGCGATACCCTTTTATTATACGAAGCAGAGATTGAGGTGCACCTAGTTTCACCCAACGATGATGATACTGACTTAACCTCCCTGCCTTGAAGCTCTGCGAGTCAGAACTTTTGTTTTTTTGACGAGGAATGGTAATCAGAGGGGCCTCCAGTTCGTTTTCGGCTGACCCTCCCCTGGCCGGGTTTGTTCTGGCTGCTTCCAAGCGGACGAAAGGAGTTTTTGAAGTAGCTTCCCGTGCGACGGTCAGCGTTGTGATAATTTCTTCCTTTTGAAGAACATCCGTGAGTACAGCCTTGCGAAGGCTGGTGGTATTGTGCGCCCTGCGAGGGCTGGTATTGTGAGTTTGCTGGTCCAGCTCAGCCAACTCTATTGGTACCCTGCGAGGGTCCTGTATAATGAGCCAACCCCTGCGAGGGGTGGCGAAATGCCTTATTAGGTCCTGCATGTGAAGTAGAACCCGTATTAGGTCTGGTCAGACTAAAAAATGTATTTTTTACTCCTCCGAATTTCCTTAGGGCTGACGTGAAATTTTCAGCGCCAAACAGATGTCGATCCGATGGCGGGATCTTGCGGAGGGCTGCTTTTACCAGAGGGTCACGGACTTGATTAGTAATTCCATCTCGCCACATCTGAATCACTTCAGCCCGATGTCCACAAACAAGTTGTAGCAAATCAGATGAAACCTTATGACACTCACCTTGGGAAAATAACTCTGTCACTTTTTCGTGAAGCGACAATGGGCTAATACTTTGTTCTTCACGAGCCCATGCAAGTAGGTCTGTTAGTGACGTAGCTAGTGCCTCTCTTTGTTTGAGAGCACAGAATGTGATAGCTGCGTATGCCTTGTCCGCATACGTTAGGTGCTTCAACTGGTCATACGCCTTAATTTCGTAGTTGCAATCGAGATCAACGAAGCCTGGGGTGTGATTATATAACTTTTGCACCTCTGCGTACCTTACCTCACTCCATTCGCTCCTATTGAAGTACTGTATTTCATTTAAGTTTTTTACGAAATTATCCGATGCTTATCCGGCGGGTTCCTTTAATTTTATTTTAAGGTCAAATTTAAACTGCTGCTGCTCGTTATCTGGTGAAACACTTACGCCGTCCCTGTCTCTGTATATAATTCCGCTTACGTTATCGTCTAAGACATCACTGTCATCACCACGTGGCGGCGCGGGCGGCGGCGGTATCTCACATATATATACTCGGAATTGCTCGACAAGCCACCGTAACATGAAATTTGGTTACGTAGTTCCATTAATTCATTTGTCAGAATAGTAATACGATTATCTTCAGAAGAATTATTTCGTTTATTCTTCTTATACCTACGATGATGACGATGACCGCGTCGCTTAGAGCGTTTTTTACCGCGATCGGACTCCGATGAAACGGTCGAGCTTGAAGAGCTTGAACTACTGGAAGTACTACTACTACAGGTACTAACGCGGCGCCTACGATCGATCGTCTTCCATTTTCTGAAACAATATTCTTAACTCGACCAAAAGAAATTTAAAGTAAATGAAACACACTAGTGAGTAATACGTACGCGATAATGTAAAAGACTAGTCATGCGTAATTTCAGTTCGAATTTTGACAGCCGTTAACAAAGAAAACTACGGTAGATACGGTATAATTGATATCCAGATGCGCTTAAAATATCTAAGACTTAAAACATGTACTTAGTTTCGTACGTTAACACCGTTATAATGTCCAAATAACAAAAAAAAATCATTGTGTTCACTTACATGATTAGACTTGACACGATCGGAACACGGAGGAATAATATGGACTTAAAATCTATTTTTAGAACTTACGTTACACTAAACACTTATTTTAGTTCTTGTAGGTTCGGAAAACAGAACGCCAATGACGGATGGCGCCGAGCTTGCAAGCTCGTGCCCTGCTGGTGTTGGGAAGGGAATTGGAAGAGAGAGATAGAAAGCGTTAGAAAGAGAGATAAAACCGGAAAACAGATAAGGCCTCTCTCAGTGTGGTAAGCTTCAAATAATACTGGGATTTAATGATAAAATTGCACTTGGCGCGAAAAAATGAACTTAGCGCACCCGCACTCCCAGCTGACGGCTCGAGCGAACTGAAGCGGGGGAGGCGATTAAAATGACGTCTCGGTGAATGTTGCCAGAGCACAAAATTACTTTCTGTTTGGTAGTTATTTGCCATTTTCGGAATATCCCCATATTTTTTTCTTCCGAAGTTACCCCAATGCACCTTATTTAGATTGACGCAATTAAAAATTTTAAGCAATTAAAAAATATTGCCCATCTCTTTCTCGCAAAACGATTTGTTACGTCACAAGTTTGCTACCGCCATACATTTTGTAATGACAAATGTATGGCGGGTGCAACTCGTGACGACACAGGCCGATATATCGCTCTTTCATATTGTAAATTTAAATTGTTCAAATCTTCGTTATTTATTATGATAGGTAATGTAAAAAGGCATGTTGTCTAACATGCCTTTTGTTTTTTAATCTGAACTTCCGACTCTTAAGGTTCCCGCCCTCTGGGCTAATTACTTGATATGGCCTGAGGCAAGCCTGAGGATAAGGCAAAGTTCAAGGACAACTTGAGACTTGATTGACCCTTAATTCCAGTGTTTCAGTATATTGTCGTTAGCCAAGTGTTTGTTACAAATTTGATTAGTTACTTACGTACGGAGTTTAGTTATGGCGCGGGTCGCGGTTACCTCCTTATGTTATATGTGCACGTTTTTGTTAGCCGGGCAGAAGCTAGAGGTCGAAAGATCACAGTATCAAAAATACGTCACCTTCTGAGACGAAAAGCTGGCTTAAATCAAAAACTGCAGAAACTGAATATGCAGAGACTGAACAACTTGTGGATGTTAGTAACACTAAAAGGGGAAAATAAAATCATAAAATATAATAAATCAACACACACCAACACGCACACACACGTACAGACACAGCCACACCAGACACACTCACTGACAAAAATAGTCAAAGTAAAATTTCATTAGGTATCCCCCATAACGAATTTGAATTGATGTACTTACCAAATGCAATGAATAGCTTCAATAATGTAATCTAATCCAATATTTTTTTATTATTTTAATCTTACATATTTCGCTTGACTTACATAATCTTAAATTTTATTTTCTTTTTTGTTCTGACTTGCTGTTGAACGCAACGCGAAAGTGAATTGGCAAAATATTGTAACCTATTTACTTATAATACTAGCTGGTACCTCGTTTGCATAGAACTGACGAAAACGGAACCCTAAGGGGCGATTTCACCATTCACAATAAAAACTGCGTTTTATAAAACTAAGTTCTCACTAAGCGCGTTCATGCGTCGAGATCAATCTCGTTTTACGTCAAACGGATTTCACCAGCAACTGTTTGATTGCGTTTATGAAATCTGAGTTTAAGTGATGTGACATGATGCGTTTAGAGGTTGCATCATTTTGAAGCGTCGTTACGCCATTTTATTAACAAAATGGCAAGAAACGGCACATGTAGTAACTAAACGCAACTATCAAAACTGTCATCTTGACATTTCGTCCTTCTTTTTATCCGTCAATATGACAAATTTTTCGTCAAAACTTTTCATACCTACTTTGGTTGAGTTCGTTTCGAGTTTTATTGATATATTTTATTTAATTGCTATACCTACCTCCTAGATTTTGAACCTTCTATACACGACGACTTCTGCGCTCATAACGGACTTGATTCTTCTACACTTCACATACCTTGGCTTCGATCAACTAATAAAGATGGCAAACGTGCTTAAAGGAAAAGAGATCCAGCTTTTTCAGCTTCTGAAAAAATGTGCTTAATAGAGCCAGTGGAAAAATATTTTAATATCGTTGAATCGAAAAAAACAGATGCTTATAAGCATCCGTTTTAAAAACAAGCAGTGGGGCAAAATAGCTATTGAATTTAATACCATCTCCAGCGTTCATCCGAGAGACTGGAAAGTGTTGAAAAACTGCTGGGAGAATTTAAAAAAAAGGGCTAAGCAGGAACAAACCCTTCGCAACCAGCATTTTTTGGCAACAGGTAACTACTACACATTTTTTTTGTTTCTTATAATATGGATATATTATATGAATACTGTACTCCCTTATAGAATTTGCATAGTCAGGTTATAGTTTTTAACTTTTGATTATAATGCTAAGCATAGATTTGATCCTACTGACAAACTGCGCAAGCAGTTTTGCATCTAGTCAATGTCTGGCACATTTAATTTATAATAATAATAGTATATTTTATGTAGGATTGGAGCCAGTATACTCCTACAATGCTGCTGCAAAATATAACCCCGCGCTGGTGGAGCCCTCGTCACCAATTCTGCACATCCAGTATGTAGTACATACCTGAGAGTGTAGAGGCCACCTAGGAACAGCAAGCACCAATAGCCCCACCAAGGTTAGCACAAATCATAATAATTTGTAGCAATATATTCTTATGTATCTGTTCAAATGTTTTATCTTATCTAAGGCTTATTTTATGTATATGTCACCGTAAAATTTTACGGTGACATATACATATTATGTACTTGTATTAATAGGTATAAAGTAACAATTTAACTGTTTATGTGTAAAATACAATAATTATATTATATTTTATTATATGCAGGGTGGCACCAGTAAATGTGGCATCAACCAGTCGCAGGAGACCGACTTTAAGGAGAAATGAAAATTTTAATACAGAAAGGGTAAACCTAATACTAATGACAAAAACGCATGCAGAGGACGAGCACGAAATGCAAATGAAAATATTAAAATTACAAGAAGAAAGAGAAAAAGAAATTTTAATTCAAGAAAAATTTAAAACTGAACAAGAAAAATTAAAATTAGATATTTTAAAATTACAGTTAAGGAAACTAGAAGAATAAAATATTTTAAGAAGTTTTATTGTTTATTTTATAATCAAATTAAAATCCTGTAGGTAAAATAAAAAAAATACTAATTACATAAAACAATTTACAAAGTATGTTGATAATTTGCACTGATTGCTTTGAATTTTTATGATGAAAGAGTAACATCACAATCAATTCAATCATATTTTGAATTCAAACAGATGAAATAATGATGAATCCACAATGTTGTACACCACTCCAACATACTTGTTATCTTGCTAATCTGAAAAGAAAATTTGATTACTACAATAAATAATTTTTGAAGAGCTTTTAACTATTTGTATAATATTAAGTAATAACAAATACATAGTTATAAATTTTAATATTGTTCCCTTAGTAATTCTGCTAATTAATTCCGAGTCAACTAAATTTAATGATCAACAAAGCAATATATTCTACTTTAGCACCTGTAATATTTGCAATACAGACTACAAATTGATATTTAAAACTTACTCTGCAAAGTAGCATACTAATTCACTGCGCCTTCTATGATTTGGATTGTGTCTTTGCATTCTCTGTTCCTCCATTTATCCAGTATTAATGTTGCCAAGAGCTAATATAGTTTCCCAAGATGCAGTATTTATTACTTAGCTGCCATTGGGAGGTGTGTCTTCACTACTTCTTCTAGCAATATTGTGCAAAACAGCTGTTGCAATAATTATTGGGAATGAATTTTGCACTGTCACTCCTAAACCAATAGCCATGGCTGGGAAAAGCCTTTTCCATACTCCAAACAATCTTTCTACACAATTTCTTGTTCTAATGTGAGATTCATTATACAAATTTTCAGCATTAGTGTGGCATTGTTCTAATGGGGTCATCATGTAACTGATACATGCATACCCTGCATCTCCTACAAGAATTGCATTGCCATATTTGTGCTGTTCAAACATGGCTCTTCTGTAACAATTGTTAAAAATATATGAATCATGTGTGCTTCCAGGCCATCGAGCGAATATATCAGTAAACTCCAATTTTGAATTGCAGATGATTTGATTAGTTATATTTTTGATGCTTGGGAGAGGTCGCAGGATGCTCTAGGAGTTTTTTGCGATCTCTCTAAGGCATTTGATTGCGTGCAGCACACAACATTGATCAGGAAACTATGCCATGGAGTAAGGGGACCAGCACTCGTCCTCTTAAAATGTCCTCTTATTTATCAAATAGGACTCAGAGGGTTGAGATAAATGGAAAAAGATCCACAGGTACCAAAATTGAGATGGGGGTCCCACAAGGATCCATTTTAGGACCCTTTCTTTTTCTAGTCTATATAAATGACCTACCATACCTCATTAATGGACAAAACAGGATAGTCTTATTTGCCGATGACACGTCACTTACTTTTAATATAAATCGCCAAAACTCAGGCTATGACGAAGTAAATAATTCTCTCTCAAAAATAGTACACTGGTTTAGTGTTAATAATCTTTTGTTAAATAGCAAAAAAACTAAATGTATAAAGTTCACGTTGCCAAATGTAAGGCAAACTGAAACCAATGTTCTATTGAATGGAAAAGGTATGGAACTAGTAGATACAGCTGTCTTTTTAGGTATAACTTTAGACGCAAAACTACAGTGGGGCCCTCATATTGTTGGGTTGGCCGACAGACTCAGTTCAGCAGCATTTGCAGTGAGTAAAATAAGACATTTTTCAGACGAAAATACAGCAAGACTTGTATATTTTAGTTACTTCCACAGTATAATGTCCTATGGCATTCTACTGTGGGGAAATGCTGCCGATATAAATACTTTATTTGTGCTGCAGAAGCGAGCTGTTCGGGCAATCTACAAGCTGGCCCCCAACACTTCATTAAGAGAGAAGTTTAAAGAAACTGGAATCTTAACTGTAGCTTCTCAGTATGTTCTATCAAATGTATTATATGTTAAAAAAATTTAAACCTATTCAAAAAGAAAAGTGACAACCACAATAGAAATACCCGAAATAAGCATAAGCTTGATGTACCAGTGACTAGACTTAGTAAAGTAAAGAACTCGTTTAAAGGCCAGTGTATACGCCTATACAATAAGATCCCAGAAAACGTTCAAAATTTTTCAATCAATAAATTTAAAAAAGTAGTTAAAGAACGTTTGTGTGCTAAAGCCTATTATAAAGTTAATGATTTTATGAATGATAGCACACCATGGGAATGAGGTGACCCCCTGCAAGGCTTCTTCTAAATTACATATATTATTGTACTCTTGTTATGTAGTTTTAGTCATAACATTGTTATATATGCCTTTTTTATATTTTAAAAGAACAATTTTCCATCTTTTTGATAAAAGATGGCCCCGCGCGAGTTTCTTACGCCGGTTCTTCTCGCCGGGCTAGTTCCCGAACCGGTGGTAGGCATCATGTAGATCGACGTTCAGAAAGTGTATGAAAATACCTATTTTGTATAAATTTTTTTGACTTTGACTTTGACTTTGATGGCTTGAATGTTGAGTGAAAAATAGTGTTACCTGTTACGAAATGTTTCTAGACAATCACCACCTAAAAGGAATGTTACTTTTATTACATTTATTTACCTATTAATATTATATATTTTAATATACCCATCAATATATTATATCTGTTTAATTATTATAGTTTAAGTTATTATATCAAGAAATTCATAAAGTTATTATTATGAATTATAAGTATTAGAAGCAATAGGTATATAAGAAATGATCCTGACCTGGGGATTTGATAAATTTCACATGAGTGCAATCTATACAATATTAATAAATAATATCTAGTGCACCAATAACATATAGAAATCGGGCACTCTTATAAAATTCTGTTTGGGTCTGGCGAATCTCATCTGGTGACTCGGGAAAGTAAATGAGCCGTAGTCGGAGACTAGCAATAGCAGCACTGACTCTGTACAATTCTGTATGCAGTAGAAGTACTAAATCCACATAAATCTGCGGCAGTCATTTGATAGCAACCAGTAGCATAGAAACGTAGAGCACATAACAACTGGTTGATAGGAGATATAATGTGATTCCTAAAATAATATAATAATTATATACAAATAAAACAAATCTATAGAAATTTGTACCCACAAGCCAAATTCAAAAGGTACCTACTTTATTAGTGAACAAGACTCGAGACTTACATATTTATGGGATATTCTAATTTATCCTCAATAGATTCCAAAACAGACAGAACCGTTGGTTTTGTAAGTCGAAATCTTATTACAAAGTCTTTGTCGTCTAGGGTATCAAAGTGTTCTTCTCTATCGCGTATCCATCTTGGACGTCGAATTACCACCTCTTCATCATAGCTTTTGTCAAAAGCTAAAGCTATTGCTCTTTTCATTCTAGATATAGGCAAATTCTAACTACAACTTTATTAAAATTTATTAGGAAATAAAAGTAAAATTGTAAAGAAAATAATGTTATAATGACAGTGACAGCTCATAAACGGGTTTAGTAAAGATAAACCCTCGAACATTGGGCGTTTAGAATATAAGCTCGGCTTAGCTATAAACGCGTTTAGTTTATGTTGGTGAAATGCAATTCGGAGTTATAAGCGCGTTTAAACGCGCAAAGTGAGTTTAGGGTATACTGAGCGCGTTAAATTTCATTGGTGAAATCAGCCCTAAGATATGTTAATGAAATGTATAAGACTATGTTATACCTTATATCCTCAGCTATCTGCCTGTAAGTCCCGTGAAAATAGGTCCATCTGTTTCGGAGATTATCGGGAACAGACAAACAGACAAAAATAAAAAAGCTTTGTACCGTATATACTTTCATATGCATTAAGTGAAAAGCTGTTAATTTTAAATTACAGACACTTCAATTTTATTTATTTGTATATGTAGGTACATTTGGTTTGACTTAATCCTAAATCAAATTTATATCTGACTTAAATCTATTATTTTGACGAATTTTATTGAAATTTCATAATTGTATTATTTGTTCTGACCTGACTTTATATTCAAGCAGGACAATCAATTGCCTAACTTAATTAACTAACTGTAGCTGACAATAAAATATTGTTCTTGATTTGTTTCCATATTGTTTTATTTATGTAGGTATTTCCTGTGATACGCAAGTGCGCCAATTTCCAACCACAAGGAAAATTTATAGTTGTATGTATGTAAAAACCGGACCTCAAAGATACATGCAGGCTACGCCTAGTTTGGAGTTAGAAAGAAATAAATAAATAAAATTCATTTACTGTCATAATTTTAATTACCTATTATTCATTATAATAATAACACATCATTATGTTATAATTCTAAATATCAATCCACTAATACAATGGTTAAAACAAAAGTAACATTGTTACTCAAGTCCAATTAATTAACATAAAATTAATGTTGTTGACATGTCAATAAACATTCACAAATTTATTATTCTCACTGAATATTTTATTTATGAAGCATTTTATCATAATGCATATTTATTACATCCTGGGGAGAAAGTTTATTAGAAATAATTTAAGTAGAACATTTTCCACTGGCATGTTTTCATTTTAAGATATTATCACAGTACTAGTACTAATAAAATTGCAGTGTAAAAAACAACATATTTACAACAGATGGAAACCCCGGATGACGTCATACATAACAGATAACAATACGAAGTTAGAACATATTACACTAAAAACAAATTAGCTTATCTACGATGGCGACGCTTCTTCTTTTGAGGACGTGTACCATTTCCATTTTGAGCTTGACCATTTGAAGGCCCAGGAGAAGCAGCAGAAGCAGGCACCACGCTGGATGCCAGGGAGGAGTCTCCCGGAGTGACTATAAGTGGCCCAATGGCTATTATATCATGTTCGCGTAACGAGTTAGTGTTGTTGCCAGAGCGTGCGGGAGGCGCAACATAGCTAGCGCGCGCGGGGGGCGGGGGGACAACGCCAGGCGGAGGGACAGGTCCACGCGCGTTTAGATTTCTTAGAATGTCCCCCACATCAAATGCATGCCGTATGTCTTGCATTTGCCTTTCCGTTGTCTGAATGTTGGCCTGATGTTGCGATGTAAGCGTCGCTGCCGGTTCCCCTCCTGGACCGTTCAACGCTGCCCTCAGACGCTGACGCATGCGGCGGCGAGCGTTACGTGACAATGACGGTTGCTGCTCAACATTGCCATTACTCGCAGTCGGCTGTGCAGCTTCCACATTACGTGTGTTAGCAGGTGGGTTCATTTCGTTTTCAATGGCTGCAGTAATTTGGCGATCGATTACAGCGAGGGATTGCGATAATCTTGTGATATTGTTGTCAATGTTTTGAAGAAGATTGTTTGAGATAGTATTACCATTGTTTACACGGTTGGCAATCCTGAGCACGGCTCTCGGTTGTGATTGGTTAGCTAATTGATCCTCAGGAGTGCGGCGAATGCATAGTTTTGTGCTAATATGAGCTGGAGCAGTTAACGCTTGAGCATCTAAATCTTTCACGAGTAAACAATGGCCACGTTTCTTCAATGACCCTTCACAGGAACGAACTGACCAGACCTACAAAAAGTGTTAAATTATTAAGAAATTATTTCGCAAAAACCATAAATATTTAAACAGGGTTTAGCTACTGCAGTTGCTTGATAATTTTCTTAAAAGTGTTTCAAAATGTAGAAAGGTGGTTGTAAAGTGTTATTAGATAAAAAACCTAACCTAACCAAAACCTGTCAGGACAAAACCTATTGCGTTGTAATAGTTACGGAACTCTCCATAGGGTTTCCGTTTTCTTTAAAATACTTCAGTTATTATCCGATTTCGCTCAAAATAATTTTCCTATAGAGTTTTATCATGACATATCACTATAGAAAGTTACAAGTTTCTATCACTTATAAGTTATAGTTAAGAAATGCCAACTTAAAAACCACTTTGGAAGCCGATTACTCGAAAATAGTTAACATTGTAAGGGTCCTATAAAACCTTGCCTTTATTTGAAAAAACCTAATAGACGCTTCGCGCTAGCCGTTTTTGAGGTGGTAAGTGGAAAGAATTCTAATGTCACTGAATTTTTGCGTGTTGATAGAGTAGTCCTTAGGGATTAAATTATTAAATTTTGTGCTATTTCTGCCCATTGCGTTTTGCGAGCAATTATTTTAAGTGTTTTTTTCCATTTAAAGAAAACCCCATCTGTGTCTGACACTGTGTCGCACTGTGTCGATTAATTTTTTAAATGGAACACGATTCACGAATAACAAACACAGTGTTGACTGTGTTGCACTGTGAAAAAATGACTGCGTACAATTTAACACGTAAAATATTTTTTCATGGTGCAACACAGTTTACACTGTATCGACTTATTTTTTAAAATGGAAAACGCTCATTAATTGTAGTTAATTTTTTAAATGGCCATAAGTGGTAAAATTGATTTAAGGTTAAAAATATAAATGGTATCATATCTGGGACAGCTTGCAGAGTATGGAGACTTAATTTGTCATTATCGTCCAGTACGAAATGATCATAATATTATGGTCATTCCACACACGCACTCGCCCCGTGTTCGCACATACACGATAAAAGTTGTTTTTTTTTTATTATAATAAAAAATAAATTCCGTAGATAAACACGGTGAACCTTGTGGAAAGTGTTTTGTAACACCATAACCATCATAAAGACAAACTCTACTAACTAAAAAGTTTCATTTGTAGTTTTTATAGCGAGTTTGAGGAAAAAACAGGAATATATTTAAACGCAATTGACGAATGTGGCACAACTTTCTTAGACTCAGATATTAATACTCTGAACAGATTTTTAAGATTTTTTAAACATTAGAATGGTTGTGGACCTGGTGGGACCATGTTTCATATAGTAGCCAAATATGAGAAAACCCGTTTGAATATGACTTTTAATGCATTTATACATCGGTTACTCTTTCCTTAATATCGTGAAAGTAAAATTTTTAGCTATAATTAACTTTTCGGCCAATACCGATGAAAAAGACAAATACCGAAAATGCTACCAACGCACCATCCAAAATGGGACAAAATTAATTTTAGGCTTAAAAGTAGGTCCGGAGACAATAAAAAAATGCAAAAAATAAAAGACTAGAATTTTTGCACCCTCAAAACTTATCCAGACCGGTCTATCTTTTCGACGATACACGATGGGGTAGAATGAAAAAATATTTTTCATCCCCACTGTACATGTATGGTGAGCCACCACTAAAATACAAAATTATTATTATTTTATGATGCCAAAACCAAAATCTGTATAACTAACTATACCAAATTTCATCCATTTATATTCATAATTACAGATTTATTGAAAAACTTAATGAATAGCATTAATAATATTTATTTGAAACTGTATATTTTACACACGTGTCAAAAAAATTGTTTAGCCATTGCGCAACTTGATTGACAAAGTTTTGATACAGGTTGTATAAACTTTACGGCGATGAAGGCATTTTACCTAAAAGACAGATTGATTATGTTAAAAAGTACGTGATTTTTTAAAACCATAACCACCAATTGGCTTAACAAAAGGATCTAGAACACGCTGGATCCAAGCTGATGTCATTATAGATGGGCAAAACTCCCAGGCGTTTTGGGCAGAATTCCCTAAGTGCCCAATAAATTCCTGCCCGTGGGCATAAATATTTTGTTACAAAGTAAACTGAATAATTTGATATTTTGTTTCCTAAGCTGGCCTAAACTATTACATTAAGCTTAATATTTTTCTTCAAAACATTTTTTAATAAATTCTAGATTATTTAAATGTTTTATGAGTTTACCTTACACCTTTTAGCACCAATTTCAACATTTTACTTATTTTTTTTTTTTAATTATGATTTTGCGTTATTGATCTCATAATATCAAAAAGTACAGCGTGAAATGAATATTGCATAGTATTATTATTAAAACATTTGACAAAAAACATCTTCATACAAGAAAAAAGTTACTCTATGGCCATCTTCATTTCAGAAGGTTTGTCTAATAATATGACAAAATCGTCTCTCCGTAGCCAGTGCGCGCATACACTAATACATATTAAGATATTTTACTTTTAATAAAGACTAATAATTATTCAGGTTAAAGTATGTTTTTCTACTTAACCTTTAATTATTCCACCTGAAAATAAATTTACCCGGCGAGTTCTGAGCCGGCTATCGATAACAATGGGTTCTCGAATGTTTTTTAGCTTCTTCTAGCTCAAATTATTCGAATACAGTGTAAATTTTATTTATGCCCAGTGATTGAGCATAAAAATATAAATGCCCAAAATGCCGGATTTTTTCCCAGTCTGCTCGCCGGGCATAAAAACTTTGCTATCTCTAGATGTCACTAATACTGGAGGCGTGGGAGAGCTCACTGTGATCTCTCCAAAGCCTTTGATTACGTTAACCATCAAAAACTCCTTAAGAAACTTAGTTTTATGGAATACGTGACCCAGCATTACATCTTAAAAAGCCTTACGTATCTAATGATACGTAAGGCTTTTTAAGATGTATTACATCTTAAAAAGCCTTTAAGTATCTAATGATACGTAATCTACAATGTATAGGTATTAACTTATTAAGGATCAGGGTCATTAGTTTAAATTGGCGTTCCTCAGGGCTCTATACTTGGTTCATTTTTGTATATAGTCTATGTAAATGACCTTCCATATAATATTATGTTAGACGAATTTTATTAGTATTGTTCGCGAAGGATACCTCAGTAATATGCAAGGTGGATCGTAAAGATAGTCAGCTATTGCAAGTTACCAACACATTAAGAAACCTTTCTATGTATTCAAACAATCTTGTCCTTAATGCGAAAAAAAAAATGTACCTATCAGATTTCCTAATGTAAAAACAATTGTATCCGAAGTTATTTACAGAAAAGATAATAAAACTAACTCAACTTATTTCTTAGGCATTCATATAGACAATGGAAAAACACTTCAAAAACCTTCGGCATCGGCAGCAGACTTAGATAATGAAATGTCGTATGTATGTATATATGAATATTAAAATTCTGACTATACCCTTTCTATACATTTACGAAATCATTATGTATTCATGAAAGAAAAATGTGATTACTGATTACCGTAGTAAAACAATAATATATTAAAAAGAAACAAAAATAAACTGCAGATTGTTAAATATCGCTTGAGCAAAACAAATAAGTCCTTTATGGGCAACTGTATATGATTTTATAATAAAATACCCAAATACCCAATAAAACAGTTTGCTTGCCAGAAACAAAACTTAAAAAACTACTCGAAGAACTGCTTGTTGAAAAAACTTACTATAAAATTGACCATCACTTAATAGACAAAAATGTTTAGATGTAAATGTAATTGACTTGCTTATATACTAGTTGTCTTGTCTCGTTTACTGTATTTGTGTTTATTTTTGTTGTTGTTGTAACAAATAACAAATATTATGTATAACCCTTCTAAGATTTGTATTGTATTTAAATCTTTATTAGCGTCAAAAAGTGTTTTTATGAACCCATTATGAAGATTTTTTTTGACTTTGACAGAACCCAGAAAGGCAGACACGGACGGTGGACGGACAGACAGACAGACAGACAGACGGACGCACAGAGCGAAACTATAAGGGTTCCTCGAGTACTACGGAAGACTAAAAATATAAATAGTCAATCACATTTTATGCTGTGATGTCATGTTCCAATAAACAAAACTAAGTTGTACTTGTCAAGGGTAACAGAGATTTGTGCCATATGATTCAGTCTAATGTCATTTTGCATTAGGTCCTTAATTAATGTATTTAATGTTATATTCACTTACACAATCTGAAAAAATCGCTTCACGGTCATTGCCACATACAGTAACCGTATAATTAAATGCGTGAGCAACCCATGGTGTGGCAGCCATTGATAGCCAAGCAAAGACAGAATCACCTGAAAATAAGGAAATATTTGATAATAATTTGTTGATATCCTATTATTATCCCGTTTATGTAAAAAAAAAAATTCTACTTCAAAAGAAAAATTGTGTATCAAGTGTTAGAAATATTTTAGTATAAGCACTAAAACTGCCATGGCCACAATGGCCAAGACTTCTAGTAGTAGATTGGTTGTGCATGGGATACAACAAGCAATTGCTTTTATATTGTTTAGTGGTAAAGACTAAGCTGTATTAAAGATTGTTACAAAATTCATACTTACTAGATATTTCTATGATTAAAAAGAATATGCCCATATTAGCAATACGAATTGCAGTTACAAGTCTACCAGGTGTGGTAGAAATTTGCCATGCTTGTAAATATTCTCCATTTTCAGTTCGACCCTTAAAAGAAAGAAAAATTAGTATGTACAAAAAGAGGTGACTTGAGGTATTTTAACTCTTGTAAAAATTGTATGCTATACAAAAACAACCCCAACTTCAATTGTGATTTGTGATGTGTCACATGTAACAGGTATTTTATAATGACATCATATATTAGGTGTGACAGTGTTCAGTATGGAATGGAACTATCGCTTATGCGCAATTAACTATCGCAGCTAATCATGCATACAAATGTCAAAATTTACTGATTTTGCTTAAGCTGTGTTAACATTAACCAATTAAAATAAGCAATGTAGACAAATGTACGCACACACAATGCATCACCATCTTAACGCATTTAGTCAATCATAAAATTACAATCTTACCTCCAGCAAATCAGGACGGTGGTAGTATCGAAGATGATTAAGTAAACGGGCAGCTGGTAGTCTTTCATAGTTTCCATTTTTACAACAAAGACAACGAAATAGTCCTTTGCTTGATTGAGGTGTACTGGCTGGTAGGTTCTATAAAGATGTTAAAAATATTAAAACTTGTTTCATATACATTTTATTTTATGTTTCATATTACAAGTATTGACCCTTATTTCTAGGCTGACAATCATATGATGACGAGCCTTTAAATAAAGAATAAAAAATAAAAATAAACCCTTATTAGAAACTTTCTAATTTTTTAACAAACCTCAGGTGTGGTTTCACTGTCTTCTTCATCATTATTCATATTATCATCGTCATCAGGTTCTGAATTTTTATCCTTGGCTGGTGTGCTACTCTCAGATGATCCTGTAGTAGCAGTACCACCAGATTTCTGAAGAAAAAAAAAAAATTTTTAAATACAGATAACAGAACTGCTATCTGCTATTATTGATAAAAAAAGTATTAATGATAAAAAAAGAGTACAAACCAATGTTTTTAATTTTCTAAAGTTAGCTATCAATTCCTCCATTGCATAATTTCTTGTGCCAAAGAATAACGCTCTGCAGACAGGACACACATCAAGACGCATTTTGCAACGCCCGCATACATGGTGTCCTTCATTGCATTGAAAAATTTGTCCTGATGGAATTTCATAGCACACAGGGCATTGTAACAAGTCATCTAAATTAAGTAGAGATTCCGCCTAGAAACATAAGGTAAAATTGAAATAAATTGAATTTTTTCAACTTCATTGAATTGTTATAATTATTTTTAATTTTTACCTATACCTATTTGTATAACACATGGATTATGTTTAGTTTAAATAATTTATGGGATCAATAAAACCATAAATTATTAAATTTCTGATACCTAGTTAACCATGTTGTGTTGTCTATTAGGGCAGTCATCTTAAGTTACCCTTTGGATGTACATGACGCGCGACCGTACCCAACACCGAAATAGTGTCGCGGAGCCACTGCTTAGTATGAATTTATATGGAGCACTAAGCAGTACCCGCAACCTGCGACTGGTGAGCGTAGATAGTCAACCTGATTAGCTAGTCATGATCACATAGATTGGAAAGCTACCTTTAGTCATAAAAAGGGGACTCTACACTCACTCACTCTTGACTCGACAGAGGAATCTAACGGGCAGCTGAAATTTTGTATGATTCTGTATTTTAGCATTAAAAATGTTATCTTTAAAGTCACAAATGCCAATGTGTAAGATACCTAAAATATTCAAGGTCAAAGGGAGCAAAAATCTATTTTGCACTTTTATTTTGTCTTTGCATTTTTATAAAAGTTGTGGGCAATAAAATGATCTACAAAACTACAAATGTTTCATAAAACTGTCAGCTTTTTTTAGACTGTCTTCTAGTTTCCAAAAAAAGGCTTCCAGATGTGGATTCCAACAGAGAAACCAACATCTGAATCGATATCAATAGCCAAGGTGAATGTTTTGATAAGGATAAATTTTTTTTAATTTTAATTTATAAAGATTGCATTAAAAAAAAATTAATGCAATCTTTATAGTTTGTTTTTAAAAACAACTTGTAACCGAATAATATTTTGTTTAGAGTATGTATTGCTGAGCTATACACACTCTTACAACACAATCTGTGCCCTTTATCTCAAAAATGGTTCAACATATAAAAAAAAGTATCATATAACATACTATCTACAAGATAGTTTTTATTCCCTACAAATTTATAAACATGCAAAGCCTTAGAAGGAAAATAAAATTCATTATTCTCAAAAAACTGATATTTGATCAACTTTAATATCTTAGGTATCTTATGAGGTATCCTGACCATCCAGCCTGTAAATCAAGTAGCCTGTCAATAGTTAATCAGGATACCCATTTATATGTTGGCATTTGTGACTTTTAAAACAATATTTGTAATGCATGTTTGACTGTTTTTTCTGACTATGATGACTTATTTCATTAGACTATATAACAACTTTATATAAACTTAGGGCTTTTCATCCATTATTGGATGATTTTAAATATAGTATTCTCCTAGCAAAGTAACCACTCTCGTAACACTGTAGTGCCAGTGTGGACAGGTGGTTTTAAATATCATATGGTTGCACAAACACATACAGCATTCTCACAACACAGTCAGCCTAGTCCAGAGGAATGACTGGTCAATATGCCTGGGGCAGACCATGTCCAGGATTCCTTACTATGTTCTCCTTCACTGTTAGATGTGCCTATAATGTACTTGAACTCTGAAAAAGTCCATTGGTACACACCACAACCTCGGAATCGAATCTGCTCATCTCGAGTGCGTATCAAACGGTCTACCCACTAGGCCACAGAGCTCTCAGGACGACTATGTTATGTACAGGGATTTAGAAATAATATATTTGGAACTAAAGACAAAAACGTTGCGTTTTTTTACTCTTATATTTCTTTCCAAGATTTTAGCAGACTGACAAAAAACATAACTTGGAAAATCCAAAAGATATAAGGTTTTTGTTCAATGTAACTTCCTAACGAACAATAATTTGAATTCTATAATTATTCCTAAGCCCTACCCTCATTTTAATTTATTGTTGTAAATCAATTAACATAGCATAATATATCGGTTTATCGTTGAAAATATTAGCTCATGACTATAAATTGCGACACAGCAGTTGCGTTCATGAAAATACTTTTTCGTATGCAATACATAAACGAATTGTTTTGTCTTTTATCTGTACCTTCAGACCATACAACATACAAATTTTATAAATTTAAAGGCTGGTTAAAAAAGTAGTGTTGAAATAAATACAGAAATCAGCTGAACAAGTTTATCGACCAACCGACAAGGTGAAAATTGAAACAATGGATGCTTTAGCCTTTGATTCAATCCAATACAACATATTTACCTTTACTTCTGCTTTTTCAACCATGTTCTATGTTTAATAAGCTATTAAACGCATTGATTATTTATAAATTTTACTATTTATTTACGCACAACACAATTAGAGGAAATCAAAAGGCCTATTCTATTTATCACTGCTTTCATACGATATTTCTGTAAAATGGCCGTCGTCCGTCAGTCCTCACTCCGCAACTCTGCACTCGACTCGACCATAGATATAGATTTTTTTTGCATCTGGCAACAAAATCTCTAAGCAAGTCTCCACCTCCACCTATATTTTTTTTTTTATATATATAGCATCTGCTTAAAACCATTTGCGAGCGTCAAGTTAAAAAGGGGGAAAATAGAACTTTCGTTTCAGTTTTTAACACCGTATTTCTATATCGTCAAGTCTAAAGTCTAGTCAAAGTCCAAATATATAGTCAGTACAGTCCATGAGTCATGTCAGTCGATTCAGTAAAGTGGTAGAAGCTTTACTGAAAGTTCCTAGGGAGTTTTGGCGGGAAACACAAAATAGCACTTTTTTTGAAGTTATACCACTTGCCCACACTTGTGCACGTTAACAAATATTTAATGATTAATATTCTACCAATATTACACATTAGGAACCGAAATAACACAAATTTATGAAAAAATACGAATTCCACAAAGTCACCCATTGAACTCCCCGGCAAAAATCACCTCCACCGTTTGCATACCGATTATCAACTTTATGTATTAAATAATAGAGTCGACTTTTTCGAAAAACAGTACCAACTAATAAAACATGTTTTACGGAAAAGTTTACTCTATTTTACGTGCGCTAAAGTCTTGCTAAAGTTTATAATCGGAATGCAAATGATGGGCGACAGAGACAATAGGGATGTGGCCTAGTATGGATTACACATTTTTATAAATTAAATTTAAAAATTGATAGTTAAAGATACATAAACCTAAAATAAATAGGTATTTAGATTGACGCAATTAAAAATTATAAGCAAATAAAAAATATTGCCCTTCTCCTCTCGCAAAACGATTTGTCGTCATAAGTTGCTACCGCCATACTATAAAAAATGATAAAATATGTACCTATAGCGGGTGCAACTCGTGACGTCCCAGGCCGATATATCGCTCTCTTATAAATTGTAAATTTAAATTGTTTGTATCTTCGTTATTATTTAAGTTAAACGAAAATGGGTTCTAGATTGTTTATTTACATGTTGTTTATCATTGAATAGACGAAAAATATTTTTTAGGCACATGCCTATTTTATTGCCCGTGCAAAAAGCAATCTATAGAAAAGCTACGTTCCCACGAGTGTTTTTAGTGGTAAATCTGACATTTGGCACTTGACTCTTCGATTTTCAGCTCTATTGTAAAGTCCTTTTCATGAATAAATCCCCTAGGCTTGATAATTTGTTTGTATCTTCGTTATTTTCTAAAATATTCGAAAAAGGTTTCTAGACTGTTCAATAACATGTCTAACATCGAATAGACGAAAAAAATTTTTTAGCCAACATGCTTATTATATATTGGTATCAGAATAACTTGATTCTGCTGGTCTCTTCTCTAAGAATTAATAAATAATCTATATATAATAAATAATTTATAAATAATCAATGCGCTTAATAGCTTATTAAACATAGAACATGGTTGAAAAAGCAGAAGTAAAGGTAAATATGTTGTATCGGATTAATGCTCTCATTAATCCAACCGGAGTAGCCATAGTCAGGCGTTCTCCGCTGCCAAGGGTACGAGACCGCCGGTCATACCGATTATATAAAAGAAGTTGCCTCGCATTATTGACGTATTCGGCAAATCACAGTGAGGCGGGACGAACTGGAGCTAAAAATGCCGGATTGCTGTGTTTTTTTTTAACTGTAAAAAGAGATTGGAAACTTCTGATAAACAAAAGGACAAGGTTACATTCCATCTGTAAGTATTATTTTATCTAAGTATACACTAATAATGCAATAAATAAGCAAAAATCCAAAACAAATTCTCGATCATTAAGTGTTGTCACTGAATCGTACAAGATCCTACTTTAGGGTAATATTTAAAACTAGTCATTTTTAAAAACTTTTTTACTATTTCATAATATGCGTTTTCGTAATTACTGTTTCAAAATGATGAAACATAACTAATTACACATTACTATTAGCAATTTTGTTTTTCTTCATAATATTATGTCACTAAACACATTAAAAATTTGCAAGTTATTAAAAAAATATTATTCAATTATATTATCAAACTTTAGTTTAAATTCGTTATTCTTTATTACAATAAAATATGTGCGGATAAACTTATCCTGAAATTATGTATTTTTAATTTATAAACCAGCCACACTGCAGAAAAAATGAGGGCTGTGGCAGCACAAAAAATATTGATATCGACTTTATCAGTATGTTATTCTGACTATTAATTTTTCAGATTTCCTAAGGATACAATGATTTGAGATGTCTGTATTCGAGGTTGTGCATATCATGTTTCGTGGACTGAATGTACGAGAAACAATATATAACAAGTGGTTAACAAGAGGAGATAATATAATACGCTATAGCATACTATAGTATGCTATAGCATACTAAGCGAAGGGTAAATTAAATATTGTAGTAAAACAAAAATTAGTTAAAATTATTTGTCTCAAAAGAAACTCGTGTTTCCAAAATAATTTTTTTTGTACATAATTGTTTTTAAATACAATTAAAATAAAGATTTTAAGACGATTTTCATTTTAACTTATTTAAATTTTTATGCAGACTAAAGGACGTCACAGACGTCGAAGATAATATAATTTTTTGTCTTAAAATGCATGGATATTTATGTATAGTATATAGTACGTAATATGAAAATGTGTAGTATCTTAGCCTTCTGTGATAGTTCAACTATTTGTATAGCAATCGATATTTCTTCATAAGGGGTTGTGCGCTAGATAGAATGGAAATTTGGAGTTCTTTGAAATCTTTTTTCAATCATTGAAAAATCCAAAAAAAAGATGTAAATCTGCATTATACTTAAGGGCCATAAGGCCATAGCCAAGGACTGTCTTTTTATAAGTTGAAAGTTTTTATTTAAATATTGATAAAAAAATATGGTAAGTCCACCCTTTTTTTTTAAGTTAAATACTTTTTTTCTCTTCTTCTATATCGAGTGTGTCACATGAGTGTGAAAATTATTTCAGTATTTTAAGTAAAACAAGACTCAGGGGAAGGTTGTTTTAGATTTTGAAAATTTTGTCTCAAATATTTATAGCGATTTTTTATCCGATTTCAATAATGTCCGGTCGGCACGATATGCCCTTGTCGCCTACAAAATTAGTATGTGACTTGACGCTCAAGGTCACTGGCATTATACAGAGGGTTAACATAAAATATTATAGTATCCTCGCCATCTGTAATGCCCCTAAGAAATAGTATAATAGCTTAAAATGTTCGTCACTCACTTATTATAATAAAACACAGTTTTTAAGTAGATGGAGAGCTACTAGGAAATGGTTAAAATTTTAGCCGAATTTGATAGGGGAATTCTTCTACTATTATAAGTGTGAAAGTTTTCGAAAAAGTAATTAGTACCTACCTACGTTGTAGCATGAAGGAGTTTTATTCGTGTGTGGTATAAAAATGCAAAAATAATGGCAATAGAACTCCAGAAAATTTGTTCATTATAGTACCGGAAGATATCGAAATGAGGAAAGTTTGGTTGGAAGTTGAGACTCGCTAAAAGATATTCTAAATCATTTACAACTAAAAGTTGATTGTATATTTGTGAAAATCACTTCAATTTTAGTAAATCTCTATTTAATGGTACATCTACATGCTATAAATCAACACAACTATTTATCCATTAAATCAATATGACTATAAAACCATATTAAATTACATATTGCATCTTTTCAATCAATTTCGATTATAAAAAAGCTTTCGATTTAACCTTAACGTGCCGGACAAGTACGTATGGCGGCGACGATCACCTAAGCTCCTGGCAGAACCGCGCGCCCGCACTAACCTCCTATTGCATTGGATACCGACATCTTTTGTTGTGCTAAGAGTGAACTCATAAGGATTGCTATGCTTAAAATAGGTTACTGTCCATAAGGTACAAAATCTCATATTGTTAATAATTACTAATATAGATTAGTAATATAATTGTTAATGACTAATAATAATTAATAGTTGGTATGTAACTGATGATAATTTGTAGATTACATTTACAGATTATTTCTTTTGTAAATTTTATACTGTTTTAGAAAGTAAACATAAGTTTGTAGTTTCTATTGCATTGGGGAAACCCTGTAACGATAGAAATAATTATGGAAAATAAATAAATAAAATTGTTATTAAATAAAATCAATCAATTTATTTATACAATTATAAAAAAAAACACTTAAAATTAATATATATGTTTATATCTGTAATATTTCGTACTATTTTGTTCACCATGAAAAGTACCCCATTATTATTCGCCAAACTCATCAATATTTAAATATCGATAGTGTCAAGCACTAGCATTGCTTGAATAAAAATGACATTACACTGACAGGCTGTTTCCTTTGTGTGTTTGTACATGTGTGCGTATAGTTTATGTTTATGTTTGACAATTTTTCGTGTGCGTGCGTAACGACGTGATTGAAAATGCATTAGTGTGTGATCACCTTTTGTGTGCGTTCCTCGTCCCCACCCCCCACAAAAAGTGGCAGAAGTTTTCGCATAGAAAATAGCTGTCATTTCGTTTCTATTTGGTTGGATGCTCTAAGGCTGGTTTGCTTCACAAAACTCTTTTACCTGGAGTATAATTTCTCGGGCAGCACTTTTTACAACTTCAGACATTGTAAATTACAATTTAACAAATTTTGTTCCACTAAATGCCACTAATTGGTTGAGACCCAAGGGTGGTTGGGGATTTTACTGACTGAGAACGCAAGTCGCAACACCAGAGGAGTTACACTTGTAACTCCTCTGGTGTTGTATGTGTCCATGGGCGGCAGTAATCGCTTAACAACAGAGATCCGGCTGCTCGTTCCTGGTTCATTTCATAAAAAAAGGCTCTAAGATTTTTTCTATCTCAACCACAAAATAACGCTCGCGGGAACGAGGGCTTAGTATTCTGTGGTTGCGTAGGTACCTTTAGAAGGAAATAGGAATACGTTTTGCAAATTCAATGTTTACAAATAATTTGGAATAAGTAATAGAAATGTTAGGTGCATTCAAATCTCGATAGTCGATGATTTATTTTCACAGAGTACATTGTTACATACAAACAAATATTGTTGATAAAACTCAATAAAGCTATGAATAATTATTGTGATAATTATAACTATTTTCAATCATGAAGCTTATATATTTTGGTCTCTTTATATCATTCAGCAGTTTATTATTAAAAGGTATGTAATGAGAGAGATAAGTATAACATATTATTTAAGCTTGAGAAAAATAAACTTCAGTGCATCTTTTTTTAAAAGGAGTCTACAGTGAAAGGCTACAAGAACAGATTTACTCTTCAATCGAAGGCAGTGCGGCGTGCTTCAGAAGACTCAATGGCACTCATCAAGTAGGATGTTCATGTATGTAAAATAGTAACACTAACTTTATACATAGTATGACTATATTATTGTGAGTTTCTACTAAAGCTTTTATTAATTCATTCATGTTCTAGCCTCTTTCAATGGTGCTGTTGGTGTGGTGCACATGGTTCATGACATTTCTGATGCTCAGTGGGTAGTATATAATGCAACTGCCGGCCCATACATGCCTGTAGTCAGTACATCCATTTTCAATGTTGTTATTGAACTATTACTCGAGGAACCTTCTAACATTGCTGGTGTTCTGGTGTTTGATAATGCCACAGTCAGGTAAACCTAAGCTAGTTTCAGTTCAAATAAATAAAAATAATGATACATGACTTATTATTGTAAATGTTAACACTATGTTTTTACTTGGTTTATACATGAGAGCCTTTTTTTAATTTAATATATCTATGCATGTAACATTATATTATTATTTTGTTGTATTACTTATTTTATTTTCAAACCCATTAGAGATTCTAAAAACGTACTTAAACAATTATTTATTTTTATTGTTTTATTATTAACTTTTTATTACCCAGCTATTTATCTATTTAATTTACCTCTCCTGTCCTGCAGGGTTGCCTAGAAGAGATTGCTTATAGCAATAAGGCCTTTTTTAATTTAATATATCTATACATGTCACTTTATATTATTATTTTGTTGTATTACTTATTTTTATTTTCTAACCAAATAGATATTCTAAAAACGTACTTAAACAATTATTTATTTTTATTGTTTTATTATTGACTTTTTATTACCTCGCTATTTATCTATTTGATTTACCTGTCCTGTCCTGCAGGGTTGCCTGAAAGAGATTGCTTATAGCAATAACCCTTGCCCACATTTAGGTTATAATTTTAAGTAATTTTAGTAATTTGATTGTACATACTTTAAATGTGAGCAATAAAGTGTTTATCTATCTATGTTTTAACATAATATTTATCGTTTTTTTAGACCAACTTCGTTTAGTCACGAACTGAAATGTCCAAATGAATATTACAACATGAAAGAAAGTAAATGTTCATCCTCTGATGGCCTCTCATGGAATGAAATTGGTACAGGATTATTGAGAAGAGACATTCCATACCCAATATTCTATTTACCAAATTCTAAAATAGATGTCATAAATCAAATTGAACAATGCTTTGAAAGGTACGGCTGTTGTTTTGTTCATTAACAACTTTGTTAAATTACATATTATTTTATGATCATTAATTTTATAATTAATGCTAATTTACCTATTTTTAAAGCTTTTAAAAGTCTTCTAATAAATGTTAATTAATTTATGTTTCCAGATTTAATTCAGATTTGAACAATCAAAAGGGGAACCCCTTATGTTCACTGCAGCTACATTCTTTCATGTATGCAGCAGTCAACACCGTTACTTGTTTAAGAAGGTTTGTAATTAATAGGCTAATTGACTCATATTTAATTTCATACATTGAAAGAGTATTTCCTTTAGTACTTGGCTTAGGAAAATGTTTTCTAGAGATATCATACATTGAAAGCTTAAGATTGATAAATAAAATTTATTTAAAAATGTGTTTTTGTTTTTTAATTTCTACTGATGAAAACAGCTCAAAGTTAACTTCCGGCAAGGATGTGATGACACAAACACATATTATGTATTAGTGTTTCTGTAATTATGTAGTTCATGACATCTTAAAATAATAATAAGTCAATACGTCGAACGGAATGTCACACCGCCATTTTACTACTACTATAGCACTAGACTATAGCACAGATTACAAATAGTACTAGTATGACGTCACAGCACAGATAATCTATCAACCAACATGGCGAATAGTGTTTTGCGATAGTTTAAAAAGTGCATTTTTTTTTAAAATTAGTTTTTTAGGTTTCAAAATAATGTTATATCATTTAATTTGTGTAATAAAACAATTATGAAGCGTTTAGAACATAAAAAAACAAGGTCAATATCAGGATATCAGTCCATTTATATAAAAAAAGGATACTATAGTGTAAAATCTTGCAAAAGTTTTTTACCTACATTCTTTTATTACACATCTTGCAATAAAAGAAAAGAAAGTATTAAATTAATAATGAAACTGTATACTTGGTAATTTTTTATATTGTTTTGAGATGGTGTCCCGTCGCCTCCTCAGTAGAGCAACCTTACTTCATGATATTATTAAGATGTTCCTACATTCAAATAAAGAATTTGACACAAATGCTTTATTTATATATATTCTATTTTTGATACAAAACATGCCCTGTTTCTCTCGAAACGGAATAAGACATCACCCAGTATTATATGTAATTTTTGGTTTTTACCTTACAGATCTGCATCATCTGATATTCTTACAGCGACTAAAGTTTGTGATCCATTAGGAGATTACAATGTTTATTATTCATTATTTCCACGATCTAAGGTCAGTATTGTAAATTTGGATTATTATAATATGATGACGATAATACACAAGCAATAAAGAGTTTACAATTTTATTATTTAGGAAACTGAGCCTAAAGCGAAACCTGTGACATTAGTTACTGCAAGGATTGACACCGCTTCTCTGTTTGATGGTTAGTACAGAACTCTACATAATATAAAGAAAGATAATACAAATAAATTTTGTCCTAAAGGTTTTTATTACATATTATTATGAATTATTGTACAAAATACTTACAGGTGTTGCCCCTGGAGCTGCAAGCTCAGTGATTGGGTTGGTTGGCCTTATTACCACTGCTAGTGTATTGTCCAATATGATTCCCGCCAATGAATCAAATGTTTATGGTGAGATTTTTCAAATTAATATTCCTTTCTTATTTAAAGCCTTCATTCAGTTAATAGGGAATATGCATGTGACACCAAAATTGATAAAATGTTTTTATTTGTTACCTTTATCATTACAATTTCGTTTCAAAAATTTCATTAAAGTATTTAATTTAAATTTCATTTTTAGTTATTTATAGTATTTACTTATTTTATATTTATTGATATTTATTTTAGTAAAAGCTAGAGCAAATATATGACCCGTCCACCTCCATTTTAATGTATTTTACTTTTACTGATACATCTTCTGCCTTAGTTTTCTCTCTAATATCAATGTGCTTTATATTATCTATCTTTTTTTTGAAAATGAATAGGTATATGTACATAAATACAAAATATGATATTGTTCTCTAAAAGTATTGGCATTTTAACACTGTGCAAACATACACATCCAGTTCTCGAAATTATCATTTATTAATTAGCTGTATTTAAAAAGAGAATTATAATTCTATTGCAGATAATAATGTACTGTTCACTTTATTTAATGGCGAGGCGTACGACTACATTGGATCTCAACGAGTCGCATATGATATTTCACAAGAATTGTGGCCGCCACTATTGCCTCTGAACTCGAAACAAATACCTTTGCACGTGGAGCTGGGACAAATTGGTGGGTCATTAAAATTATTCAAAAACAATTCATGGCCAATGTATGCCTACGCTCCATACACGGATGTACCGTCACAGGTCAGTACAATACTAATTCAACGTAGCGAAGGGTAGGTACTGCTTTTTTACCAAGTAAATCACAATGATTCAGTTTTAAAATACTATTTCCTTAAGTGAGGTGGTGTTTTTTTTTTTGGAAATATATTCTTACATTTCATTATTATTTATCATTTCAGATTACGGAGTTTCTTGCAAAATTCTCAAATTATTTGAATGAAGTAAATATGACGGTTACACCAAAGTTCACAATGAATTTACCACCTTCGTCTGTGCACTCCTTTAGAAGGATTCTCAAAAACGCCACAGAAAGTGCAAAGCTGTCTGAGTTGTTGCTTGTAGATCACAGTGACAAATTCACAAATAAATACTATGAGTCTGTACTTGATGATGAAGAACATATTGGATATGTTTATCACAACATTAGTATTGGCAGTGATGGAACATGTATGTATTAAGTCACTTTGTACTACATTGCATATATATTTAGAGGTAAAATAGACAAACCTTGCCCTGAAATATCTAATGGGATCAAGTTGTTATAAATAAAGTATAAACTAACTAATTATTTATTTTATATTGCTGCATAATAAAAAATATAATGGTTAAAAGCATTTATTTATCAATTGTCAAACGGTAAATTTTATATTCTCAGTTGTATCAACGGAAGTGTTACTGGCAAATGGTACTATGAAGGAGTACGAGCCCCAAGTGAAGATGGCGCGGCTGGCGACCGCCTTAGCGCGCACGCTCTACCACCAGGTCACGGGCAAACCCTATGACGGCAATGTCTCCGCCTCAGCGCATATGGTATAATATACCCATTACCTAACATCACTATTTTTATTAATATTCGTATCGATTGTATACATCATACAAGTCCAGTTGTTAAGAAAAAAAATCTTCATCACGGCGTGACAGTATGCATTATATTTATTTTTTGTTAGCGTACATGCTGTCGTTTTGCAGGTGGACGAGGTGTTATACTGCTTCTTGAACAGCCAGGCGTGCCGCGTGCTGGCGGCTGCGGACTATGGCTCGGGCGCGGCGGGCGCGGGGCCGCCGGCGCGAGCTGCGCCTCTTTACGTGGGCGTGGCCGCGGCCGCCAGCCCAGCCGCGCTCTATGCCGGACATGCGCTCGCGCTGCTCACGGGCGACCACCTCGCGGCCAACAAGACGGAATGTGACGTCCTCGATAAACCGGTAACCGATTGAATATGATCATAAACTATATTTTAAATACATTTTAGTATTGTAATTTGTAACTAAGCTAAATAGCATTTAAGCTAATATCTATATTTATTATTTATAAAAGCTATATAAATTTATGTATTTAACATCATGATGAATTCGTCTGACCGATTACAGATTAGTAGCTTTGTTTTTTAAATGGATCAAGGGTAATTTTGCACTAATTTTGCAGTGTTATTATCAGTCAGTAGTTAGTACTCATAAATAAATGAACGAATATTTATTACTTTCTCCTCGAAGGTTTAAGTACAACTAAAATACAATATTTGCGTCTCAAACATTAACACATAACCTTCGTGAGAGACTTGTTGTTTGTGCTAGGATAAACCCTGTGTTACAGGCTCTCTCGTTACAAAGAGGTACAATCCTGGTGGAGGTGTGCTATACTTTCATCAATCCATGTTGTTATAGTATATAAGTATGTTAGCAAAATGAAGAGTAATAACATACATAAACTAGCTTTTGCTCCGCCCGCGTAAATACAGTATCCCACGAGATAGGGATTTGAGTCCCACGTATCAGAATAAAGGTAGCCTAAGCTATGTGCTAATCCAAAGCTTAAACTACTACCATACCAAATTTTATATTATATTATATTATACTATCTAAATATAGATACAATAATAAAATATACAAATTATTCAAACAAGTATTATATAATATTGAGATAACTGTCAAATAAAAATGGATCTCCTCCAGGGTCGTTGCCTCGAATTTTGCGGTGAGCGGCGCGGTGGTGAGCAGTTTCCCACCGCGAAATTCAAAGCGGCCTTACACCTAGGCATTCTAACTTCTGTATAACTATCATCTAATTTTTTAAGGGTTACACATATTATTGGCTAAGAGGTTGGAATCTCACCGGCGTATGCATCCAGACGACAATGAACTTCAGCGCAGCAGTCAGTCCTGCTTTTATAATATCAGGTAAGGTTTTAGGCTTTAAGTACCTTTTATATTGTTATAAGCTTTTGCGAGTGACTTGGCCCGCGTGGGCGATAAATTTCGAAAAGATCCTTTCTTGACGGATATCTACGCCATAATATAACTATATCTTTGCCAAATTTTAGCACACTCCATTCAACGGTTGATACTTCATCATAAAAACTTTGGATCCAAATTTCACCCCATTATGGGATAAATTTAAAATAACCTAACCAAGAGCATGTCAGGATATGTCTGAGGATGTGTCGTGCGTTGAGCGCTATAGAAAGGTCGCGCTTCTCATTACACACGAAGCAAATTTAATTGTTTGCGAGATGCGCGGCTGCGCCGCTGCACTGCACGCACCATGGCAATGGTGACCAACGAGTTGCTGGCGTTCATCTAGCACGCCATCGACACTGTCACGAGGTTAGCATCATGCAGATATGCAAATCTTCCTTCACCAGTGAGGAAATTTGCACGGGCACGAGCTGGACGACATGAGAGGTAGATTGGATGCAACGGAATCTATCATCCGTGACTTCGTGATCGTAGTGAATTATGACAATTAAAATGTAATAAATCAGTAAGTAGGTCACCCGATCATTCAACTGCCTTTGTCAACACAAGTCGTGGCGGCGCGCGAGCTTACACATCGTTTTGCGTATCAGCGGGATCCGACTAGTGCTGCTGCCGGCCTTGCCCGCCTTCCCCTTCGGGTCGTGCAGACGCCGAGTCAACAAGCAACTCAGCAGATAAATTTTGCGACTTCCCCGGTCGCACCGCACCTCCCCCGCGGGCGAAGACAAAGGGGGAGAAAGAGAGCCACATGGCTGTGGAAAGCCGTGAAGCTGAGCCTCCTAGACCTGGTAAGGACGAGAGCGGGAGGTGCGAGGAGGAGGGCTTCATACTGGTGAAAAGAAGAAGAAAAGGAATCCGCCGCCCGCAACCACCGCGGCACCGCACCTTACGTATCCGAACTGCGCCTGCGGTGCGAGGTACCCGCGACGCCGTGTGATGTATCCCGCCTGCACTGGTCCATGGAGGTCGAGGAAGTCGTGGACTACATCCGCAAGAAGACGTCCATCGCCTTGAGGGTCGAACGTCTGGAGTCTCGCCACAAGGTTAACTTCAGTTCCTTTGTAGTGAGAGTGTCGACCATCGAGATGGAGGAGTTCTGACCGATGAGTGTAGTCTACGTAGAAGTTCCGGGGGAGACTCTGGAACGAAGCGCGCATCACGTCGCCGATAAAACGTGATAAAATGTAGTTTTTATGTATATAATAATAATATGTATGTTAGTCTGTAAAGTATTTATAATATGGGCCTATATGGCGCCCGAAATAAACGTTATTTAATTTAATAAGGGTTCCGTAACTATAAACGCGTAATAAGTTTTTTGCAAATTACTTCAAAATGTACTGTCCGATTTTGTTGAAAATAATTTTCCCAAAGAGTTTTTAGCAAGATATATCAGCATGGAAACTTACAATTTTCTATCTCTTATAGTTTAGAAATTCCAGCGTTTTTCTTATAATTCACTTTGAAGGCCGATTACTCAGAAATGGTTGACTTTGTACAAAAGTCATGTAGCAGATCTTACCTTTACTTTAAAATACCTATTCGTCGATATCCAACACGATGGGGCAGAATGAAAAAATATTTTTCATCCCCACTTCATATGTACAGACCCACCCTAAAATATAAAATTATTATTATTTTATTATGCTAAAACAGATCAATACATAATCTATAACTGTACTAAATTTCATCCATTTATGTTCATAATCGCAGAAGCTAGAAGGACGGACAGACAGACAGACAGACAGACGGACGGACGGACAAAGTGAAACTATAGGGCATATATGGGCAACAACTAGCCCGCGGGCCGGATCCGGCCCGCTGTAAGATATGATCCGGCCCGCCAGGCATTTTAAATAAACCCAATTAAAAAATTATTACATTAGGTACTTATATTCACGGGAGTGACAGTGAGGCGGCAAACATCTTCCTTCAAACAAAGTCCTTTGATGTTTGCCGCCTCACTCTTTGATAATCGCCGCCACTCAGCTTGCTCGATCAAATTCTTATTCTATTTATATAACTAATTTACCGTACTCAATTCAAACGAAATTTCATGCAAATATGTCCAAGGAATTAAAATTTCATACAAACTTTTACCCCCTATTTTACCACCTTTGGGCCTTAAATTATGAAAAATCCTTTCTGAAGTTGATGCCTTCGTCATATGAGGAATACGTGTGCCAAATTTCAATTTTATAGCATTAACAATTTGGTCTGTGCGTTTATTTAAAACTTTCATCCCCTTTTTTACCCTCCTAGAGGCCGAACTTTAAGAAACGATGAAATACGTAACTCATTATTTTTTCCGTACTTCATTCATACGAAATATCATGCAAATATGTACAATAAAGTGCTCCAAAAAAAAAGGTATAAAAAAACCCTCCATTATTCTCCTCTTTTATAATAAATCCATCCTCCTATTTTATAATAAAACTTTTAATATGTTATTGAATTCTGTTTGTGTGAACAGACTACGACATGACGTCTGGCGTGTACTCAAGCTGGACGGAGTCGGTGTGGCAGTCTATGTTGGCGCGCGTGTTCGTGTCGGCGGGTGGCGGCGGCGCGCGCGCAGCGGGCGCGGCTGGCGTGGTCGTCACGCTGCTTGCTGCGCTGCTCACGCGCCGCCTGCAGAAGGACCCCACGCTGTTCGCCCTCGCCGATCGGCCCGCTAACTCCGCCACTGGGTATGTATAGAATAAAGTTTAAATTTTTAGGGTTCTTTTGCCTCCTAGAACCGCAATAAAAATGTGTAAATTTTGTTTATGCTTTTTACAGTGCACTATTTACACATTTGCCGCCTATAGACTATTACTCCCGACACAATCGAGAATCGAATCAGTTCGATCTTAATAGCTTTTGATACTCCCGACACCTACACATTGAGATAATCGTATGTCATTTGGTAAGGAGTTCCACAATTTTACTGCAATGGCAGAAAAAAAGTTACAGTAATATTTACTCTTCTGAAAAGGGACATTTAATTTAAATGCAAGACGCGCGTTTTCAGTATTAGTCGAAAAAGTAAACATTTGTTTAAGATAAGGGGGAGCCATGAGCCAAAGAGCACATTATATAAAAGGTGTAGCACGCGGGTATTCCTGCGGAGGCGTGTTGGTAGCCACATAAGAGTCGATCTGTATTCTGGGTAAACTTACGCAGTCCAAAAATAAAACGAATGCAAAAGTTTTGGATACGTTCAAGTTTACTTAGCTATCAAATTAATATAACTAACGTCAGCATAATCCACAATCGAGAGGAGTGTTTTTTAGGCGTTTTAACGAGGTAGATGCAGCAAAGACTCGCCTACAAACTGAGTTAATCTGGCTTGACCAAGACAAGCTTGAGTCAAAAATTACACCTAGATTTTTCACCGTCTCAGAGTAATTGATTGTAATGTTGTTTAATTTAATAGGAGCAAGTTGCGACAAATTTATTCTTTTTTAAAATCGGAAGCCAAGGTTTGTACCTTGTCTTCCGATTTTAATGGCTTGCGTTTTTACGGAAAAAAAACATTAAATCACTCAACTTATAATATCTCAATCGAAACCTAAGAAACTGATACTAAAAATACATACTTCGCTTTGACATAAATATTGTAAATGCAAAAGAAAATTCAAATGTTTTACAGAGCAAAAAAACGCACGTTATTGACCCTATACTTTAGAATCCGTATTTTTATTTTTTTCAAATGAGAGGACCAGTCAATATTACCAGAATATATAAGGAAATGTTACAAAATTAAAATTGAATAAGTACTTATCATTTATTAAATTATGAAGGAATGAGAAATAATAAGGTCCCAAAAACTTACCCGGTTTTGTCCCAATTCACCCTATTCCCCCCATTTTCGGTATAAATATACTATAAATATTATAGTATATTGTAACGGTTAGCAGTAAATAATCAGTGAGTATATCAAAATTGACAACCAATGGCACATTAGCCATTTTGACATTTGTGCTGATGATTACTCCAAACGTGACTGTGAATAGACTATATTTACTTAACGTGAATAGACTGACTATAGTTACTTTTTTAATACTTTAAGCCTTTTCAGGATACTCGGGACCGTGAATTGTTAATCTCGGAGGGAGCAACTAAATCCTATTAACTAGAAAAAACACCAGTAAATAAAAATGTAGTGTACTGTGTTGAGCATTCTATGAGCTTTGTAAGATAAAAATTAAAAATGTAATGACCGCGTAGCGCAAAAGTAAAGCCATACATCTTAAGCAATTAATCGGTAAGTTTGTACAACACGAAATATCACCTACCTGGCAGCGATGAGGTCATTTTGGCGCGGGCCAATGACAAAACGAAATGGGGCGAGCGCAGGTGTCGCGGGAGAAGCATCGCATTCCAGCGAGGTGCAAAGATATTTTGACCATGTTGTATTTACATGCAATTTAAATATTTATCCAATATTTCCCAAAATAACCTATCGAGCGAATTATGTAAATATTAATTATGTACTCTAATTATATCGTCACACTTTAATATTTTAGTTTTCCGAGGCTTCAGCTCTACTCATACTTAATTTAAAATATTTAATTAAGATATCCTTAGTAATTTTTGTAACATTCCTAAATTAAATACATAATATTTATTTCATTAACTTTTAGTTTCATTTCTGACTTCCTCTTAAATTTCACTATAGGTATTTACTAGATGACTTGGAACTTGTCCAGAAAGGGAGAATTCGCCGCAAACAGCATGCAGTTTGCAAAAACCTCGAGTAAGCTTTAATTATGCTTATAATTATCTTAGTAAGCAGAATAATAAAATACTTTATGGGGTAAAATTAATATATCCCATAAAAAATTCTGCTTTATCCAATAATGTTTTGGTAAAAAAAAACTACAATTATCGTTAACTACGTCTATCGTGGACTGAGATCCCAGCCCCGCCAGACTCCCCTTATATTCTTACTGATAAATTGTATTTCATACCCGCCGGATTGTACCGTGGGCCAATTTTTAAGGTATAAGGCGCTAAAGTTGCGAAAAAAATTGTACGCCTTTTTAACTTGACACTGGCAATGGCTTGATAATCTACTACCAAAAAAAAAGGGTCAGCTGTCAACTGTCAAGGTAACATTGAAGTTTAAAAAATGTCGGGATTTCTAATTAAATTTGCGCAACATTTCTGCTACAGCGGTAGATTGTCGACGGCTGCTTTACCGAGAGTTTTTAACCGCAGTGTTCTCACAGGTCGTTCGTTATCACATCAAGCAGGATTAATTATTGAAAGAAAAATGGCATCACATAAAACCTTGCCAAAGTTGTTTGAATTTGTAGACAAAAATACAGAATCTTACAAGCAACTTTTAAAGGAAGCGGTTGCTATCCCATCAGTATCAAGTGATGCAAAATATCGCGATGAATGTATTCGTATGGTTCATTGGACTCGAGACAAATTAAAGGAACTGGGGGCCACTACAGAACTGAGAGATGTCGGATATCAAACAATTGAGTTTCAAGAAGTTAAATTACCTCCAGTACTAGTAGGCACTCTTGGAAATGTATGTGTGAATTTAGTTTGTTTTATTCTAATTTACGTGCATTATTTTATTGCTGAGTATGGTCAGAGTGTAGCAAAATATATTTAAGTTTCATTCAAACAGGATCCTAAAAAGAATACCATTTGTATATATGGGCACTTAGATGTACAACCTGCTTTGAAATCGGATGGTTGGCTTACTGAGCCTTTTGAGCTTGTGGAGCGTGATGGAAAGTTGTTTGGCAGAGGATCAACTGATGACAAAGGGCCTGTCCTGGGTTGGCTCCATGTTATCAATGCTTTTAAAGGAATTGGAGAAGAGGTGAGCTAAAAATTATACTTTATTCTAGCATAATAAGTAAGTTATTATAAATATGTTAAATATTTTTAAGTCTGTTTATATTATATTATTACAATAGTAGGTTTAATACAGCAATATTCCTACTAGCTAATCTCTCGCCAGTCGTGTCGGTTATCCGTCCCACTGGGTTACGAGAGTAAAAGGAGGAGAGAGTGCTCTTGTGTACTGCGCACACACTTGGGCACTATAACATAACTCCTGCGTAGCTGGCCTGGTTTCAATGAAACAGGCCACCGTCACCGAAATCAGTGTGGGAGCTATTATTATTATACCTACTAGCTCATTTTATTTCGTGATTACAAAATGATGTGAGCCAGTAGGTGTGTTGCTGCATTAAACCAAATCAATCAATATTCTCTTCTTCAAATCTTCACACATTAAGGAGGTACATAATATCCTTTTTTTTTATTTGTTTGAATTTAAATCAAATTGAACTAAATATGGTATTAAAAATACAACCAAGTGCATTTGTTATGTTGGTAATCAAAATCGTACTGAACTTTGGTATTTACGACCAAGTGCATTTGTTATGTTGGTAATACCCCATACTTGACCCAAATCTACTGTCTTTTGCGACCTAATTATAAAACAAATGTGACATTACACCAAATAGTCATAACAATATCTATTTTTTTGGTTCTTACATCATAAATTCCAACAAAAAGACAAAAATCACAGTCAACTGACTGTGTAGTATGGGAAAATTCAATCTTCCTTTTTTAGTATTTTCACTGCAATTTTTCCAGTATTTCTTATTGTTTAAACCTTCCCTGAACTTCCAAAATTATTTCAAGACCAAAATTAGCCAAATCGTCCGTTCTTGAGTTTAAGCGAGTCATTGCATTTCCAATCCATTTCTATATAATGATGTTGAATGTAAGTTTTTGCATTAACAGCTTCCTGTGAATCTGAAGTTTGTGTTTGAGTGTATGGAAGAGTCTGGGTCCGAGGGCTTGGATGAGTTGCTAATGGAAAAGTTGAAGCCCGAAGGCTTCTTTAACACAGTAGACTATGTATGTATATCAGACAACTATTGGTTGGGCACCACAAAACCTTGCATTACATATGGGCTGAGAGGAATCAGCTACTACTTCCTGGAGGTTGAATGTGCCAAGATGGATCTACACAGCGGAGTTTATGGAGGAACTGTTCATGAAGGTATGATTGTTTTTTATTAAAATATAAAAATAAGCAATTGTTTTTGTTGTTTCAAATTGTAAATATTTTATGTTTATCAATTATGTCCCAACATTGATTTAATATATGCATGTATTTAAAGATTGCTGTGTCCCAAACTCATCGTTTTTTTTTAAACAATATATTTATTTAATCAAAGTATATTCACTATATACCATTGCTATCTATGCACTTTTGCCATCTCATAGGTAGTTCATTGATTCTTTTACAAAAAAACCATTCGGACAGGAATCAATAAAATCTTTGAAGGCGCTGCTTCTGCCCTATCGGAGTTGAATTTTTTCCCTTGCAAGAAGTTATCCAAATTTCGAAAAAAATGGTAATCTGTTGGAGCAAGGTCCGGGATTACAGTGGATATCTTAGACATTCCAATTGAAGCTCGTCTAATTTGGTAGCCATCTGTTGTGCAGTGTGTGGTCTAACATTGTCCTGAAGCAGCAGTGGCCTAGAGCGAGCATTATAATACCCCAAACTCAAAATATTAGGTCCTTACATAAGAAATTGGCGTTTTGTCGTACTGGCCACTTTGATCTCAAATATATCTTCTTTGGTTAGGAATTCCAATTTCAAATTTATACCGCTATTTACTCATGCATTTGTGTTTCGAAAACCGGAATTCATTTGTTTTTTCCTCTTTTGGTTTTTTATTTGCGTCACTCTGTTTACAAAATAGAAAACTTGAAATATCGTATTATTTTCGACGGTAAAACTCGTCTACCGTGGCACCAGTGCTGCAGAAATGGCTAATGTAATGTAATGTGGCTAATAAAAGATTAATGATGTATATGGCGGCGGTGTCGCAAAAGAAAACACAGTGCGTTTTGGTTCCAACGTTTTCGTTCTGGAAATTTCGACCTGCAGACCAAGCCCCGTGGACGGCCGGAGACCAAAGTTGATAATGAAGAATTGAAGGCTATTGTGGAAGCGGATCCATCGCACCTTGCTCCTACAGATTTTTTTCGAAATTTGGATAACTTCTTGCAAGGGAAAAAATTCAACTCCGATGGGGCAGTCCAAAGCGCCTTCAAAGATTTTATTGATTCCTGTCCGAATGGTTTTTTTATTAAAGGAATCAATGAACTACCTGTGAGATGGCAAAAGTGCATAGATAGCAATGGTACTTGTAATGGTACAATGATACTTTGATTAAATAAATATATTATGTTTTAAAAAATCGACTTTATATTCCTCCTTTACAAAACGCCAATTTCGTATGTAATGATCTAATTTTATTGTCCCATCCCATTCTATGACAATTTTAATGGATGTTAAAAAGGGTACCATGAGAAAAATTGTAATGTAATTGACACATTATGATAAAAGGTTCAACGGCTGCCTCATTAGTCATCCAATGAGCGTAAGCAGTCATCCAATATCAATGTAAAATTATATTGTGATATTACTATCAGTAAAAAATAAATTAAAGTAAATGTTATAAAGTATATTGTTTATTATTATGTTTATAGTTAGTTAATACACATTAGTGGATTAATGTATTTATTAGTCTTTATTTAATTAATTTATTTTTCCTAAAATAGTGGAATACCATCTTAAAAACTGTTGTGAAACCTAACAGCGTTTCATGGCATGCCACTCTTTTAAAATGTTTTAAAATGTATTGTTTGTTTAAGCTATGTCGGATTTAATTTATTTAATGGACAAATTAGTTGATAAAAATGGAAAAATCCTTATAACCGACATTTACAAATCAGTGGCGCCCTTGACGGAAAATGAGAAAAAGTTATATGACACAATTGATTTTAATCCAGAAGCTTACAGGTAAGCCCCTGGTGATGATATTGTTGAATGAAAAAAAAATTACAGCTCCATTATATACTTGCTGTTCAAAACATAAACACTGTATGATCGCCGACATACCGTGTAAGGGCGCATCTCCTGCGCGTGTTTTTTTTTCGAAAATTATACAAAACATCGAAACATTGGGGCATGGCAAGGGACATACAATGTTTTTGTCTTCCGACTTCCGAGACGGACGGAAAGCATTCCCCGCGCGGGTAGAGAGGGGAAGGAATGTTTCATTTCTTATCAACTGTTGCACCACTCGCATGACCATTAAACATAGAAATACAGAAGAAATTATTTATTAATTCCAAATCGATTTTTTATTCGTAACTCCTGACAAATACTAAAATTACGGGTCAGTAAATATGACCTAACTCGAAATCTGGGGGTCCAAATAGGCCACTTAGATGTTTCATATATTTTTTCCATACAAAAATCGTGAAATTATAAAATGGCTACATGATTCATCTGATTTCATCATATTAGAAAACATCAATTTTGACAGTTTTCAATAGAAATGCGTAAAATGGCGCACATAATATGAGTTGAAAAAAGTATATGAATCATAATATTAAACACCTAAAGTGGCCTTTTTAGACTCCCTGTGTTTTCTCCTAGATTCTGCATCTGCAATCGCTAAAACTACGAGCGCCTTACTCATCGGAACTCATGATCTTGTCTACACAAAATGTTTTGTTTCAATCAAAATCATTTTCTATAGCTGGAGACAGTTTGTTTATGAAAACAAATGTTTTTGTTTCATGTTTTCTGTGTAATGTTTTGAAAAAACATGAGCAGAAGACGCGCGTTAATACATTTCGATCTTATTGCTAAGCAACAAGGTCCAAAAGTGGTAGGTATGTCGGTGACTGAACAGTGGGCAAAACATGGTTAGATCTATTTTGGCAAATTGCAAGGAAACTGCAACTCAATTATTGATTAGATAGACACAAGACAATCATTGCTTCAATCCTTGTGAAAACATTCAATAACGAATTTCAAAACAGAACTCGGAAGCAAAAAAGATAGAAAACAATTATTGGTCTATTAGCTCAATATATCGCGATTAATGAAGTCATGTGATTAATTAGCGATTACGTGGTCTTCATTCCGTTGTTGCCGGGCCGCCTCGCGCTGATAATACTCTTATTTTATTTGGACACAATGAAACGAAAGGATTGTAAATTCCAGTTGTAGAATAAATTATATTTACTACGTAGGAGGGCTACTACTTAGAGCCTGTGGTGACTATTGACCACTTCTCTAACTCTATGATACAACAGATTCAAGGCGAGATTTCCATTTTTTACAATACATATGGCTGGGACTATATACTCCGGAATCCGGAAGGCCGTAGGAAATTCAGAGCATTGAAAATAGAACTTTGTGCTAATACAATAGAGCTGACAATCAAACACACAAGCGTCGAGTCAAATGTCAATGTCATTTATGACAGCTCGATACTTGACACTTCGATTTTCAACTCTATTGTATTAACGCAGAGTTTTAGTTTCAGTGCTCTGAATTTAATCGGGACCGCCGGATTCCGGAGCATATAGTCCCAGCCGGAAACATCGACCTTATGATCGTTAAAATGTTGTTTTGTTGGATTTGAATGGTCCCGGAGGAACAGAGAAATGTTATTATGATAAAGGTACCCGTACCTACATAGATTATAGCGAGGTTACGTACCGGTATAAGGCAAACTAGACACAGCTAAACTACTATATACATAGAATATATTTAAATCATCTAATATTTCAAAACTATATACTAGAATGTTAACGCACATGAGTTATTTATAATGAAATTACAACTACGTTTATATCAATTACCTACTTTTCTTTATGAGCTTTGTCGCAATTTTATTTACAGTTTTAATTTCCGCCTTGATGACCAAATTAAAGTAAAAATCAAGTATTATGAAGTAAAAACTCGCAATAAAATCCGTGAAAGTTGTTTCATTACAATAAACTTCAATCTAAGATTTAAAAAATAGGGAATATGCACGTTTTGTTTTATTTAAATAGATCTATCTTGTTTAATAAACCGAGAACTACAATCAGTTATTGGATATCATTGAAAATAAAGATTTTATGAACTTTGAAAGTAGTTAGAGAGATCCGATGAGTAGGTACCATGACGTCACATTACACGGCAATTAGTATGCATATAATTTTTATACTGAAGTTAGTTTTGCTAGCTCATTTTTCAACAGATATTGGCGATATTAATTTATTTTCTATGCTTACTGTGGTAAGGTACTGGTACTGGTACTGGTACTTATTATCTTATTTTATACTTTATCGTCGATAACGAACGAAAATTGCGTTACTCCACCATATCGCGCATAATGCTAGTGATAAGTTTCTTATTTTGTAATATAGGCTTCAATGTTTTTAGATTGCTGTTATTACAGTAAATAATGATTTTATTATATTTCTCCCAATAATGTTTTTCAATATGCGAGCAGGAATGAGCTAGGTACGCAAACAAGGTCTTATCTATGAAAATGCAATGAACTCTACCATTTATTTGTTTAACATAATTATGCACTTAAGGGCGTTCAATACGTTGCAGATTCTTAATTAAATAAAATTATAACCATATTGCCGTAACCTAATTGTTAGTTAAATAAATTATATGTGGGTAATTGGGCTTTAAAGGTCATCATAACGAGGTATGTACATACATACACCTTTTTAATTATTTTACTGTAGGGAATCAATCGGCGCTCACCAGCTGGCTCACAACGGCGTTAAGGAGCAGGTACTGATGCATCGCTGGAGGTTCCCTAGCCTGTCACTGCATGGCATTGAAGGTACATGAAATTATATGTTTTTGTGTCAAGTATATTCTCTTAATGTTATTAACTCCATGAAAAACTAAAATATTAATAAGAGTACTTAATATACACTTCCAGGCGCGGCGTTCCAGCCCGGTGCGAAGACAGTGATCCCAGGTAAAGTGATCGGCAAGTTCTCCATCCGCCTCGTGCCCGACCAGGAGCCAGAGGAAGTTGAGAAGCTTGTATTTGATTATGTCAATAAAAAGGTAATAAAATATATAAATAGTATGTTAACAAATTCAGTTCTTTCTCTTATGATTCTTATATTTTTAAACTGGATGAAAATGTAATATCAAAGTAACTCTTATTTTAGTCTGTTAAATATTATGATGATACCATACGCTAGCATAAGATTATAAGATATTTAAGAAGAAAAATATTTAAAAAAAAGTGCGAGAAATATATTTTAAGCTATTACCGTCTCCTCACATCGCCATCGATCACCACTGCTGGGGCCCCGGTCTCTCCTCAATGTGAGGCCGTAATATGAGGGTTAGGCTGTAATCCGCCACCTCGATCGCTAGCCTCCTGCGGAATTAAAGTAATTGTCCTTGCAGTGGGCGGAGCGCGGTTCGCCGAACAAGATGCGCATCAGCGCGCAGAGCGGGCGCGCGTGGACCGAGAACCCCGACCACCCGCACTACCAGGCCGCCGCCCGCGCCACCAAGCTCATCTACAAGGTACACACTGCACAGTATACTTTGATTTTTAAGGCCAGGTAACAGTGAAATAGCGCGTGGATAAGTTTTTTGATCCCGTTTCATTCCTTACACTATCGTCTAAAAATTTTGAAAAAATTACTACCTTTACTTGAGGATATAACGTATTCGGCTTCGCATTAAGTGACACAAACAGAAGAACTTCACTCGATAGAAAACGAAGCCAAAGTTACCTCTTTTTAAAATCTTTTTTCAATACTGTGCCAAGAATACTGAACTAAACGACCTAATTTTTATAGCTTTAATTAGATAAAATGATTATCTATCCATATTCGCAAAAATGGAAATTGTAGCATTTATTTATTGATGCCAGTGACAAGATACCTTGAGAGTTCGCGAACGCCGCGGCTTACCGAGCTCCGACAGTCGCGCGGTGGCGCTTAGAGACGACGGACCTGTGTTAGTTTGCTTCCTACAAAAACGAATCGGTGTATTTTGTGATAATAAGAGTGAATAGTGCCTAAATAATATGGGCAATAAAGACAATAAAAGGAGGAAGTCGTCACGGGCTAGGTCAAAAATTAACAAGATGAACGCAATCCACGGACACGCAAAAAAGTAAGTTTATTCTGTCTACCTCATATTAAATTATTTTAATGAAATATTATTACTTTACCTACTTCTTACACTATTTACTTCATTGTACAGGTGTAACAAAAATAAGTAATAATACTTTAGGGTGTGTATGTGTTCCTTGTAGAGAGTTCACTGTGAAAGTAGCAGCGCTGAAAGACGAAAAATTTTTTTCACTTTCGTATGGGCAAGGGCCCGAGCGTCACGAGTTTCCCCATACAAAAGTGAAAAAAATTTTTGGTCTTTCAGCGCTGCTACTTTCACAGTGAACTCTCTACAAGGAACACGTACACACCCTAAAGTATTATCACTTATTTTTGTTACACTCTGTATATGAATATCGTAGTAACAATATTATAAGTTTTGTAGATATTTTATATCATTTTGTGCCACAGAATAGTAAAATCAGTAAGACTACTGAAAGGAAAAGTTAGATGGATATAATTCTATGAGAATAAAATTTTATCTAGATTATGTTGATAAAAATGCGTGGTTATTATGCCATAGTACAATTAAACAGTATAACAAAAGAAAAGATAAGTAAGATCTCCAGTAATAAAACCAACTGCGGAAATTACAAAAAATATGTAAGTACATAAATACGAAATAAAACTAAATAAAAAAACCTTTTTATTGCAGGTCCGTAGAACAGCCCCAAAAAATAATTACTGGCTCCCTAGTAGCAAAAAAGTCACATGTAGTTTCGGAAAAAAATATGTAAGTAAAAGATATGGTACCTATACGCATCCACATGGCAACAGATAGAACATAAAAATACAAGCCCAATGTTTTCAAACCCGCATATTTTCTAAATGCATAAGCAGTACGGAAGCCCTAGAACAATTTTTTTTTGATTACTATCAAGTATCAAACAAATTTTTTGTGAGTAGCTTCATTTTGATAAGACGAACAACATTTTTATTTTCGAAAAATCTCGAAAGTGGTAGCTAACAGAGATAGAAAGGATTTCATACTTTGACTTTATGGTCCTAAAATATGGATTGTTTTATTTGTAGGACAAGGTTACTCTTAAATTATATAACTATTAACCTACCAATATACAAAAAATCAGCTGGTTAGGGTTCCCTTTTAGGGTACAGTAGTCAACCAAGTTTTGTTGATTACAGAACCCTAAAACGGAACTCACAAAAAAATAGCTTGTTAGTAATCACAAAAAATTTGTTCTAGGGCTCCCGTATTATACAGTTTACATAAAAAAAGAAAATCCTAATATTTATTATATTTTTACAGGCATTCAAATAATATTACGCCAGATGCCAGCACGCATGATATATTATCTAAGAATTCTTCGGTCTCCATTGATTCTGCTCATCTAGAACAACCTAATGAAGTTGAAGATTTATTAATAGTCGAAGAAGAAATTAAAGAACATGAATTCAATCCAGTTTCTGGACGGCGACTGGTAGACATTAATTACATTTTTAAAGAATTACAGGAGAAAGCACAGCATAACGGTTTATTTAACTGTGGCTTATCTCAATTTCAATTAACTTCTGAAAAAAGACATGGCCTTTGGTCGCGGTTCCGATTTGAATGCCAATTATGCAAAGAAGTTTGCATTATAAAGTCGGAAGACCCAAATAATGACGAACAAGTGAATATAAACATAGCTGCTGCTTCTGGGATAGTCGCTTCCGGCATAGGCTATTCTCAGTTCGAAGAATTGTGTTCTGCTATGGATTTTCCAGTATTCAGTTCAACATCGTTTTTGAAATTACAGGATGAAGTGTTTTCAAAATGGACACAGACTGCCAGTGCGTCTATGGAAGCTGCAGCAAAAATGGAAAAAGATATCGCTATCTCAGAAGGCAGAGTTAAAAATGGTTATCCTATCGTAGATGTTAAGGTTGATGGATCATGGTGTGCTAGATCGTATGGGTCTAACCAGAAGGCATCATCGGGAGCAGCAGCAATAATCGGCAGAAGAACAGGAAAAGTCCTTTTCATTGGCGTAAAAAATAAATACTGCTTAGTATGTGCGCGAGCTGCAAATAAATATACGCCAGCAAAAGAACACAAATGTTTTAAGAATTACGAAGGTTCTGCCAGCTCCATGGAAAAAGAAATTATCGTAGAAGGTTTTAAGGCCTCGATACTAATGTATGGCATGATATTTGGACGAATGATAGCAGATGGCGACTCTTCAACTTACGCTGCTATTCTTAAAGTCAAGCCGTATGAAAAGGAGGGGGTTACTGTAGAAAAAATTGAGTTCAGGAATCACATACTGCGTAATTTTTGTAAAAAATTACGTACTACGACTACAGAAACCAAATATGCACTAGCTCACCGTAAAATGCTTAATGATGTTAAAATTATGACAATGCGAAAAGCAATAGTAGAAAGTATTAACCATCACAAAAATTCTGACAGTCCTCGCAATGTAGCAATATCATGTCTTCATAATGATATCACCAACTATGTTTCCCATGCTTTTGGTGATCACAGAATGTGCCAAGAATATAATTGCACGAAGGACAAAAATGACTCTGAATCACAGCTAAAAACTATTCAAAACACTACTTTTATGTTCAGAGTCAATTCGATTGTATCAAATATTGCTGCCAAATCAAGAAGCTTGATTGAAGACGTGGACACTAACGCTGTTGAGTGTTTTAATAATGTCATCGCAAAGTTCATAGGTGGAAAGCGAGCGAATTTTGCCCTTAAAGGTAGCTATGAAGGTCGATGTAGCGCAGCTGTTGTGTCATTCAACACTCAAAATGCTATTTCCAAAGTGCAAAAAGCCTTTTTAAGCCGAAGCCCAAAAGGCAGAGTAAAATTTATTGAAAAAAGACGAGCACGAAAAAGAAAATTGAATTTAGAACATCCAATAAAAAAGAAAAGGAAATTGAATGCAGTCCACGAAAAACAACATGATTATGGTCCAGCAAGCTCAGCACCAGACATGTCTCCACAAGAGTTAGAAAAAAAGAAGGAAGAGTTTATAGACAATTTAAAAACATTAACTGCTGATAGGCATGCTGTTGAGCGAGCTACAGTATTACAACGAGACAGCAGCGAATGGCTGGATATAAGAAAAAATCTGGTTACTGCGTCCAATTTTGGCCAAATATGCAAAAGAAAAATTAAAATAAATACTGCTCCTTTAGTAAAGAGCATATTGTACCAAAAAAATTTGACACGTCTAGCTGGTATTGCACATGGAATCGAAAACGAGAGACAGGCTCTTCAGCAACTACAAAAACAAGAAAACATTGATATTATGCCTTGTGGTTTGTTTATTGATAAGACTTATCCTTTTATGGGAGCAACTCCGGATGGATTAGTAGGAGAGGACATGGTAGTTGAAATCAAGTGCCCTTTAGTGGCAGCAAAAATGGGAATATCAAATGCAATCCAAAAAAATAAAATTCAAATACTAAAATATGACAAAAATACGGACACCAACTCAATAAATAAGAATTCGAATTGGTATTATCAGATACAGGGTCAATTGCATATAACAGAAAGGCGTGTATGTATTTTAGGAATCTGGAGCGGAGAAAATGAACCCTTACTTACAATAAAAAATGAGAGAGATGACAATTTCTGGAAAACTTTAATGGAGCCTAAACTAGTTAAATTTTTCACTAAATGTTTACTTCCGGAAATTGTAGATAGTAGACACGCTCGTGGAATGCCAATAAGAACATTAACTTTAGAAGATGATGACGGCAAGAAAAACATAGATTCTTTAGAGGGTACATGTTTAACACCCTCTCAGCCACAGCCAGAATATGCAATAGACGATGATGACGTGGAAAACATAGATTCAATTGATTGTTCATACACATTAGCCACCAAACAACAGCCAGAAAATCCAAGCCATGTAAATTCACCTTTGGTATCCCTTGATTCACTTTTAAATTTGCAACCTGGTCCAAGTACAAGGGAAATAAATTTTAAGGAATTTTAAATAGGTACTTAAAATAATATACAAATACTACATGCAAACGACTATTTTTTTTCCTATTTTTTCCTATTTATACCGACATTTATAATAAAAACTAAAGGACGCCCGCAACTCTGTTGCGCCAAAATTTGTTTATCACGCCGGAACCGTACATTTTTCCGGGATAAAAACTATCCTATGTTCTTTCCCGGGACTCAAGGTATCTCCATGCCTATGTGTTGTAGTTATTGATTTCGAGCAAATAATAGCAAAAAAATTACGTTTGTTGTATGGGAGCCCCCCTTAAATATTTAATTTATTTTGTTTTTAGTATTTGTTGTTATAGCTGCAACAGATATATTATATACACAATCTGTCAAAATTTCAGAAGTCTAGCTATAGCGGTTCTTGAGTAACAACCTGGAGACACACAGATAGAACAGACAGACAGACGGACAGACATCGAAGTCTTAGTAATAGGGCTCCGTTTTTACCCTTTTAATCTAATAGAAAATAGAATGCAAAATTTATTTTCGCAGTTAGGTAACTGTATTTTATCATGAGTTTTTCAATTATTTTACTACAAAAGCAATTTATTTGTCATCATAAAATAATAGGTTTTCTGAACTTAGCAATGGCACGGTATAAAATAAAAATTCTAAAATAAAAACTGTAAAGTTAACCATACTGCAGGTAGTCCTGTGCTCTGTGGCATTGCCGGCTGATCGCCCGGGGGTCATGTGAGTTCATTCTTGCGGCGGTCCCGCGATCTTTTGACGGAACGCGCGGAATAACGCTAAATGCCTACTTTTTGAGTGATAGATGGCCTTAATATCAGCATTCAGGACAGTCGTAATTTTCTTATTTTTAAACGTATTTCGCAGTCAATAATAATAATAAAATAGTAAAGGTTTTCATTTGGTTATTATACAAAAAGAAAATAAGATGTTCAATGCTAAAGAAAAATCTATCTACACTCTACAGTCAAGATTCCGACAAAAGTAACACGTATAAAGTGTTTTCTGTTGTATCAATCTGTAAAACCCAAAACGTAACTGTGTCTCTACTGGCTGATAATAAACGAGAGATAAGGTGAAAAAAATGTCATTGATAGCAGTCGCATCTGATCCGACTCGATGGACAATATATGTCTTATCTGTTTGTCATTAGACGGTTCGCTCGTTACAGACTGACCCGGATATGTCGCGCGAGGGCGGATCGATCCCCGTGACGATCACGCTGCAGGAGGCGAGCGGCAAGAACGTGCTGCTGCTGCCCATGGGCGCCGGCGACGACATGGCGCACTCGCAGAACGAGAAGATAAACGTGCGCAACTACATCGAGGGCGTGAGTAATACATACATATGTACATAGACATAATATATAACTCTACAAGGCGCAGGTTCGGCCTCATATGGAATATTGTTCTCATCTCTGGGCAGGGGCGCCAAAATACCAACTGCTCCCTCTGGATCGTATCCAACGAAGGGCCGCTCGAGTTGTTGAGTGCCATAGTGTTTCAAACAGCTTGGACCCCTTGGAATTACGCCGAGATGTAGCTTCACTCTGCATCCTCTATCGGTTGTATCACGGGGAGTGCTCTGAGGAATTGTTCGGAATCATACCACCTGCAACTTTTCGCCATCGTCCCACGCGAAAAACATACCATCCTCATCACCTTGATGAGTGGCAGTCTTCCACCGTGCGCTTTTCGCGTAACTTTCTGCCGCGCACTGTAAAACTGCGCGATGTTGCGAGTGTCCATGGGCGACGGTAGTTGCTTACCATCAGGTGACCCGTTTGCTCGTTTGCCCCCTTATTTAATAATAAATATATATATATATATATATATATAGAACATATATACACGCTCGTGGTATGCCATAGGGATAGACTGAAGCCTCAGTCTTCATTTAATACGATCATGAAGGAATTCTTTCGCCTCATCCAACTCTATTTTTACGCGCTTATCGGTTCCAGGCTCTTCTGACCTAACCATTTTAACCCCCGACGAAAACAGAAGGGTGTTATAAGTTTGACTTGAAATTACTCTTACAATGATTTTTTTATTGTATTCGGAAAACTTATAGCTTACAGATAATTACAATAATAATACATTTATAGACACCATAAAGCCAATTAAAAGTTTTCACTGATAGGTAAGAGATTAAGTATACAGTAATGACTCAAGTTTTAACCATGAGGTGTTGTAACAGAAAGTATAAACAGAAATAATAACATATTATAAAGGACATCATTCACGTTTCATACATTTTTGGACCAAAAAATGAAAGTGCCGGCTAGAAAGAAAAAAATATATATTCGAATAGAATACACAATTCCTAACATTTTTTACTATGACGTCCAATCTGTGCGCCCAATGGTTACGTCGTAATAAAATAATTTAAAAATAATCCTTTTGTGATAAAAAGGTTGGAGTGTCACTATTAAAAGCATGGATATCTTACGTTATGATATAATACTTGATAGTAAAACACAGTGGTAAGGTTGATAAATAGTATTGGAAAAAAATATTTAGTCATAAAATAAAAATAAAAAATATGTATCAAGTACTAGCTGTCCCGGTGAACTTCGTGTCACTTTAAAACCTTCCCTGGACTTCTACGAATATTTTGAGACTAAAATCAGCCCAACTAGTTCAGCCGTTTTCGAGTTTTAGCGCGACTAACACATTTGAAAATCCATTTTTATATATAAGAAGAAGACTAACTGTCCCGGTGAACTTCGTGTCACTTTAGAACCTTCCCTGGACTTCTGTATCTTTTTGTATCCCAGAAGGGCTAAAAGAAAAGAGGGCAGAACTCTAAAAAGATGGGAAGATGAAATGGTACAAATGGCTGGCAAAATGTGGACTAGTGTATGTGGAGTGGCATGTCAGAGATGTGAGTGGAAGCTGTTGGGGGAGGCCATTGCCAAGAGGCACTCAGAAGCAGAGACCGCGCAACGGAAAAATCAATTATTGATTTGAATATTTTGTAATGTATATAAAATAAATGTATTGTTCTTCTGAATAAAGGCTAATAACAATAATAAGTTAATGACGTACAATTAAACATTTTCTAGTCTTACAAATACGTCATCTAAACTTATTGCGGGTGGGCTGAGGTAAGGGTCATGTCTAGCATAACCCATGTACCAGACTATGCACATAGTATGGGAGCAACATCCGATGGTTCTCATTCCTATATGGCATGTGCAATAGTAATGTTTTATTGCTCGACGCCCGGTTGCTGTTCTATCCAGAGCAATATACACATAGTATGTTTTAGATCGGATGTGTCGGGATTGTATTCGCCCTCGAATCAACCACAAGTCCTCTCCCTCCAATTCCCTTACAAGCTCTAGAGGAATTCCACCACTTAGCTCAATGCTAAAAACTCCATCTGGTTGAACATGCTCTCCATAGTAACTTCTCGCTTGTTTCAGCTGATATATACCGAGGCTAAATAATATTAATTCTTCTTCGGTCAGCGTAGGAAAGTCATTAAACTCAGCCATATCTGCAGACATGGGCTGGAACTGTGCTCTCATTCTGTTCAAGTTACGTCTGGCGACAAGATCTGCCAGTGTATTGGGCATGTTTATCCTTTCCCGGATTATTTGTAAAAAATCAGAAGCATGGACATTATCTACTATCAACACGTGATAAGCATTTATTAATGCTGCTGCGATTCTAAAATATTCAAACATATAGTGCAATGTTATATTAATATGAACGTTTCTCAACAGGCGGAAATCTCGTTTAAATCGGCCATTTACTACTTCCACAACCCAACGGCAAATAGTAACAAGGCGTGACTTGTTTGCTTGTTCCGTGGTTAGTTGCGTCGCTCCAGGATGCTTTGTCTCCGGCATTTTCACAGTGTAACCATTTCCTTCAAGAATGGGAACTGCATCTCTGAACCCACGGTCCAAAATAAATACGTCCCCGCTTTGGTAGAACCATTGGAATAATCCATCGCCATGATCACTTTCATTTTCAGCAATATTCTGCATTATCTGCGCATCTGAAGAAGTAGCAGCGTGTGGACCTGAAACTTCTATTATGTGACCGTCGCAGCAGACAAATAAAAATGGTTTTACTAAGTTCCGGAACTTGTGACTACTATAAGATTTTCGTTGAAAAAAGTAGTTTGAGCTTTTTTGGATGTAGATGTATGTGCCGTCCACAATTGTAATAGCTTTTCTTTCTTCGGGAGGACTTTCAATATTTCCAAAAAGACTTTCTGGGATAAGAAGATTCCTACGTGTGACATCTTCCCGAGTCATATGGTCAAACCCCAAATGCATTGGAACAAAGTCTCGCAAAAGTGCTTCTCGGCCAGTCTCAAGCATTCGCGCAAATGTGGATTCGCTCGTTTTAAATATCGTTGCGAGCCTAGCATTTGAGTCTCCAGTTCGGATCTTTGCAAGTAAAGCTGCTAAAATTGTTTTTTTGTTTCTTCTTTGATTTAAGCTCGGAGTGTTGGCCAATAAATCAGAGAATTGTTCAGCAGTAAGACTAGTCCAATCGTGGAACTCTTTGTTATTGATCAATTCATAATGCTCAAAATCTAAAACTTCTGTTTTAATGTGGTTTATTAACAACCTTAGCGCACTAACGATCTGTGCAGAATTAAAATCTTGAATTAAATTGTCTTGCATAGCAAGTAAATGCCATTCATTTTGCTCGAGGTGTTCGCTGCAAACACGACTGTTTTCTGATATGAATACACTGTATCGGCAAAGAACACGTAGAATAATGTTTTCTGGTATTCTGTGTCTTGTTGAGTCTACACAGTGTTGAAATACACAAGAGTTTGCCGTATTACTAGTTCGTACAAATCCAGGTAAAACTGTAGAATGAGGCACAGCGTCAACTTCTTCGTCTGCAACATCAGGTTCTTCGTTGTCAGGTTCTTCCTGCACTTCACGTTGACGTCGGAGATATTGCCGCTCGGCCCTTTGCCAACAAGGTCGGCATATAACATCTGTAGGTTCATTCTGAAAAAAAAAAGTTTATTAGCTTAGTAATATATCATTAAATAAAAAAAATAATATATCTGCGGGGGCCCTCTTTATTTGAAAACTTGTGTTTGTTAAAAAACACAGCAGCAAATGCGGCTTATGTTATAACATTATGTACATAAGAGTTATGATGTTTGTTCGTAGTAAATATCTTAGGCATATTCGTTCGTTATAGCGATAATATAATCCTCACCTGATGACCCAGTAGATCTTCAATAACAAACTGTGCGATTTCGATGTGTTGTGATTCACGGGATGTCCAACTATAACTTCGGCGATCACCAATAGGCACACGACACGAAATACACAATTGTACGTTCATAATGTCAGATATTAAGCTTCGCTAAATACACTTGATATTATATCGCTCTAAGAACAAGAGATTATTGTCACGATAGCCGTCCGATGTAACCAAAGTTGCATGGATAACTGACTGGCTGGCCGCTGGCTGGCCGCTGGCGTAGCGCGGGCGGGCGGTCGGCAACCAATAACAATGCGCTCACGCACCCAGGTAGCCGTCCCTTAACCCTTTTCATTAGTTCTCGGAATTCCATTTGAAGTTTTGAGAGAAAGTAACCTGTAATGTTTGACTCTAAACAGACAACATTCTTTATTATAAAGAATAAATATGAATGTGTTAAATAGTACGATTTTATATCTTGACCACTAGGTTTTGACCTTGAGTATTTTGCGATTATGTACCTAAATAAGTTTTAATATAATATTTTTTTATATTATAATGTCACTCCAATCTTTTTTTAACAACAAAGAATTAATAAAAAAATATTTTATTTTTTATGTTATTACGACGTAACCGTTGTGCGCACAGATTGGACGTCATAGTAAAAAATGATAGAAATTGTGTATTCTATCCGAATATCGTAGTTTTTTTTTCTGGCCGGCACTTTCATTTTTTGGTCCAAAATGAATGATGTCCTTTGAACTTAATTTAAAGTACCACATCATGCTACGAGAGTTGCGATTAAAATTAAATTAAAAAGAAATACCGGGTGTCACCAAAAAAGGTCGGGTATAATATTATATTGATCTCGTATGCACCGAAATACTCACACACGGACAGCCCGCTTTACCATCACAGATTGGTATTGGATGTGAATTATAATTTCCCATGAATAAAATACGCATCGGATAAAAGCCTACAAATCTTAGATGCTTTTATTGAAAAAACATCTTCGACACGATAATCTGTATAGAATCAATTGCAATGGGCACTAGATCTACAGACAAATGAATTACGGCGATATAATGTCTTATACGCTGGGACGTGAAATGGAACGTAATTACGAAAGTATCTACTGGGCACAGTACACTGGGCACACAAATTAAATTTACTTAATAAATCGGTGCATTGATAACATTATTAATTATTTTACTTAAATAAACTAAATCCGAAATGTCTCTACGGTAGTATAAGGGGAGAAAGTGAAATTTATTACATCTCGATTCGTAGTTAGGAAGGTTCAGGCGGCACCTATACTGAAGGAACCTTAAAAAGCGTTTCTGTATAGATTCTATTCTATTTTTATAAATGTCATAGGAGGGGTTCGAAATCTGACCTGACCCGTACTCTAGGATACTACGCACATACCAACAGTAAAGTATTTTAATAGCTTTAATAGATTTGAAATTACCAGAAGACCTTATGACAAAAAGTAGTAAATAAGGCCTTTGAGGCCTTATTTACTATATAATTTATGTGCTCATCAAAAAATAATTTATAATCCACTATTATTCCAAGATCCTTCATTGTATCCTTAAATACTATCTCATTATTTTGTATTATAAATGATTGGCGAAGAAGATTTTTGAACTACGAATAATTACTTTGATATTAATATTTTTATGAGACATATACTACTGGACATTAAAAATACTAATATAATGATTACTTTGCCAACATTAAAATATAATAACAATTATAATAATCTATTCAACTTTAGACTGGAAATATTTTTGGACAATGCCACCCATGAAAATGCTTATATTTTAGACTCTAATTTGAACTTGAGTTACCACCAAACTCTGTACACTTAATCTTGTGGTTTAAACAGTCATGGCATGAATATAATATTTAAGGACTTATACTACACAATATTGGCAATACAAGATAAAAATAATATTAAATCTCCAGAGGAACTACTGCCGCATGAAGAACTCATAGAATCAAATTTTTTTCGCCACTAAATATTTAAATGATTTACACCAAAATATTGCAGGACTAAGATAAAAATATAACATACTATCAGTCTGCCTGCAAGAACTTTCAGATAAAAAACTGATGTGGACATTGTCTGCCTGACTGAGCACTTCGCCTACATAATACCCAACTACATCATGCCATCTTGCTATTGTAGAACTGACTCAAGAAGGGGTGGGTCATGTATTTTTGAAGAAAGTTATTTTAAAGAAAGAACACAATTTGAAACATTTCTCATATATATATATATATATATATATATATATATATATTACAAAATTGTTATCGTCTATCTGTATAGAGTACCGTTACCTAGTAATTTGCATATATTTCTTAACAGTTCAAATAAATCTTTAGCTTTCATAAACAAAAATTACTGTAAGCATAAAATAATTATAGCAGGTAATTTCAATATAAATAATCTGAGGCAAAATAATCAAACACTAGAATTTGAATGTCTACTTTTAAACTATAACTTGAAATTACAGATACCCACTAGACAAGTAAGTAAAACATGCATTGATAATTTTGTCCATAATTTAAAAAATAAATGTAAATCTGAAGTGATTGAGCTGGCATTATCTGATCACACGGCTCAATTTTTAAGATGCAAGGTTAAAAATGTTTGTCTAATTAAGTACTGGAGAATAAGGCAACATGACTTCTCCAAAGAAAACCTTGAAAAGTTCAAATACTGTATTGGTCAACTGACATTTACAGACTGCTAAGTGTGAGTTTTTCTTTTCGCATTCGATCGTGAGTGCGTTTGGCGTTTACTAGGAATTTGTATGTGATTTTTAAAGCGCCACCTAGTTGTAAAGGCGACAACTAGGTCAAATCACACACAAATTCCTAGTAAACGCCAAACGCGCTCACGATTAAATGCGAAAACAAAAACTCACACTTAGTACTCTGATGTGTATAGAACTTGTGATCCAAACATAGCTTATGTTTTCTTTGATACATTTACATTGTTTTATAAATTATGTTTCCCTTATAAAACTATACACATCCTTAAAAAGCCTAAATGGATATCACGTGGTATAGAAATTTGTAGTGCTACGAAACGTAAACTATTGTGGAGGTATAGAAAAAGTCCTAGTAAAATTAATAACCTGCAATTACTGCAGTTGTATACTAAAAGACTTAAAATAGTATAGCAAAATCAACAAATAAGGCAAAAACTGTATGGCAGATTATATATTCCTCTAAACAAAATAAGCCAACATATACTATATCATTTATAAGACAAAATGGTAATATTATAACAAATCCAATTGACATTTTTAATGCTTTTAATAACTACTACAAAAATAAAGCAACACGAATAAATACAAATAACGAATCTCTTTACAAACAATATGTGACATCAAAGCCTAATTCTATATTTATGAAGCCAAAATACTTAATAAATACTAACAGAGTTGGCTATGACAATATCTCGACTAAAGTTATTAAATATTATGTAGTTGATTACATCTTACCACATTGATACCACTTAGCCACATTTTGAATCTGACTATAGAAACTGGTATATTTCCAGATAGGTTAAAAATAGGAGTAATAAGTTAACTGACTCAATTTTTTTATTGCATAAATGAATAGTACTCCTAAATATTCTCAGTAGATATATTCTCAGAGTAACTTCTCAGAAGAAACGGTATATCAAAAGTCAATTTTCAAAGGTACAGCGATTTGTATACAAAATTTCGCAATTCTCGTGAAACCGCTCCAAACTAAAGTCGTACCTAGCTGTGACGTTACGCCTAGGTTAAAGTGTATGAACTTCATACTATGAAGTGTAAGGCCGCAGGAACCTATTTGTAAATATCTCCGATGTATTTTGGGCGTTCAAGTTCATACTTACCATAATAAATGTTTTTGTATATGATGTAGGTAAACTAATGATGTAGGTTTTGTTCACTAATTTAGCAAAAAAAAAGTAACTTTTTTGTACTTTTTAGATTTGATTTTTTTACAATCACCAAGTAATGCCTCAATACTTCTGAGTATATAAACGAAACTAAATGTTTTAGATGTTTTCATCATCCCTATTAAGCCAATATTTAAAAAAAGTAATAAAGAAAATATTTAAAACTAGACCTATTGCATATTTTTTCCAAAGTGTTTGAAAAGAATATAATATATAATATTCTTTACAATTATTTAGAACATCAGAAAAATTTGTTAAGGAACAAAAAGACTTTCGGAGAGATAAAACCATAAATCTTGCTATATATGATTTGACATGACGCAGGCGTCTGATCATGTGTACCAGGATATTCTGTTGTACAAACTTGAGGCGTATGTTATAAGAGGTAACACTCTACGATGAAAAATCTGAATCAGCTAAATAGCAAAAAAAGCAGATAAAAAATCTATGAAAAATCAGCCCTTAAACTCATAGAAACCTACATTAAAATCGCGATACCTTTCTATATGTGGTTTCGCGTCATCGACATGCTTGCTTATCAATACCTATCAATAACAAATAACTATCAAAAATCGCTCAACGTGTCTAAGCAGTTTTTACCCGACTAACGGCGAAGCCAAAAGAAAGGCTAATGATTTTGGCAGCCTATGTATGTATATTTGTTCCACCGTGGCGCCTAAACTACTGGTCCGATTTTAATAAACGTGGTGTCAATAGAATCGTAATAATAACCCCAATAACATAGGCTATATAATTAACGTGGTCGGGTTATAGTTTTTTATAAAAATTGTAGTTATTACTTGGCATACTCATCCTCACTCCTAATAAGATACCCATAGAGTTTTCACTAACATCGGCAGACAGTCTGTTAATATTACTGATATAATTATTATTAATACTAAAGATTGTAACGATGTCTGTGAAGATATTTTATGTTTCTTACTCTTTCACGATTATTCATTAAAAAAAGGCTGTTAATTATTATATTTTTACATTTTTTACAGATTAAGCTGTTCGGCGCGTACTTGTACGAAGTTGGAAAACTGCCAAAGTAGAATTCTCCAGATAATAATATAACAGCTGGATGTTATTTCTACAGATAACTCCATCTGTTTTAAGACTACTACTTACTCAATGCTATGAAGATTTTCTAATTAAGATCTAATATGATAAGCTGAAGTTTTGCACGAGAAACGAAGACTTCCATATAATGTGGTACCAGTACAAATAGCTGCCATATTTTTTAGACTGAAATGAAATGTTAAAGAAAAGAAACTACGATTACAAAGCTACATTACTACTCGTACACTTGCGATGGAAGTGCTTTTTATATTTTATACACCAATCCAAATCAATGTGACATTTAAGTTAACAAAAACAATAATATAATTGGCTGCACGTTGGATAACTGTCGAGGGTAGTATAAGCTGTTACTTGACAAAAACTACAAAACAGCGGCGTGGTAGCTTCCGAATTCCGCAGTGAAAAGAAAACGATACTTGTATACTTTGCCGTCCGGTTCGATTAATAATGTAGTTTTTTTGTCTTTTATTTTTTTTTAATAATTTTAGAACTCGATAATAGTATTGCATTATAATCGGCTATGATTTTAAATTTTATTTTAGAAATCATTCAAATCATTTTGTATTCATTGTATTTAATCGGTTTATTTTAAGCTATGTCTGATCACACTCGTGGCCTTACATTCCTTTATGAGAGCAGTTTTATAATAAGATCTAATTTTGTCGACATTGAAGGATTTAAAATAGGTGCTGCTAAGTGCGGCAGGTGCTATTAAAGTAAACTGTGTTTGAATGGGCGTGTTGCCTAAAAAAAAATATTTCGACATTCGATGTTAGACAACATGTCAATAAACAATCTAGAACCCATTTTCGTATAATTTAAATAATAATTAAGATGCAAACAATTTAAATTTACAATATGAAAGAGAGCGATATATCGGCCTGTGACGTCATGAGTTGCACCCGCCATACATTTGTCATTACAAAATGTATGGCGGTAGCAACTTCTGACGTAACAAATCGTTTTGCGAGAAAGAGATGGGCAATATTTTTTATTTGCTTATAATTTTTAATTGAGTCAATAAATAAATAATAATATAATAAATATAATAATCAATGCAATAATCTAAATAAATACCTATTTCTTTTAGATTTATGTATCTTTAATCAATAATTTTAAAATTTAATTTTTAAAAATGTGATATTCCACACTAGGCAACATCCCTGTTCGCTTACATGTACCTAACTGTTTTGTGAGTAAGAATGTTGTATTTATACTAATCTTTCTCAAATTGTTTTTAATCGTTTTTTTAAACATTTTACGCACCGTCATTCTTATAATAATAATACTACTGCTCTGTCAATTTTTATATTATTTTTTATAATTATTTCAGTAATCATATTATTATCGATGAAATAAATATTTTAATCAAACTCCATGCTTTTTATTCAAAAAATAATTTTGCCCTGAAAAAATTACGAATAAACGGAATATTAATGTTTGATAACTTGTTTGTTATGTTTTCTATTTCCATTGAGAAAACGTCAAAATTTTGTACCTGTGCTTTTTATTGGTGGATTATTTTCGCAGCAGTTCTTTTTTTGGCTACATAATAATAGCTAGGGGTCAAATCTCGACTATAGGATAAGTGGTTAAAAATATCGAAGTCAACTTTATACACGGCAGCCAACGCAACGCGGCTCTTGTGAACGGGGAACATTGTCGTGCAAGGGCAGCAAAGCTTTTGTCCATTATTTTCTTTTGTCTTAATAATTTTAACCAGTATTTGCCTATTGTAAAAACACCTTTGGCTTTGTAATCGATGCACAAAATTTGATTTGAGGCCGTTTGTCCGTCCGTTCAAAAGATCGTCTTCATGAGCTGAAGCATAAGACTTTTTCTCAATAAACATTTGGGTGGCGCTAACTATCTCATCTAACTGTTGAGCTCTTTTTATACCACTGAACTGAATGTTATTTTGACTCAAGTTTATAATGATTGTTCCAACGTTTTCGTTTCCAGAAACAACCCAACTCGAAACGCCATCCTTTTCGTCACCACAGAAATCCAAAGCTGTACGCGAACACTTTCGTTTTTTTGCTCAATAGAAAATTGCCAATCCCGATCATGTTGCTTGATCGACTATAGTTTAGGAACTAGCAGTCCAACAACAGTAAAACCTGGAATTTATTCTAATTACGATTTACGAGTCAGAGAACATCTTAAGTTCCCAATGAGCCTAATTACTCCCCTCGGACTCCCTCATTCTGGGAAAACAAAAACTCCATCTGTAGATACCTAAATAACGTAAAAATACCATGTCGGTGTACGTGGTTTGGTTCTTAAAGACAGGAATGTGGATCCAACGTGACTGATTCATCGGCAGACTGGGGACTGGGGTGGTAATATATTGTGTATAATAAGTGCCTACCTATAAATAGAATGCCGGTACGGTCACAAACGGTAAAATGTATACCTGCGCGTCTTTTCATATCACCTTTACCTACATGGTAAACGACGACATGCGCTAAGTAAAGTGTAAACTTAACGCCAAATATTGGCTCGTAATATTATCATTCATTCTCCGATCCAATTTGCCAGAGATTGTGTCAGGGAAAGAAAAATAAACAATATTATGTATAGTTAGCCAGTGATTATCCGCTCTCTATATGAGTGCGTAACTCCGTGACGCAGTGCCCTGTGCCACTGATAAGTAGATAATATATTCCGCGAAATGAGTTTCGTGATTCCCCATTCGTTGTTTTAGTTATCTAACGTTTATTTGAAAAATTTGTACGGAAGAAAAAAAATATGCAAGTATAACCTAGGTTAGCCACAGGATACCTAAGGATAAGAGTAGGACCTTGTGGTCTTACTCCTATCCTTATATGATATATCCTTGAAAGTCATTGAGCTTCTCACTCGATCCCAGATATTATATATTTACTTCAATGATTAGGTAATACCTATGTAGGTAAAATTTCAGCCAATTCAAGTGATCGGTTATTCTATACTTAGCATTTTATATTATGTTATATTCTTTAGATTGATATAGGTACCTTTTTATTTGAGAACGGATAGAAATGAAACAAACACTAAATTTTAAGTGGAGTAAACCAAAACACATTAGTGATGAAAACCACATTCAAATCCGTTGACTTCGTACGCGCCAAAAGAATTCCCCCGAATCGTAAATTTTTTCGAGATAAAAGAAGTCCGTGATAATTCAGAGCATTAACTTCTTACCTTGATTAGGTAGGTCCGGTCGGTAGATATACTTACCTACTTACTACTTCTGTTATTGTCTCTATTCTGACAAGCCAGCGCTATTATGTAGGTATAATTATTAAAGGAAAAAGTAATCGTGATAATTTGTAATACCTAATAATTCTAACTTATTGGTAGGTACTCTACGTTGGCATTTGCCTCATAATTTTTTAATAAAAGGAATCCATAAAATCTACACTTTTACAGATATTTTAAGTTGGAAACCTATATTTTGCCAGAATCATTATAAGTACAAAACAACAATAAAGCCAATATAAAATAAAAATAAAAACTTTGGTGTACGTTCCTAATTTGGCATAAAAACCTATCAATGCTAAGATCACCCACTTTTCGCATCTGGCTTCGTTAAGCATAATCTAATAACCTTATTTATAGAAGCCGACATTCACTTAGAAAGTTTTCGATATGGACACGATAGAATATAGATCTTTGTCAGTTTACTGATCAGCCGGGTCAAGCCACTATCTTCATCAATGACCGTGGCATGTTCTAGCTAGCTATGCGCCGATAAGTTATTAATAACGTGCTTTTCTTATATACATGCGAGGCAGTTGGGTATTTAATATAATATATATATATATATATATATATATATATATATATATATATATATATATATATATATATATATATATATATATATATATATATATATATATATTAAATACCCAAAAAAACTATATATATATATATAGTTTTTTTCTGCCTAAACGTAAATCTTTACATAAGCGGAAAATCATGCGCCCAAAGTTTGAATTACTTATATATATATATATATATACGTTATGCAAAATGATTTACAGAAACTTTGGGCGCATGATTTTCCGCTTAAGTAAAGATTTACGTTTAGGCAGAAAAAAACTATACGACGTGAAATAATCTTTTATACAAAATAAAATTATGTACATAATACAATATTGCAATCTTAAGGACACTGACCAGCTGTGAGGTAATTGATCTCACAGCTGATTTCCAAATAATATGAATAATATATTAAATCAATCTATTTCAATTTATTGAAATCAGCTGGTAGAGACATTGACATTTTCAAGTTTGTTTCTGCTTATCCTTCTTTACTTAGACGGTAAATCTTCTATTAAGTTTCTGTAATTATTGTTTTTCAAAAGGTTACAAATATAGATAGCCGGTAACCACCACACGATTGTTCAGCTACACTGTTGTAGTGTTCGAAGTATGGCCGACTCGATCATATCGTTCGAAGTAGCTGAGTAGGTATTTAGCATATTAAGTGATCTGTAATAGTGTGTACTACGACCTTAAAGTACCTACCTACCAGCGTGAAACAGCATTTGCTTTGTTTTTCACCAGTGATTGAGATTCCCGAGAGTATAATAACAGTAGGTGTTGGATTACCTCTCCTACTCATCGGGTGGCGCGGATGATGATACCTATGGATGGTGGTAATCGCTTACCGTCTGTAATTCGTTTGCATCTATAACATTTTTCCTGTTCTGTTATTTCTCAGAAACAAATTCCGTTATCAGTAGGTATGGTAAATAATAATATCTAATTATTATTATTAGCTTTTTATGACGCTATTACTCGTTAGGTGCCAATATAACTGACCTTTATGGTTTCTTCTTATAACTTCTAATCTCAGTGGGAAAAACGGTGCTCCTGTTTACATCTGCTTGAACATAATATTATAATTATAAAAACGACGAGGACAAGTCGGAAACTAGCGATAGATAACTAACCTTTATACACATTTTTCCCAGGTCCTAGTATTTTGTAGGAATTGGGAGAAAATGTATGTAAATAAAATGTAGAGATGATCCAAAAAGGTTATAAAAACTAATATTATCTAAAACTAGCTGGTGCCCGCAACTTAATTTGCGTAGAACTATTAATGGAAACAGAACCCAATATTTTAAGATAAAACTTAAAAGAAGCCTTAGTCACTTTTTATAACATCTCGCTGCCAGTGAAAGTCCGGTCAAATTCAATATCGCCGTTTCAAAGATTAGCCGAAAACGACAGACAAAGAAGGACAGATAGACGAAAAACAAAAAAAATAATTTGTTGTTCCAATGCGGGAATCGAACCCATGACCTCCAAGTCGAGAGCCAATTTCTAACCTCTAGACCACAGAGGCTGTTATTTAGTGTAGGCAAGTAGTATATTATCTTATACTTAACTTAAGAGACAATCTTGTACAGGTATTTAAGTAAATAATTTATATACTTTAGGTTAGGATAAGTTTCGCGAAAACAATATTATTTCTTTATATTGGCAAGTTTGCTTTCAGCGGACAGTCACCCATACATGAGATGATTAGTTTACTTTGAGTCACACACAGTATTTTTTCAAAATGGAAAAAAATTCAAGCCCCATCGGAGTTGAATTTTTTCCCTTGCAAGAAGTTATCCAAATTTCGAAAAAAATGGTAATCTGTTGGAGCAAGGTCCAGTGAGTACGGTGGATGTCTTAGACATTCCAATTAAAGCTCCTCTAATTTGGTAGCCGCCTGTTGTGCAGTGTGTGGTCTAGCGTTGTCCTGAAGCAGTAGTGGCCTAGAGCAAATGACCAACCTCGGTTGTTTAGCAGCTAGCTGTTCCATCATGATTTGCAGTTGTTGGTAATAAACATCTGCCTTAATCGTCTGGCCAGATTTAAGAAAGCTGTAGTGAACGACACCGGCACTAGTCACAAGTACACACACACACAAACGCTCACAAGTAACTTTTCAAAGTAAAAGAGTCAATTTTCGCTTGGGGCAGGCTTTGGCTGTTTCGCCAGGGTTCAGCCATTGATTTGAGCATTTCCGATTATCGTACAGGATCATCTTTTCATCACAGGTAATGATTCGATTTAAAATCCCTTCATTATTGTGCCGGTTGAGTAATGTAACGCAGCAGTCGACGCGCGTTTGTCGGTTTGCTACATTCAATTCATGAGGTACCCACCTTTCAAGCTTTTTCACCTACCCAATTTGCTTCAAGTGGATTAAAACAGTTTTATCACTAATAACGCAGCCTGCAGCTAACTCGGACGTGGTTTGCGATGGATCCATTTCCACAATAGCCTTCAATTCTTCAGTATCAACTTTGGTCTCCGGCCGTCCACGGGGCTTGTTCTGCAGGTGGAAATTTCCAGAACGAAAACGTTGGAACCAAAAATGCACTGTGTTTTCTTTTGCAACACCGCCGCCATACACATCATTAATCCTTCGAGCCGTTTCTGCAGCACTGGTGCCACGGTGGAACTCGTACTCGAAAATAATACGATATTTCAAGTTTTCCATTTTGTAAACAGAGTGACGCAAAGAAAAAACCAAAAGAGGAAAAAACAAATGAATTACGGTTTTCGATACACAAATGCATGAGTAAATAGCGGTATAAATTTTAAATTTTAATTCCTAACCAAAGATTTGATTTTTGAGATTGAGATCAAAGTGGCCAGTACGACAATTTCATATGTAAGGACCTAATATTATATATTATAGACTAGCTTTTGGCCGCAGCTTCGCCCGCGTGGAAGTGTTCGTGGTAAAAAACTGCTTTAGCAAATAATATACCTACTGCAACATAGTAATAGCATAGAGTAAAAATTTATACTTATAATAAGTTTTCACACGTACTTTTTAATTTTTAATATATCTCCTAGATAAAGATTAGGTAATAGGAATTGTATTTAATAGCTTCTGAATATACCACATTATTTGCCAAACCATACCAAAAACAATTATCGCGGGTACCGTACATTTTTCCGCAATAAAAAGTAGCCTATGTATTAATCCAGAGTCTAAACTACTACCATACCAAATTTCATCAAAATGCGTTTAGTAGATTTTGAGATTAATGTACAGACAAACAGATAAACAGACAAACAAACAAAAATTCTAAAAATCATTGTTTTGGGTTCTATGTCATTCATAAAGCATTCACAAAGTAATAGTTTTTCTTATATATCTTCCATGTACAGACAGCGACCAGTTACAAAGTTATTATACATATGTCAGTATAGATAAAGATAGATATAGATTTTACTTTCATTTCTGTTGCTTTATTTGTTTTTATTTTAATTCATAATATAAGTATTTAGGGTCAATTCACACACACACACAAACAAGAGTTCGAAAGTCATTAAATTGCACCGCGCTGCGCACATCACAGCGCATGTACAGTGTATGACTGATGTTATATGAAACGTGTACATAAGTATTTTTGTGTAGTGAATAAAGTTTAATTTTTAATTATAGTTATCTTAAAAATGCAGCGCCGCATCGCGTATCCTTGTGGTGTGAACTCTCCCTTAGAATGAGGACATTATTTGATAAATAATAAACAACGTTGTGTCAATAATGAGCGTTTTTAATTCGTGACATCTGACAGCTTTTTGACACGACAAGGACCGTCGTGCTATCAAGCGCCGCCTGTTGACAGAAAAAGAATCGAAAATTCTTATTGACCGTTTTTGATACCACTTACGAAACCAGATGACGCTTTGTGTGAGTTGGTTCTGCCCCCTAACGGCAGAAAAAATATCAAAAACCCTCATTAATTTTTAATAGTGCGACGATTAAAATTTATACGTGATAGTCAACATGAAGTCTCACAGTAGTCTGGAGACTCGAGAGCTTGTTACTTACATATTAATATTTTGTACCCTTGGCCCTTGCTTTACGTCAAAGTTAATTTGGGAAAATCCATAACAAATGTTTTCTTACAAATATTGTCTTTGAACCAACTTTGTTGTTGATTTTATTGACATCTACGAATGTTGATTTAATGCTCTAAGACAGAGGTTCCCAAACCAACAAAAGGAGTAATTTTATAGTACCCAAGTATGTGCGCAGTACACAAAAGAGCACTCTCTCTTCCTTTACTCTCATAACCCAGTGGGACGGATAACCGACATGACTGGCGAGAGATCAGGCGCAGGTCCGACTTTTTACATGCCCATCCGATGCATGGATCATCTTTCTTATCAGACAATAAGGTGATCAGCCTGCATTGTCCTAACCAAACTTGGAAACAACATTTTTTGTTGTTCCAATGCGGGAATCGAACCCACGACCTCTGAGTCGACATTTGTTTTAAAACTAATCTAATTTGAAGGATGAATCTGATGATAAGGTACATAAAAAATCCGCGTTCGGCAAGTGCTCAGCGTGGCCGCGATAATAGATATACCTATTTTTAATACGTGTCATCGGAGGATAACCTCGCCTGCGACACTTGAAAACACGAATATTTTTCAGTGTTTGATACCTATTACTAAATATCTTATGATAGTAAACACATTAAAAATAATAAATATTTTATATATTTTTAGTTTATATTTACACCATAAAATAGATTATACATATAAACTTCATATTATATGGATGTTGTGTAGTAGGAGGATTTTAATGTCAGTGAATTTTAAAATATAAAGTAGCAAAACTTACAAATCACCTATCGCATCATATTAAATCAGCATATTAAATCACATCAGCGCCCCCCAATTTTTTCTGGGCCCCTTAACTCTAGGCCTCCAGCGCAAGGGGGCGTTATCGCCCACTTTGGGAAACACTGCTCTAAGACGACTGCTGTTAGGCAGGCACTAGGTTTTGTCCAGGCAGTACTGCCTGTATTTACAACTTGGACCAAGCAAAAAAGTCGTGTGACGTTTCATCTTACACAGGTGCTGACAGGGCATGGATGCTTTGGCAGCTACCTGTGTAAGATTGGCCGTGAGGTGACGGCTCTCTGCCACCATTGTGGTGATGAAGAGGATAGCGCCCAACATACGCTTGAAATGTGTCCCGCATGGAATGCTCAACGACAAATCTTGGTCCAATGTATAGGACCGGATCTCTCTTTGGCGAAGGTTGTCTCTGCTATGATTAGCTATAATTATATTATAGATTATCTTACTGTGACTCTATTATGGCGCAGAAGGAGGCAGCTGAACGGATTCGTCAAAGATCCGACCCCACTCGACAGGCGCGACGTCGACACTTAGCGTCGTCATGTCTCACATATAGCTTTTTATTTAATTATTTAAGGTCATGGATGTATAGTTGTTAGGAGAACTTATACTATCCAAATAAGTGACCTGAGTAGTTCGGTACGTAGTATCATGATGGAAGCTTTGCGGACCTTTAGAGCCGATTATGAGCATAACAGCAAAACACAGGGGGCCACGGATATAATCCTGTAGTTCCCGCGGTAGCCCTCCATTGTGTTGAAGTAGGCCGCCGCAGGGGTTTTAGTGGGTAAGAATCCCACATAACCTTCTAGTCCAATCCCCAGGCTAATCTTCTAATCCAATCTCACCGAAGATTTCCCCTGCAATAAAAAAAAAAGAAAAAAAGGCAGGCACTAGGTCATACTGTCATAAAGACGAGGCAGAGAACTTGTAGTTGAAATAAATCTTTAAAATCTTACAATATTTTGTCTGTAGTATACCTTTGTCTGTAGGTTTGCCTGTACATCCTACTACTCCTAGTTCCTACTACTACTATTATAAATGTAAAATTTTGTGAGGTTGGATGGATGGATGGATTTATGTTTTTGACTCTTTTGGTATGTCAGAAATTTGATATGGAAGTAGTTTAGGCTCGGGATTAAAGCATACATTTTTTCCCGAAGTACAGAGTTTCCGAGGGATACTGTATTTACGAGGGTGGAGCTGCAGGCAAAAGATAGTATTTAAAAATGTAATTGGACATGATAATACTTATGTACTAATAAAACATAATGTTCAAGAATTGAAATTAAAAAAATATATACAACAAAATGAGATTTGCTTACACTACGACTCTAAATACATTTCTTATAAGTTATAATCTCAGCTATAAGTTATAACTTATAACTAAGTTATAAGTTATAACTTATAGCTTATGTATGAACCATTAAGTTTATTATTAACTAAATGTTTGTGTATAGATATAATATTTAAGAAAATACTGAATAAATAAAAAAAAATATCTTTTGTACTTTTAGACCATAATTTTACATTTTGAATTTTTAAGTTATGTTGCATTTAGTCTAAGTTCGCAGCGGCGGAGGTGACTTGGTAATAGAGCTGTAAAAATATCGAAAAAAAGCATACCCGTATGTATTCGTTACTATAAGAATTAGTACTTGTTATTACTATAGTATCGTCACGTTATTCGTTACTTCTGACACCTCATAACATGTTATGTTATGTTAGAGCATAGAATCAAGTCGTATTACGTACGGGTATGATATGATTTCGCGGTGTCACAATATTCGTAATTTGTAGAAAACATTACTTATACATAACTTATACATTACATACCGAGCTGCTATTTTTTAACTTTTCCGTATTTTGAACCAGACTTGTGTTTAAGTTATTCTAAAATTAGTTTGATTAAATAGGTAAACTGCAGTATATTACTCTAGATACTATAGAATACGATCACCAAATGTTTCAATACTAGCATCAATGCTGCTTGTGTGTACTGAAACAGTGTAGGTACCCGTATTACCAAAAATGCGAGTAACGAAATGTATTCGTGTGTAACGTTTTGTTACTCGGTACTAGATGGCGCACCCGTTACTCAGTACTGAATACATCCGGTTTGCTACAGCTCTACTTGGTAACACGTAGGTACCAGTTTGCAGCATAAACATAAAAGAGGATAGCGGTCGGCCCTCGCTCAGTCTGCCTCAGAGGCGCGCTGCTACACAACGCATTTTTTACTAGCGACGCTTGAGTTTTACAGTTAAAAAAATCCATAAACGCGTACTATATTCTTTAATAAAACTGTTACGAGAAGATTCACTTGTTCCGCACTAGACGTAAGGCGGTAAGTCATTTATTTATAAAAATTCCTTTTGTAGTTATGAGTTATTCCGAGGTATCATAAGTGAGATGTATTGCATAAAAATGTTTGTAAAAATCAATAACACAAAAAAAAATGTAGGAGGGTTAAAAAAATCTTGATAATAAAATTAAAACTTAAAACTTATGAATACGTGAACAAAAATATTCAAAATTCCTTAGGCAGGTAAGTGACATTTAAATGTTGAATATTTGAATCCATGCAATCTTCTTTTTTTTTAAGTACCATGTTCAGTTGACTTGAGTTATTAATGGAAGGACTTATTTGATATAATATGTGTTGTATGTTGGAGTAATTATCCAATCAGTCGAAATCGCTCTCCCATGAGCTATTGTGTGTGGACCGCTTTCCAATTTACTGCGACAAATTTTCCCATTTCAGCGGAAACGAATACATTACATGTTATAATGCAATAAGTGCTCCATTGTCCGTGCTCAGACACTCCATCATTATTGTCATTAACAGAATTTTTCAATGATTACGCTGGACGGGGCACAGTCCACTGTGGCAATAGAAAAAGATTTTAGCATCGCTGTTCTATTTAGACTACTTCTGCGGCAGAATTATGTTTCTCCACCTACACCTGTAATAACATTGTATAGAAACAGTTTAACTCTAAATTCTCTTCTCTTGTGAGGTTTCCGTACCCAAAGGGTAAAAACGGGACTCTATTACTGAGACTTTGTTGTATGTGCGTCTGTCTGTCCGTCCGTCCATCACCAAGCTGTATCTCATGAACTGTGATAGCTAGACGGTTGAAATTTTCACAGATCACAGATGTATTTCTGTTGCCGCTATAACAACTTATACTAAAAACAGAATAAAAGAAATATTTAAATGGGACTCCCTTACAACAAACGTGATTTTTTGCCGTTTTGTACGGAACCCCTCGTGCGTGAGTCCGACTCGCACTTGGCCGGTTTTTATATCATCGAATCGTGCTAGTAAAGGGTCGACACGACTAAAGACTATTAATGGTGTATCTCTGGTGTCAGGGACTTTGCCCACCTACACGGGTTACAATACGCCACTAATGTGTCCATAATGTTTGTTTACTTTCCCAAACGACAGCGAGACAATGACTCATTACTTATTTTCTACTTACCATTGCCACTGATGCCTATTGTAGGTATACCTTTGCTAAGACTATTCATATACTTGGATATTTATTTAGCATATTGTCTTTAACCGATTTCCAAAAAAAGGAAGTTCGTTCGGCTGTATATATATATATTTTTTGTATCTATATTCAACGATTACTCCGCCGTCTGTAGACCTATTTTCAAAAATGTTTTTTGATGTATTAAAGGGTATAATTCGAAAATGGTCCTTTAGTCACTAAAGTGGAAACCTGATGATGGGATCTATGAGGAATCGAGGGAACTCCTCGAAATTTATATGGACAACACACAAGTAACACAAGCATATGTTACCAAAAAAGATTTTGCATCAAGGTATACCATGGATAGAAGCAGAAGCACTGAACAGAACTCCTCAGTCTTTAACGATACGCTTTTGGAAATTTCGGAATTACTTAAAGAACTGCAAGCATATGCTACTATGTTACTTACATTAATAATCATCATTATCTTATTTAACCTAATGGAAGCTTGGCACATATTGAATTATACATTCGATCGTTTATTTTTATAACACTAAAAAGGGAAAAATTATTATTTTTAAGTAATAAATTAAACCGACTCCCAAAGTAAAAAAACACAAAAAAGTATAAAATAAATCTTATTTTCTAAATAATTCCCCTTTTAAATTCGGCTAAAATTTTAACTATTTCTCTAGTCAATCTTCCTAATTTTGAAGTCGATACCAGCAAATTTGAACGTGAGTTCTATAAAATACTGTAGGATATTGTTTGGGCTGGTACCGACTTCTAAATTAAGAAGGTTGAGTAGAGAAATAGTATTTCATACTTTTTGACGTGAAACGTCTTTAAAATCGCGCCGAAACATACGGGTACCAGGTTTAAAAACTGGACCGTAACGAAAAGGTCTATATCATCGTACCTTAATAATTAAAAAACTATTAGTCTTAGAAACAAAAATGTGGTGTAAATATTTCACTTATATAGTCAGCTCGCTGTTATGACATTGAGTTCGTGTCGGGGTCAAGCGGGGCGGCGGGGGAGGGATACTGCGATAACTGTGCGAAACCGGCGCTCACGCTTGTTTCTATTCAGTGTAACTCGTGACTCCGACTTTATAGCGTGGTGATTCTTTCGTGTGTTTGTTGTTTCTATTACGTACCTGTTCTTTTTTATTAAAATACTTAAAACAGCGTCCATCTTGTTTTCATTTCAATCTTTTACTTTAAAAGCGATTCGCTAACATAGACGTTTCACGTTAAAACCAACGGCCGTGTGCCCCGACACAGCCCCACCCGCTTTTTGTGTAGTTTTACTTTGGAAGTCTAATTTTTAAATATAAATACTATTGACTAATGTCAATAGGTTATTATAGTATTAGTTTTGTCGACTAGTCTTTTGGCCAAATCCCTAAAAAGATGCTTGGCACTGGGGCCCCAAGGACCCATAGTTTCGACTCCAAAAGGCAGAAAAATGTAACCATCGCCGATGGATTCATATTTACGCCTTCCAGCAGCAGCGCCTTGGCTGCAGTACAGTATGGACTGTACTGGCACTGTAGGTATCCTTGGCGGTCCACCGCGGTATCACAATGGCAGCAATGGGGCTCTTTAGTATATGACGGGAGTGCCTGGACCCCCCCCCCCCCTTTCCAGGTCTGTGCACGCTAAGAGACGGGCGCGATTAGCAGGTGAGGAGCCACTTAACAGGTCTGATTATCCAAATTAAGAAGGGATCCATCCCAGTACTTTTGAATGTTGGGAGGGACTGGGCAGACTCTACGCCAAATATTAACAGCTTCCGGTAATGAGTCAATACCCATGCAGCCTAATGAATTTGTAATGATTTTGGTGAAAAGTGGTGCTATGAGCATGCTATGAGCAGATGACAAAAAAGCAGGAAGTGTTACACTGGACACCTTCCTGATACCCAACCCTCCGAACCGAATGCGTAGAGCGGCTTGGGACCATGAAGTGTCGGAGATGTTGCAGTTCAAAACATTGACCAGTGTGTCTTTGATATCTAAATGTGAGAGAAGGTCGGAAAAACTCCATAGTGGACAGCTTATCAAAGCGTACGTCAATTTGGGCACAAACAGAAAGAACCGAATGTTATGGTATGTGCCATGTGGGAATTTATCGAAATAAGTTTGCTGGAAGATTCTGTGAATTTGCGATTTTGTTCCAAAATAAAGGTATTAAAACCGTCACTGAGTATGAGGACATCCAGTAAGCGGAGGGACTCTTTACTGAGAATTTTTATTTTAGGGGCCAGATAATACAATTTAGTGGTTATTTTATTTCAATGATCGTATAAGTCGTTAATAAACAACTCACATTTAGAGAAATTTAGTTCCAAATCGATGGATTTGAATTTTTCTATGATGACTTGTCGATCCTGCAAGATTGAAACCGGATCTCCACCGAGGATCCCGTCATCCAGGTAGCAAACGTTGAATTCTGATGAATATATATTAATTAAACTGAAAATGTAGTCAACTACCCTTTCGGGAATTGTCAGATTGGATAACGTCAGACAAAATTCTACATCCCTGCTCTCTACGTTAGGCCATGTTAAAAAGGTTTAAGTTTTCCATGATATGATAATATAAATATTGTTGTTATGACTGGATAAGCACTGGATGACAAACATCAACAATATTCTTTATCGCTTTAAGGAAGGTACGCGTACGGCGTACGTGAGCATTGAGAGGATGTTTTCAATTATATATAACAGCCTATAGGTAATATGTAAGGAGGAATATTTCGTTATCGCATATCATCTATCCCAGTAAAAAATTACAATAACGTGTTGGAAGAATATACATTATACATAGTTATTAATCTGAGTAAATAATATGTTTAATCTGTGGTGTAGGTAGGTACGAATTACCATATTATATGAAACGAATCATATTATAATAAAATTCACTTAAAAAATATTTATAATAGAAAATACTATGTGCTATTAAAGAGTTGTTAAATAGAAAAACGATTTTGTTAAGCACCGGAAAATTGTTGTTATTATTTTGTAATCATTGGTTGCTTTTGTATTCCTAACCGTGGCATTACGTGTAATTGTCCTCATAGTGTTGAGCTTAAAACTATGAGGATAATTATGCACTGTATGTGCAACTGAATGTTTATTCTAAATGCAGCTATTACCAGTAGGTATTGCGTTCTTGTCTCACCAAAGAAAAGTCAGTAATGATACAGTGAAAGAAGATAATAATTAACTTAGATTTTTTACTAATTGTCTTAAACCATGAGCGTTTAAAATGAACATATCCAATTTGCTATCTAATTAATTAATTTTCAATCGACATTTATTTCCAGTAGTGGAAGTTTACAATTCATCGAAATCTTCTAATTAGATGTAGAGCCTATTGCTTAATTATTTTAAACAAAAAATTAAAACGACCTCCAAAGTAAAAATACACAAAAAAACGTATGAAATTAATTTTATTTTCTAAATAATTCCCCTTTTAAATTCGGCTAAAATTTTAACTATTTCTCTACAAAATCTTCATAATTTTGAAGTCGGAATCAGTCCATCTGTATATCTCATTCAATAAATCATAAATCACACACACAAATAATCACAAATAATCACAACACAAATATAATATATTGTATGTCAACGATAACTCCGCCGTCTGTGAACCGATTTTCAAAATTAATTTTTGAAGTAAGGGGTATAATCCCAAGTTGTAATAATAATAATTATTAATAATAATAATAATAAATAAGTTATAGTTGTAATAATAATAAGTTATAATAATAATAAATGATAAATAAATAAAAAAATAATATACAGCCGAATGCATAACCGACTCCTTTGTTTGGGAGTCGGTTAAAAAGTATTGACAAGTCACAGTTTATATACTACATACACAGACCCAGTAGTCAGAACCCACGTAAGTAAGCGATTGTAATGCTGGCAACGTATTGTACAAGGTGGGAACTTATGTAATTTTTTGTTACCTAAATATTGACTTGACGGCCCCAATATAGCCGTGCGAGTGAAGCACTACTCGACGCCTTTTATTAGGGTTCCACAATACTGAAGGAACACTTATAGTTTCGCTCTGTCCGTCCGTCTGTCTGTCTGTCCGACCTTCTAGCTTTTTTTTTTTAATGAAAATAACCAAGAAACGAGCAGACGGATCGCCTGATGGTAAGCAATTACCGCCGCCCATGGACACTCGTAACACCAGAGGAGTTACACTTGTAATTTTTAACTCCTCTATTGTTGCGACTTTCGTTCCCAGTCCATAAAATCCTCGACCCCCTTTGGGCCTCCTTCTGTAATTATGAATGAAAATGAATGAAATTTGGTATATTTATATAATGTGTGTTGATTTCAGTTTTGGCATCATAAATTAATAATAATTTTATATTTTAGGGGTGGCTCTTCTTACATGTGAAGTGGGGATCAAAAGTATTTTTTTAATTTTACCCCATCGTCTGGGGTGTCGTTGAATAGGTCTTCTAAAATAAAGGCGAGGATTAATACATGACTTTTTTCAAAGTCAATCATTTTCGTGTAATCGGCCTCCAAAGTGGTGTACTAGTTGGGCCCCCCGACATGTCTAAACTATAAGAGACAGAAATTTGTAAGTTTCTATGCTGATATATCACGCTACAAACTCTTTAGGAAAATTATTGATGGTTACTGAACCCTCCTTAGACATGTCCTGACATGCTCTTGGTTAGGTTAGGTTGTTGTATTAAGTATAGAGGATAACAGATCACTACTCGACGTATTTTATTGTGTTAAGTATAGAGACATAGGTTGTAATTAATATAGGACTTAGGACACGCTTAATATTCATATTTTAAATATTTTCTATACTAACATTATAAAGCGGAAAGATGATTATTTGTATGTTGGTTGCTTGTTTACATTGAATAGGCTCCGATACTACTTGGCCGACTTTGATGAAATTTGGCAAGGTTATAGGAAGGACCACGGGGAAGGACATAATATAGCTACTTTTTATCGCGGGCAAATATACGTGTCCCGTGGGATTTACTTTTACATCTAGTTTACCAATGGAGGTCTTATGAATGCTTTTAGACCGTCAAAAAGCCTCATCAGCGCATGTAATCAGAAGAAATTGATTATTGATCAACAAATTATATAAATGCTGTAGTCAAACATTGAAGCTCCAGTGCGGCGCTCCTAGGTTTGACTAGCCAATGCTCAGGTCTGACCTGAGGTCTTAGTCAAACCCCAAATAATTGAAGTTTTCCGTCTTTTGACTCGAGTCCGATAGTCGCTTCTAAGATCGACTAAAAGTCCGAAAAAGATATATCTTACTTTCAACTTTTGGCTGAAAAGGTAGAAACATCTAGGTTTGACTTAAAATTGACGACTTTAGTCAAAGGCCGAAATTGGAATTTATTTCAGGGTTTGTTTGCCCCAAGGATTTGGTCAATCCTAAAATAAAGTACCTTTGACTGTAACACAAACATATAAACTGTGACAGGCGTGATAAATTCAAAGTAATCGTTATTTTTAATACTTAAAAATGCAACGGTCCGCTCCTAACGGGACAGAAATTTATTTTTGCATGTAATTATTAACTACAGTACGAGTAAGTGGGTGACAGGGTGACGTATTGTCCAGCGCTCGCGGCTTTAGTAACGGTATACCTATTAACATTATCAATGAATTCGATAAGTTAATAGCGCGCGAGTTAGTTGCGCCGCTGTCGCAGTGGGTAATTGTGAACGTGTTTGTTCAATAATGTAATTGTCGGCCTCAATCGCGAGGGATTCCCGCGCGTCAGCAATAGTGTCCTCTGCGCGGGTTTCCCTCCGCCGCCGCCGACACCGCGCCGGAGATACAGAGCAAGGAGAAAGTCTACACGTCAGCGCGTTACACAACCGGACCGCTAAAGCGTGTCATGCGGTAGTTTTGCCGAATTGATCCTATATTTGGGGCCATTGAGATGACAAATGACGTCTAAATAAGGTTACCTTTGTGTCACGAACAAAAATATTTATTAGATTAAGACGATTTAAATTCACGTCAACCATCATGGTCGCGGGAGAAGTTTTCCCACGCGCCTGACGTTCGTGTGAACATTAGAAAATGTTTTAGTCATTTGCGGTTTTAATTATGTGGTGCTTTGATTTAATTTTTAAGTAACAGTTTTTTAATAGAATAACTAATTTGCGGCTAGGTCGGCACACGAATATCAGACTTTTCATTTCTCACACATCGAATAAATTTAATTTACAAACCATAATAATTGATATTTACACGCTTATACAGTCTGGTGTTGTAACACATGAAAGGTGAAATATACATAAGTACTCGTACAATGAGAAAATCGTTAAACTAGAGGCCTTGGGGATTATCCACAATGTGTTAACCTTAAATTTTATGACTCGTGGTATTCGATAGACGAAAACTTTCGAAGATATTATCAGATAGATTAATACGTCGCGACTAGCGACTCCTGGAAAGTAGTCTTATGAACTTAGTCATTATGTTATGTTTACGTTTTGTCATGATAATATAATAATTATAGTATATTTACTATTTATTAATAATAATTTTATTATTAATAAATAGTAAATATACTAAAGTATTAAATTATTAATAATAATAATTTATTTATTAATAATAATAATATAATAGAAAAAAGTGTAGTTACTACTCCTACGTACCTATATTTCTATTGATTTTATAGGGATTCTCGACTACTTATCTAGATAATAATAACGTAGAGTTTAGAAATCCTCGATGTTGTCGGATTAGAAAGTGTCAGTGAAAATGATCCCGCGAGAATACTCAAGTGCACTATGCTCATACTAATTAGTCGTTTCAGTTACATGATAATTTTCATACTTCATAGTATGGAATTTTACCTCAATAATTATTTATTTATGGCCGATTTCTTCACTCGTAGTTATCCTTCGATTAGAGTTATCCGTTATTTAACGTGAGTTAACTGGAGATTTCGTTTTCTTTAAACCTGTTTAAGAAATAACCCCCGAATATTTTTGTCCGAAGGATAAATATTGGGCTGACTTTATACCTTGCAGTTAACTTACTGATGTCAGTGTGTGCGTAAAAACTCTACAGTGTAAGAGTTTACATGGCACTGTACATGCTTGTACAGCGATTCTTCGAATGTCAAATATAACATGAATAATATTTCCTTCCCACTTGTGAAAATTTTGATTGTTTTAAACAAATAGAGGTGAATATATATATTAGAGTTGCCCAAAAAAAACCGACTATTTTTTTTTCGATCTCCCATGAAAATTTGTTGGAAAAAAAATTGAAAAAACTTTAGATAATTTAGTAAACAAACTTATATAAGAACGGAGAAGTAGGTAGTACATATTTTTTAAGCACATACATTAATTTTGGGTCTAGAGGACCCCTAGAGTAGGTATATAGCTCACAGTCACACATACATGACCATAGGATAGCTAACCCGTCGGTCTGTTGAAGACAACCATCGAAATTTTAACTCTGGAATAAGTATATCTGCCGATTAACAAAGTCTAGTTTATCTCTCTCATGAAGAAATCGGCCATAAGTAAAGTAACTAAACGTGAAATTTCATTTTACGTTTAAACAAGCAATGCCAAAATATTTAGGTAGGTTTTTACCCACTTTCTACCTAATATAATATGTGCAATTATTATGCTTACAGTAGTAGTAGGTTTATGACCGTTTACTCTACTTTTATAGATTTAGTAGTTATTTAGAATATATATATATATATATATATATATATATATATATATATATATATATATATATATTTTTTTTTTATTTTTTTTTTGCAACGGCGTAACAAACTCCAACTCGGCCATTGCACACATTTCAAAAACATAACGCGCGGCTGCCCTCAAGCATCAGTACTATCGCCGCACTTGTGGAATATAAGTTTTAATGATTTATTATGTGTTCCCTTGCCTCCGCTGTGCTCTCTGATAGGTTATGCTGACGATGGTTTTCTTATTATTCAAGTCAATTCGCGATCTGAAATTGAAAACAAGGCCAACAAATGCCTCAACGTAATATCGAGTTGGGGCCACAGAAATCGATTAGAATTTGCAGCACATAAAACCTTTCAAGTACTTTTAAAAGGTTCATTAATATCAACTCCTTGCATTAAACTGAACAACATCAATGTGAAACGTAAACAGTCACTTTGTTACCTAGGACTTATTTTAGAAAATAAATTCACATTCCTGGAACATATAATACAGACCGGTGAGAAAGCTAAAAGGAATTTCTATTGTTTCACAAAAATATCAACGTCGACATGGGACCTTTCATTTAAAACATTAAAAATAATTTATAATGCGACGTAATAATAATAGCTCCCACACCTGGCCTGGCCTGTTTCATTGAAACCAGGCCAGCTACGCAGGAGTTATGTTATAGTGCCCAAGTGTGTGCGCAGTACACAAGAGCACTCTCTCCTCCTTTTACTCTCGTAACCCAGTGGGACAGATAACCGACACGACTGGCGAGAGATTAGGCGCAGGTCCGACTTTTTACATGCCCATCCGACGCATGGATCATCTTTCTTGTCAGACAATCAGGTGATCAGCCTGAATTGTCCTAACCAAACTTGGAAACAACATTTTTTTGTTCCAATGCGGGAATCGAACCCACGACCTCCGAGTCGAGAGCCAAGCTCTAACCACTAGACCACGGAGGCTGTAAATGCGACGTACCTACCTCGGCAGCATATGCTATGGCGCACCGGCTTGGGCAGATAGGGCTACATTAGGAGCGGCCCGTCGTAAACTTTTGCAAAACCAACGTCTCGCCTTAATATTTTTATGTAAGGCATACCGTACCGTAAGTACTGAAGCACTTCCAGTCTTAGCCGGAGTCCTACCAGTAGATTTAGAGATACAGCGTCGTGCAGCACTATATTATAAAAATAAAAAAATGACTAACCCTTTTTTGTTTTTAAGCGCGAAAGAGAGTAATAAGATAACTAGATTATTCGAGCCATTAGATATTTCTATACAGAACCTAATTTCTGAGTGGCAGGAACGGTGGGACAACACTATCAAAGGGCGTCATCTATATAATTTCTTCCCTTCGGTACGCGATCGACTCTCGAAGCAATGGATAGAAATAGATCACTACGTCGCACAATTTTTGACAGGTCACGGAAACTTTAAAGCGAAACTTTTTGGATTTACATTAGTCTCGTCTCCGCTATGCGAGTGTTCGACCGAAGGTAGACCTTATGAACAAACTGCTCATAACATACTCTGGGAGTGTGATCTCTGGTGTGACGAAAGAATCGAAATGTTGAACAGCGTCCATTGTGTTTCTAGGGTTGTGTATTATGAAGATCTCGTGGGCTGCGCGAAGAACTTCCGAGCTTTCAAACGTTTTTGTCATAAGTACTATTGGAAACAATGCAACACTTTTTTGTCATTATAAATGCATTGTAATTAATTGTCATATTATAAATTAAAATTTAATTCTGTCTTGTAGTCATAAAAAAAAACAACATGTTATTCCCGTGGTGCTTCCCCTTTAATTCTGACTTTTTGTCATCACAATTTTTGCTGTCTCCCGCTTTGCTTAGGGAGGGAAACTGGAATACTTCCTACTCCTCCTACAATCTTCTGATTAATTTCGTTGCGGGTTCCAAGACAGATTTAGCATGTCCCCCGGGCACCCCTGAGATCATATCAAATATGGCTGGCCTGGCTATATATATATATATATGAGAAAAGGCATTGTCGAATATGTTTGAAGAGGACAACACGATCAGTTTCGATTTAACTTTGATCTTTTCAAACGGAACATGTATTGCTACATCACTTGTGCCAAAAAACCGAGGTTAAAGGAATCCGGTTTCTGTGTTAACTTTACACTGTGACGTATTCAAACAATGTTATAAATTTATAATATATTCGCATCTGTAACCTGTAGTGAGCGCAGCGTTTTCTAATGTGTTTTTTTTTTAGGTAAAATGTTGAAAGTGGGTGTGCTACTGTGCCTGGCGGCCGCGGTGAACAGCCAGTGCTTCTACCCCGACGACTCGGCGAAGAAGCTCGACCCGGGCGCGCGCACTTCCCTGTACCGAGGCCAGCTGGACTTCACGCTCAATCTGTTCAATAGCATCAACAAGGCCGTGCCAGACGACAACATATTCTTCTCGCCGTTCTCCGTATACCACGCATTGTTGCTCGCTTATTTCGCCTCAAGCGGAACGACTGAAAAGGCATTAAAGGAATCCTTGCAAATTAATGAGAATTTGGTAAGTTTATTTTTCATGCATTTTATCTTACGTGAGAAAAATTACCTATAGTTTCGGATCTCTATTGTGATCCAATTTCATCGTTTTATAAACAAAATAACGAGTACCTGTAGTATAATGCTACTCATTAAAATGTTATCTACATAATCACCATGCAATAAAGAATTGATATGGTCGAATTTAGGATTTTTATTAACAAAAAGATTACATTTAATCTAAACAGAATAATAAAAACGCAAATGTATTTAAAATATTTGTATAATAGGTATATTTTTTTATACGTACTCCTCTGCGTAAATAATAATAGATAGTCATGAGTAGGTTACAAACGCTTTACGTAAGCATTTTATTCAGTTGTCCGATAGGTACTTGTTACTTACTCGTATGTTCCTAGTAGCTGTTAATTATTAACTAATTGAACATAGATGGTTTTTATTGATGACCAACTAGTAAACAAACATATTCCAGGATAAGGTGAACCTGCTGACGGCGTACAAAGTGGACAAGCGCAGCCGCGCGGTGAACCGCAACGCCGACAGCTACGAGTTCGCCAACGCCAACAAGATGTTCGTGGACGGCGGCCTGCGCACGCGCCAGTGTATCGCCGACATGCTCAACGACGAGCTTGAGGCTTTGGTGAGTTTTTTTTAAATTTCGTATATAGGCTAACGGCGTGGATGCACCATAAAGCTAAAGACTGGTTTTTAAAATGAGTGATATATGAGTAACATTTTTAAGAAGCGCGCGCAAACCGACAGCTAATACGCGACATTATGAATTTAGCTGCTGTCACTCACTTTTACGTGTGTATATAAAATCTTACACACATTACTTTCATTTTCGAGTAGGTATACAATAGCATATATGGTGTAAAATTACCATTAGATTGGGGAGAAATACAGAAGCACAGTCTTGTCAGGTATTGAAACGATTTTTGCAATGAGAAACTTGATTGAAAAGGATTGAAAAACTAACGGCCGCGTTCAGAGACATTTAATGCTTACTTGAAGAGTCACATATTAGAAACTATATGGACTTTATGTCAAAGTCTGTACTAAGTAGCTACTTAAGTAAGCATGTATCTGAGTGCGGCCGTTAGACATTTTCAAATTGCTATGTTTCATAAAATTATTTTACATTACAGAATTTCCATGACAACCCTGCGCAGTCCAGGGTTCAAATCAACGATTGGGTAGCAAAAGTAACCAAGAATAACATCAAGGACTTAATACCGGAGGATGGAATCACACAGTCGACCAAACTGGTCCTGGCCAACGCCGCCTACTTCAAAGGAGTGTGGGCGTCTAAGTTTCCCGCTGAGAACACCAAGAAACAGGTGTTCTTCGTCAACGAAACTCGACAAACGCTCGTGCCGTTTATGAGGCAAAAAGGACATTTCCACTACAGTAAGTTTAAGCTCATAATGTCTCTGTTTGCCTTTCAAACCGATTTCACTATTCGGATGTTAAGAATAGAAAGTCATAAGCGAACCCACATTATACTCATATTGATTGTGAATGTCGATATAAATAATAAGTACCTGGGAGACCAAGCTTTGCTCGGAGTTTTAGTAGAACGATAAAAATATTAAAAATAAAGAAATAAATATAAAAAAAAAAGAAATAATTAGAATCACAAAAATATTTACCTTACCGGGATTCGAACCCACCAAATTCCGAATTTCAATCAGACTGACGTAAGAGAAATTATTGAAATATTGTTGCACGACGAAAGAAAAAACATATATTGCTTAAAAATAAGGAATAAGACCTAACTAGATCGATTTTTCTTGCCCAAAACTCCCTGCATACTAAATTTCATGGTAATACTTGTAGCCGTTACAGAGATACCGATTATACCTAGCCTTGCCATAAATACTGAAACAAAGAAAAAAAAATTCTATTGTAAATAACATTTATTACTTTTACAGTGTGTTAGTTTGTTGAGGCTAATGAGTTTGTAACATTGAGGCCAGTTGTCAATAGAAGCATGCACTCTTTCCATGGGAAAATTCTTCACTGCCAATCGTCCGGATTGTTTTAGGAACTCCAAATTATCAAGGCGTTTAGAGCAAGTCGTACTCTCTAAAACTGACCATAAATCATAATCCAGCGGATTAAGATCGGGACTAGACGACGGCCAGTCTTCAGCTCTGATGAAGTCCGAAACATTCGTTTCTAACCAAGACTGCGTAGAGCGAGCTTTATGACCCGGCGCCGAGTCTTGCTGGAAGGACCATTCTTGGTTGTTGAACATGGTGTTGTTAAGGGGCTTCACTATCTTCTCAAGAATAGTATCTTGATACACTTGTGCCGATGTTTTGATACCTTTTTCACAAAAGTATGGCTCAGTCACTCCTTCATAGCTAATACCCCACCAAACCATCATTGAAGTCGGATAGTGCCCACGTTGCACTCTGTCGACTAATGTGGAAGCTTCCTTAGAGCTTTGAGCATTAATGTGGTCATTTTACTTGTTAAAATGTTGCTCAATTGTAAAAAAATTCTCATCCGTAAACAAAATTTTTCTGTGACCTCCCTTTGCGTACCGCTTCAGTAGTTGTTTCGATTTTACCACCCTATTCTTTTTTAAATTATCAGTTAAGAATAGACCAGTACGTCTCTTATAGGCTCCAAGTACTAAGTCATCTTTTAAAATACACGACATGGTTCTAGGTGCTATTTATTTATTTATTTATTTTATTTTATTTTATTTAGGAAAACATACAGTGATTTATTTCAAAATTAAATGCTATATACAGTCTTAGCACTATTTACACGTTTTCGCATCTAAAAATAGTTTCCGCTATATTCATCTCCCGAGATAAAATCTTTTGCTTTCGGACAGGATTTCTTCAAATTCTTTCCCTTACTGCTTTACCTTTTTCGTACAAACACTACGTGGACGGCTAGATCTTTTTCCGTCACAAACAGAGGAGGTCTCATTGTACCTATTAATAGCCCGGTATAGAAACATTTTACTAATACCAAGCGTATGGAGAGTTTTAAAAATTGCATTTGGCTCCATACCTACTTTGTGTAATGCAATCATAGCGATTCGGTTCTCTTTATCACCCCACTCCATTTTAATATCGCAAAATATTGTACAATGTACTGGCGCCAAAATAAGAAAACTCAATGAACAATCAAATAAAAATTACAGATTCCAAATTCAAATGTAATATTTTGTTTAGTTTTAATTGTAATAGTATTTATGGCCAGACTAAGTATATAATATACAAGATCGTCTCGTTTAAAGTTTATAAGATTATACAATTCACTTTGCTTCAGTTATATTTAACACTTAGATTAGTATTCGAATAATAAACCTTAGGTTTTTCCGACTTTCAATAAAGCTAGATGTTACGATGAATGCTAATACATACTTATAGGATTAGGAAGAACGTTTATATGTACCCGATGGTATTTCAAAACCTCATCCTTCTACTATTATAAATGTGATAGTTAGATAGATAGATTTGTGACTCTTCCATGCAAAAACTCCTGAATGTATTTTGATGATATTTGATAGGTATAGTAAACTACTAAGTTTAGGCTCTGCATTAACACATGGGCTATTTTTATCCCGAAGAAGTACATAGTTCACGTGGGATACTATATTTACGCGGGCGAAAACGCTGTAAGAAGCTAGTAATATAAATGTTTATTATATTCCAAATAACTTTACATGTTAAAATTGGTGTGGTGTGTGTGGAAATATCGTAAATCTTATGTTTGTTATATTGCTATAGTGATCAGCGACGAGCTGGGAGCGCAGATCCTGGAGCTGCCGTACAAGGGCGAGGACATCAGCATGTACATCTTCCTGCCTCCTTACACCATGAAGGACGGTTAGTTTCAATTCTTATTTATATGTATAAAGGCTAATGAGCAGAGGAATCGCTTAATAGGTACTAGGTAGAAGTCGATTACGTGCTGCAATCTCCCCATCCCGGGGAAGGCGTAATCCCCTTTCCCCTGCGAGATCAAAAAAAAAGTTACTGCAATCTTTGTACGCTGAACCTGCAATATGAAAAAACATAAACGGCCTTTAATATTTTCCATTAAAATCTTTATTTTTTACTCGACAAAGGGGTGTATATGTAGTGTGTTGTACTATGTATGTAATACTCCAGCATCAGGGGGCCAAAACCATGGCTTGAGACTGGAGCCATAATTGCGAATTAAATTAATTGTTTTTGTTACCGGCGACTCATGAACTCCTTAACAGATAGGTACCTGTAATCATTGCGAAGCCAGCTGGGAAACAGGCGTAAAAATGTGTTATTTTCAACAGGAGTGAGCAACATAATCGCAAACCTGACGCCGGAGCGCCTGGCCGCTGTGGTGGAGGAGAGCTACACCACGCGGGAGGTCATCGTCGAGATACCGAAGTTCACCGTCGAGAAGGAACTGCTTATGAGACCAGTTAGTATATTCTTTCAAAACTCTTGAGTCTTACTATGTTAGTATATAAGAAAACAAGACTGTTGAACAATAGTCTAAGGGATAATATTGTAATATAGTTCTATCTAAAATCTATATTTCTTGTCAGTCAGTCAACTGATTATAAAATTAATTTGTAATATTACTGATTATAACTGTAATCAAATTTAATTAAAACTTAGGAAAAAGAAGTAGGTACAGCCTTAAACAATAAGATGATAATTTGCAGAATACTATCTGTGTTCTTAACAATAAACTAAAGACTAAGGTCAGTTTACACGGAAACGAGACGATTCGAGAGGTGGCGCTACTTTTTTAAGATAGCTATACAAAACTGAACTTTATTAATTACACAAGGCGTCGCATGAATCAGTTGTTAAAATAAAAACAATTGCACGGATTACGCCGCTTATTAACTGTAGCCTAAGTTGGCTAGCTAACGTATATTTATCTGATTAGAATTATCATTTAAAATTAAAAGGATTTTGGTCCTTTTTTTAAAATGTTTTATACACCTGAACAAATTTTAAAATGTTTTATATTTTTACTTAATATATCAAAATATTTTAATCAATCAAATAAAAATATTAGAATACATTTAACAGTATTATTAAGTTTCTGCAAAAATACTAAAGGTACCGTAATACCATTTTCTGCGTAAGTGCTTCTAAATAAATTCTTGCTTCTATATATTATACTAAACATACAAAAACTTATTACCTACTGCAGATCCTGGAAAACCTGGGTGTCGGTGACTTGTTCAGCGAAACGTCCGACTTCAGCACGCTGTCGGAGGACAAGGGAATACTGTTCGACGATGCTATCCACAAAGCAAAGATCCAAATCGACGAAGAAGGTAATTTAAAATATATCGAAACACAAAGTATAAGAAAACCTTATCTCTTATGCTGCTAGCTGATTAAAATTGCTTACCATTCAAATGCATTCAATCGATATCGTCTAAGGCCTAGTGCGCTCTAAGCAGTCAGTACAACATAACAACGTTGTATGAGTGCCCGCACACTAAGGGTCTCCAAACGCCGCGACGATACGATTACAAAAATGAAGGGTAAAACGAACGTAGAGTTAGTATTAGGCTCAGCGCGCACTAGGCAGAGCCAGAAAACATAATATCTGGCTGGTTATGGTCAATTCACACCGAAACGATGCATTTTTAAGATAGCTATTCAAAATAGAATTTTATTTACTACACAAAAAGATACACGTTTCATGTGACATCAATCATACACTGCACGTGCGCTGTGCAGCGCGGTGCTATGTGATATTCGAATTCTTACAATATATTCTAACGTGTATCTTATTATATAATGTATAAAGTTCAATTTTGAATAGCTATCTTAAAAATGCAGCGCCATGTCGCGTATCGTTTCGTTTCGGTGTGAATTGACCATAACCAGCCAGATATTATGTTTTCTGGCTGCCTGGTGCACGCTGGGCCTAATACTAACTCTACGTTTGTTTCACCCCTCAAATGTTAACTAATTAGCCTAAAATAACCAATTCACCATGAATTCTCCAGGCACAGTGGCGGCGGCAGCGACCGCCATCTTCGGTTTCCGGTCGTCGCGGCCGGCGGAGCCGAGCGTGTTCATGGCCAACTTCCCGTTTGTGTACGTACTGTACGAGCGCCCCACCAACTCCGTGCTCTTCATGGGCGTCTACAGAGATCCAAAGAAGTAAACTCGATAGTAATAATAAGATATAAAATATAAGGTTTGGTAAAATCGATTATGGATATTTTGGGCAAATGATCTACTGCTTATGTTAAAACGTTTAGGCAGAAAACTAATTTAAAAATTTCTAAAAAAGAAATACAAAATAAAATTACATTACTTTCTTTACGGCTCTACGGAGGTCATTAAACTCACACAGCTGATTGAATTTCAAAGGCTTTCGCTTTGAAGTCAGCTGTTTTTGTGAAGCTAATGACCTCAGCGCCTTAGAGAGCTACATGTAATTTTATTTAGTATAATATAGGTATTTTGTTCGAAATTTTAAATTATTTTCCGCCCAAATGTCTTTAAATAAGCGGTAGATCATATGCCCAAAATAATTTACGTTAACAAACCTTTTATACGCGAACATTATTGTGAATAAAACTACTTCAACTCCTATGGTACCGCATCTAGACTTTTTCTGAAAATGAAAAATTCTAGATGCGGATATTATAGAATTTATAGAAATTTTGTCATATTGAAAACATTCAAGTCAACCAGTAGGTCGATCTGTAACATTAATCTCGGTCAGCGCGGTCTGAAGGTTCTGAGTTTTTATCGCGGCTAATTTCATAGTGCACTCGTGAGCGCGTTGCTGAAAAGTCTCGGAACATCGGGAAATTAAAATGTGAAATCACAAAGGAATCCAGTAGTTTTATAAACGATGAATATTGTATTATTTATAAGTTACAGAACAGAGATTAATATTGTTTGTTATAAGTATTATAAGGCACGTGTTCGAATAATTCACTAAGTATTTTGTATTTTATATGTATGAATATGTTTTATTAATTTAAGTTAAAATTAAATAGACTGAACTAAATCAACTGCTTTTGTTTTCTTTTTATCAATATTCATTTCGTATTCGTCAGTCGAGATAATATTTTAATCATGATAAAATTGTCTTACAGTCAAAACTGGAAGATGAAAAACTGAACACATTTTTAAACGTACGTATTAGAATTATTTTTCGTTTTAGCTTTTCATATTTTTACAACACTTGTATGGCCATTGTCCTTATATGTTCTTATATAAAAAAGGTAGGTATCTGGTATATACTTAAATATTAAATAAGGATAAGGGATTAGACGTGAAAATGTAAAAATTATGGACACCTAAAACATCATATAAAACTTAATTACTCTATGATTTGAATTACGTTCCCTAATCTTGCCTGTTGAAGTGTTATATTATTTGATATAACCAAAATTTTATGTAAGTATGTGATGCATAACTCTAATTAATGATAATGATGCAAATTATATACCAGTTTATTTTAAATGTCAGGACGGTTCATTTTGACGTCTTCACCTAAGTACTAGGTACCAGTGACTTTCTCAAGAAAATGACAAAAATGAATCGGGGAAACCAATGACCGCGAACCGCAAAGTTATGTATCGTATTTTTCCGCAACTAAAAAGCTTTTAAACTCGATAAAATTATATGTTAAAAGTCAATTACTTTTTTTATACTAAAAAAAATTATGCCCATCAAAATTAGAAAGTTTGCGTGATTCATAATAATCACGAGCACATTTTACATCTCTTAACAAGTAATTTACTTTTCATGCTAATGTGGCCTGCGTGGTTTGGTTCACAATTCATTACTGCGAGTACTTGTCAATAAGTATATATTATTAAAAGACTAGCTTTTTCCCGCGGCTCCGCCCGCGTAAATATAGTATCGGGTATCCCACGGGAATACTGTACTTTACGGGATAAAAAGTAGTTTTAAATCAGAGCGAGAGAGATGTCATTAGGGGTGGCTCCTTAATTTTGATTAATAAAAAATTGAAATGTAAGGAACGTAAAGATATTGTAAAACTGTCTAGTGAATGAATTATTGAGTTGGCTTGTATTGAGTTGAGCCACCTTATTATTGTATGCGTATACAGGCCTCCATCAAGCTTATACGATTCTTTTGAACAAATAATGGATCAAGTGCTGACGAAAGTATGTGTCTCTAATAAGAAGATTATTGTATGTGGTGATTTTAATATTAATTTATTAGACTCTAACTCCACCACTGTTAGATTCACATCTTTGTTCAAATCGTATAATCTAATTAATTTATTTTACGAACCAACAAGAATATGTGAAACAACAGCTACTTGTATAGATAATATTTTCACAAATGTCACTACTTTTAGGAAAGAAATAATTGATGTACTTAACTCTGATCACTGTGGACAGCTAGCATCATTTGATTTTAAATGTGATAATAATCCGATAGAAAATATTGAGTTTATTCCTGTAAACACAAAACGTATTGAGAAATTTAGAAGTAAATTACTTTCAAGTTTTCAATGTTTGAATGAATCAATTAATCCAAATGAAACTTTTAATAATTTATTTAAAGTAGTAAAAATTTGACTCTGTATTTACTTCTAAATCGGTCAGATTTAATAATAAAAGAAATAATTTTAGTAACTGGGCAACTGCAGGTATTATTGTTAGTAGACAAACATTGTATGACTTGTATAACGAGAAGTCAATGAACAGGAGTGAAGCTTTTAAACTATATGTCAAGAAATACTCGAAGATCTTCAAGAAGGTATGTCAAGCAGCGAAGGTTCTTCACATCAAAGAAAAAATTAAGAACTCTAAAAACAAAGTGAAAACCACATGGAAAATAATTGCAGATGAGACTGGAAGAGTCGCCAGTCGCAACTCTAAATTTGAACTTTATATTAATGATAAAAAAGTTAGTTCTGACATTGAAGTTGCGACAGTATTTGAGAAGTTTTTTGCAGACATTCCGATCTCAACCACAAAAAACTTAAATTCATCACCTACAGTTGCCGAAAAATTACTTAGAGATAATGTGAGGGAATTTGATGTAAATTTTATTTTCAAAGAAATATACTCTAGAGACATTATCAAGGCATTTAAATTACTTAATATTAAAAGTACAACTGATCTCTGGGGTATGTCCACAAAAGTTATAAACCCAGTAATTGACATCATTGCGAGATAGTACTTTTTGCTGATGATACTTCACTAATTTTTAATGTGAAGCGAATGAACAACAATCTAACAATGACGAGGTAAATAGTGCTCTCTCAAAAATAGTATATTGGTTTAATGCTAATAATTTACTGTTGAATTCTAATAAAACAAAATGTTTAAAGTTCAGCCTGCCAAATGTTACGCAGGCACAAACCAATATACTATTAAATAATGAGAAAATGAAATTAGTAGACACCACTGTTTTTCTAGGTATAACATTATCTAATGTTATACCTAGAAAAACAGTGGTGTCTACTAATTTCATTTTCTCATTATTTAATAGTATATTGGTTTGTGCCTGCGTAACATTTGGCAGGCTGAACTTTAAACATGTATCTAGTAAGTATGTACTATCTAGTAAGTTACAGTGGGGACCACATATTGCTAAATTGGCAGATAAGCTGAGTTCTGCAGCATACGCTGTTAAAAAAATTAGAGAAATTACCGACATAGAGACCGCGCGATTAGTTTACTTTAGCTATTTTCATAGCATAATGTCGTACGGCATCCTCTTGTGGGGAAACGCTGCGGACATTAATACAATATTTGTGCTGCAGAAACGTGCTATACGTTCTATTTATAAGATGTCGACTTTTGAATCTCTAAGGGAAAAGTTTAAAGAAATAAAAGTTCTGACCGTCGCATCTCAATACATTTTGGAAAATGTGTTATACGTAAGAAAGAATCTAAACAACTTCAAAAAGAAATGTGATAATCATTGTGTAAACACTAGAAATAAGAACAAGTTAGATATGCCAGTGTTCAGACTAAGCAAAGTTAGTAAATCCTTTAAAGGCCAATGTATACGCTTATACAATATAATCCCAGAAAGGTTTAAAACCTTCCCATTAATAAGTTTAAAAAAGTAGTTAAAGAACGTTTGTGTGCCAAAGCGTATTATAAAATTATTGACTTCATTCAAGACGGCACACCTTGGGAATAAGGTGGCTCCTTATCTTATGTTATTATTTGTTACATAGACATAAGCAAACATTGTAATAATTTTGATTTTAAAAGAATAATTTTCCATCTTTTTGGTAAAAGATGGCCCCAGACGAGTTTCTTGCCGGCTCTTCTCGCTGGGTTAGTTCCCGAACCGGTGGTAGGCATCACGTAGTAACGACGTTTAAAAAGAGTATTTAAAAATACCAATTTTGAATAAAAAATTTTTGATTTTGATTTTTAGAGCCTAGACTACTACTATGCCAAATTTAATCGAAATCCGTTCATTAGTTTTTGCGTGCAAGAGTAACAAACATCTATCCAAGCATCCATACATCCATCCATCCATCCTCACAAACTGTCACATTTATAATAGTAGTAGGATATTAACATAACCCGGTCAAAGTTTTATATTATGTTAAAGAGACCACCGGCGATGTAGAGTTCCGTGGTCACTTCATCGCACATACTTAATGGCGGACAAAAATGGGCAAAGCACTAGAAGCGGTGTTTCGCTTATGATGATTGAGCATTGTGCACCAATATTCTTCCTAAAGAGGAACTTATGATACTTTGGTACTAAATTATGTTATCAGCGGTACAATAACATCACAAACCTTCCTTAAAAATGTCTCAATAAAGAATGACTGTTACGTTTATATGTTTCAACAGTAAGTACTTATATTTTATAATATGTCTTTAAGATCAAGTCTGGGGATCTAGATTTGCACAATTGTAAACTATTAATCAATGTACTAAGGCGGGTCAATAAGTCCGTGACTTTTTGAATTTCTAACCTCCTTACTGAAAAAGCAACACTACTCCTGTCAACAGGCATCTGTCAGTTGACTCCTATCAAAATTTGAACTTGCTGCGTCAGTTAGTTTGTGTTTTACAGCTATCTTTATCAGACTATCCAGTAACTTAAGGAAACAATGGAAAAAAGTGAATTTCGTATGCTTATTAAGCATTATTTTTTGCGAAAAAAAACCATTACCGAGACCAAGGCTAAGCTTGATAAATACTATGGGGACTCTGCACCATCGAATTCAATGGTAAAAAAGTGGTTTACTGAATTTCGTTGTGGCCGTACAAGCACTGAAGATGCCGAACGTCCTGGACCCCCAGTTGAGGTCTCTACACCCGAAACAATCGAAAAAATTCACGATATGGTGTTGGCCGACCGAAGATTGAAAGTGCAAGAGATTGTGAAAGCCATAGGCATCTCGCATGGCTCAGTGGTTTCAATTTTGAATGATCACTTGGGCATGAGAAAGCTTTCCGCAAGATGGGTGCCGCGTTTGCTCACAGTCGACCACAAACGCAATCGTGTAACAACTTCACAGGAAGGTTTGGCGTTGTTTAATCACAATATGGAGGAGTTTTTGGCGCCTTTTGTAACCGTGGACGAAACATGGATCCATCACAACACACCAGATACCAAACAACAGTCAAAACAGTGGGTTTCTAAGGGTGAATCGTCGCCAAAGAAGGCCAAGGTGGGTTTGTCAGCCAATAAAGTTATGGCAACTGTTTTTTGGGATGCACGTGGGATAATCCACATTGACTATCTTCAAAAGGGAAGAACAATTAATGGGGAATATTATGCCAACTTATTGGACCGCTTCAATGAGGATTTGAAAAAAAACCGACCTCATTTGGCCAAGAAAAAGTTCTTTTTCACCAAGACAATGCAAGGGTGCACACATGTGCAGTTGCCATGGCAAAAATCCATGAATTGGGCTATGAATTGCTCCCACATCCCTATTCTCCACACCCTATTCTCCAGATTTGGCTCCGAGTGACTACTTCTTGTTCCCAAACCTGAAAAAATGGCTCGGTGGAAAAAGATTTGACTCCAATGATGAAGTCATCTCGCAAACAAAGGCCTATTTTGAGGACCTCGACAAATCATATTTTTTGGAAGGGTTAAAAAAATTGGAGAAGCGTTGGACAAAGTGTATAGAGCTCAAGGGGGACTACGTTGAAAAATAAAATGATTTATTTATCAAAAAATAATCTGTGTTTTATTCCAAAAGTCACGGACTTATTGACCCGCCCTCGTAGATTGATTTCAATCTTTTTCACCCTTCGAAACGATTCACCCTTAGAAACCCACTGTTTTGACTGTTGTTTGGTCTCTGGTGTGTTGTGATGGATCCATGTTTCGTCCACGGTTACAAAACGGCGCAAAAACTCCTCCATATTGTGATTAAACAACGCCAAACCATCGTGTGAAGTTGTTACACGATTGCGTTTGTGGTCGACTGTGAGCAAACGCGGCACCCATCTTGCGGAAAGCTTTCTCATGCCCAAGTGATCATTCAAAATTGAAACCACTGAGCCATGCGAGATGCCTATGGCTTTCACAATCTCTTGCACTTTCAATCTTCGGTCGGCCAACACCATATCGTGAATTTTTTCGATTGTTTCGGGTGTAGAGACCTCAACTGGGGGTCCAGGACGTTCGGCATCTTCAGTGCATGTACGGCCACAACGAAATTCAGTAAACCACTTTTTTACCATTGAAATCGATGGTGCAGAGTCCCCATAGTATTTATCAAGCTTAGGCTTGGTCTCGGTAATGGTTTTTTTTCGCAAAAAATAATGCTTAATAGGCACACGAAATTCACTTTTTTCCATTGTTTCCTTAAGTTACTGGATAGTCTGATAAAGATAGCTGTAAAACACAAACTAACTGACGCAGCAAGTTCAAATTTTGATAGGATTCAACTGACAGATGCCTGTTGACAGGAGTAGTGTTGCTTTTTCAGTAAGGAGGTTAGAAATTCAAAAAGTCACGGACTTATTGACCCGCCTTAGTATAATTTTAGATACGATATTAATTTTGGGCGTTAGTACTTGAAATAAAATACATAATTAGATTGCTATCACGCGGCCATCAATCATCCTTAGCGATAAACAAATACTTTACACATTGTACTGTAATTACCTGCAACCGATTGAATTAAATAACCATCATCATTCATTTTAAAATTGTGCGTCATATCACAATTCGTCATGTTGTTAGAGCGTCATTTATCGTCTTTGTTCGCTTTTTTAGAGACTACGATTCTCCCACTAGTGTTTACCAGCTATAAGACAAACCATTTTATTTTTGAAGTGAAAACTTCTTTAGCGGAGCTGTGTACTTTTTTTGGAATGGGTAAAAATTTCTAAACTCGCGTCAGGACACGTGACCTGATCGAAAATTCGTAAGACGGATGGAGCGAGGACAGGCGGCGCAGGGCGCTTGCGCGAATGTTCGTGTGTGTTAATGTTACAGCGTGCCACGCGCATCCATGAATGAGATTAATATTATTAATTTATTTTGTTTATTTTATTATTTATTATTATTATGTAAAATAATTGTAATAGTTCTGATGTGTTAAATTTTTAATATAATATAAATTGTCATGTTTGTGTACGATAGCGCAATAAATGAATATTGTATTCCACCACATAAATAATAGTACTTTTATACTGATAATGAAAGCAATTCGTACAAAATTATTCTCTAACCATTCCAAAATATCAAAAATGCACAACGTTAATATTCAAGTTTTCACTTCTGCCGGCACTCCCGGAGTGCAACCCGTCGTTTTTTTTATTAAAGTGGTAAACCTGGGTAACCGAAATTTGTTCGGACTTCCGATTAATTTGAAAAAAAAACGAATCACAAAATTCTGACCGGGATTCGAACCCACTACATTCCGAATTATCGAACAAAGCAAAAACTATACACACGTACACCATATTGCCTATTGGACTAACATTATAGAGTAGAAATTATTGGTATATTGGTGCACGATGAAATAAAAACATATATAGCTTAAAAATGTGCAGTTTTCTGAGACCTAGCTAGATCGATTTTTCTCCCCCAAAACTTCCTGCATACTAAATTTTACGGTAATACTTGAGCGGTTTTCGAGAATTCGATTATATATACAAGATTGTTTCGTTTAAAGTATAAGATAAGATAATTATGTTGCCTCTGTACAGTACAGTAATAAGACCATTTACCAGACAGACCATTTTCCTTTCAACCTATAGATTAGAGGTCATTAATCAGATCCTATCGGTCCGCAAAGAAAACATATTCGAGTAGACAAGGCAACAGTTTTATCGACGATCTCATATTTTCCTTACATTGATGGATGGGCGACACAGAGAGAGTACGCGCACTTGTTACCGCGCCCACGTGACCACTATTTATAACTACGTAAGCTGACCACGTCCTTTGACCTCTTAGGTTCATTAATGTAATCCGATTCAATTTTCTGTTAATAATGTCTAAAACAACATTCTATTAAATACCACTATTTATAAACAATATAATCCCACAAAAACATTACCTAACTGAAAAAAGCCAAGTAATTCCTCTGCAAAAAGTTATGACATGTACTCGTAGTAGAGACCAAGTGAAATTCAAGATAGTCCATTTAATTACTTACTCATAAAAAAAATGTAACCGTATGTGGAAAATTTTATTTTTATAACTGGTGACTTAAGTGACTTGGCAATGAGCACTTTTAACAATCAATATATAAATATTATGGTGACTAGTAGCTTAAAGCTAGTGCTAACATCTTATTACCTGCAGTGATTCTATTATTTGTGATCTAGATTGTGTTGACGATTTTTAAATTAGAAAACTTAACCATACCTATGAAAAGTTTTCAAAATGGTCAACAATCTTCGAAATTAACGTACGGATAACCCGCATTGTACCACTATAAAAATAACTATAACTCTCCCCGCACCGATTTCGGTGACGGTGGCCGGTTTCATTGAAACCAGGCAAGTTACGCAGGAGTCATTTTATAGGGCCCAAGTGTATGCGCAGTACACAATAGCACTCTCTCTTCCTTTACCCTCATAACCCAGTGGGACGGATAACCGACACGACTGGCGAGAGATCAGGCGTAGGTCCGACTTTTTACATGCTCATCCGACGCACGTCATCATCTTTCATCTTTTTGTCAGACAATCAGATGATCAGCCTATATTGTCCTAACCAAACTTGGAAACAACATTTTTTTTTGTTCTAATGCGGGAATTGAACCCACGACCTCCGAGTCGAGAGCCAAGCTCTAACCACTGGACCACGGAGGCTGTTATGGTACCACTATTGAATCCTTATTGGCATAGTGATAACATCGAAATGCTTTTCCAGGTTTGTCAGTGACTTGCATGGGTCTAATCTATTATCTATATATATCTATAAAAGAAAGTCGTGTTAGTTACACTGTTTATAACTCAAGAATGGCTGAACTGATTTAGCTAAAAATTGGTGGGGAGAGAGAGAGAAAAGGGATGGGGAAAAAAGCTTAGTACCAGGAGACGGACATAGGATACTTTTTATCCCGTTCCCGAGGGAAATAAAAATGGATTGCAATTCCAATGTCTGGCAAAAACTCGAGAACGGCTGGACCGATTTGGCTGCTTTTGGATTCGAAATAATTGTGGAAGTTCAGGAAGGGTTTAAACGGTGAGAAATATTGGATAAGCTGTAGGTTGTAGGAGTAGGTGTAGGACTAGGACGTAGGTTGCATTGTAGGTGTAGTTATTTATCAATTCCAGTTCATATTTAAGACAGAACAACGTGTGTCGGGACAGCTAGTAATTATATAAAAGTAAGTCGTATTAGTAGTACTATTTAAGAACGGCTGAACCGATTTGGGTGAAAATTGGTGGGGAGGTAGCTTAGAACCAGAAGACGGACATAGGATACTAAAGTGCTCCGCCGAGTCTGTCTGTCTGTATGTTCGCGATAATCTCAAAATCTACTAAAAGATTTTTTCATGCCATTTACATTTACCGACCGATTGGTTCCTTGGGAAGTTGTAAGTCGATAATAATTTGTGTTTGTGTTTTGTGGAAATTGTTTGATTTATGACGATAATTGTTGAAGGTGTCGGAAAAACCAAACCGTCTGGGAACTTTTATCGAAAACGCTGCCTAACGGGTAAGCCGTTGAAATAAAAAACAAAACAATGTATGGTGGGATTGTTTCTTTTTTAAAGGTCTACAAAAATGTCAGCGATGGCATAGATATGTCTATGTTTTAAGGATAAATAAAAAAATATCATTATTAATGTGATATTTTCAGAAGCTATTCAGACGGATGTGTGTTCTTACTATATTTAATAAAAAATAAAAGCAAGTAATATCTATATACGCTTCACACCACGTCAATCTGGTCCCGTGGTAACTTCTTGAGGAACTTGTGTTACGGGTACCAGACGACGGAAATATATTTAATAATTTTTATACTATACATATATTTATGATTTTTATTATAATATATTATACACATATTTAATACACATCCATGACCCAGGAACACAGAAAAACTTTTTGTTCCTTCGGCAGGATTCAAACCCGCGACCCCCAGCTTGAGCACCAATACGCTCAACCACTCAGCCACAGAGGTCGTCAAATCTATGTATATTATCTATCTTATTTATATAAAATATGAATACCGGTACCGGACATTTAACTCTTTAAGTTCTAGTGCTCATTGCCAAAAAAACTAATGCCTTTTCATCAGTTATTGGATGATTTATACAGTATTCTCCGAGCGAAGTAATTACTCTTGAAATACTGTAGTGCCTGGGACAGTCGGTTTTAAATGTCGTATGGTTGCCCGAGCATATACGGCATTCTCACAACACAGTCAGCCTAGTCTAGAGGAATGACTGGTCAATACGTCCGGGGCCAACCATGTGCGAGTTTCCTCACGATGTTTTCCTTCACCGTTAGAGCGTCCGTATGTACTTGAGATTTGAAAAAGTCTCATTGGTACACGCCACGACCTGGGAATCGAACCTGTACTCTCTGAAGTGTTAATTAAATGGTCTACCCACTAGGCCACGGAGTCCATTTCCAAGTCACTATTTATTAACATAATATTTATTAATATAATATCCTTACATATGAAATTGGCGTTTTGTCGTACTGGCCACTTTGATCTCAAATAAATCTTCTTTGGTTAGGAATTCCGATTTCAAATTTATACCGCTATTTACTCATGCATTTCGAAAACCGTAATTCATTTGTTTTTTCCTCTTTTGGTTTTTTCTTTGCGTTACTTTGTTTACAAAATGGAAAACTTGAAATCTCGTATTATTTTCGAGTACGAGTTCCACCGTGGCACCAGTGCTGCAGAAGTTTTCGTTCTGGAAATTTCGACCTTCAGAACAAGCCCCGTGGACAGCCGGAGATCAAAGTTGATAATGAAGAATTGAAGACTATTGTGGAAGCAGATCGATCGCAAACCACGTCTGAGTTAGCTGCAGGCTGCGGTATTTGTGATAAAACTGTTTTAATCCACTTGAAGCAAATTGGGAAGGTGAAAAAGCTTAAAAGGTAGGTACCTCATGAATTGAGTGCAGCAAACCGATAAACGTACGTCGACTGCTGGGTTACATTACTCAACAGGCACAATAATGAAGGGATTTTAAATCGAATCATTACCTGTGATGAAAAGTGGATCCTGTACAATAATCGGAAATGCTTATAGCAATGGCTGAACACTAGCGAACCAGCCAAAGCCTGCCCCAAGCGAAAATTGACAAAAAAATTACTTGTGAGCGTTGGGTGGACTAGTGCCCGTGTCGTTCACTACAGCTTTCTTAAATCTGGCCAGACATCATTACAGCAGATGTCTATTGCCAGCAACTGCAAATTATGATGGAAAAGCTAGCTGCTAAACAACCGAGGTTGGTCATTCGCTCTAGGCCACTGGTGCTTCAGGACAACGCTAGACCACACACTGCACAACAGACAGCTACCAAATTATAGGAACTTCAATTGGAATGTCTAAGACATCCACGGTACTCCCCGGACCATGCTCCAACAGATTACCATTTTTTTAAAATTTGGATAACTTCTTACAAGGGAAAAAATTCAACTCCGATGGGGCAGTCCAAAGCGCCTTCAAAGATTTTATGGATTCCTGTCCGAATGGTTTTTTTAGTAAAGGAATCAATGAACTACCTATGAGATGGAAAAGTGCAGTGCAAGCATCGTATATACTTTAATTAAATAAATATATTATGTTAAAAAAAATGACTTAATGTTCCTCCTTTACCGCCAATTTCATACGAGTAAGTAATTAAATGCCCTATTTAAAATTTCACTTGGGCTCTTCGACATATCATAACTTTTTGCAAAGGAAATACTTGGTTTTTTTCATTTAGGTAATCTTTTTGTGGGATCTCATTTCTTTTTATAGGTTACTCGAAGACCAAGGAATTTGGGGGTTTGAAGACCGTGAACGCACTTATAATTTCTCCGTGTTGCAGATGTCTAAGTGTGCAAACGGATCACTTTATGGTAAGAAATTACTACAGCTTCATTCCACTAGGCGATCCGTTTGCTCGTTTCCAGATCTTTTCCATAATTAAAGCGATTAACGCCCATCTGCAACTCCAGAAAAATTACTTGTGCGTTCCCGATCTTTAAAACCATCAACCTCTGATGGTAAGAAATTATAACAATTTCTAACCACCAGGCGATCGGTTTGCTCGTTTTTTAATTAACTAGTAAGAACTTATTACAATTTCATACTAACGGGCGATCCGATTGCGAGGAATTCTTCGTTTTAACTATGTGTGTAACTAACTTTGTGTGTACTATGTGTGTACTAACACGAGTGTTCAGATATATTTCATAGTTAAAACGACTCAAATAAAACGTCCCAAAGTGAGACACCGGTATCTTCCTCATACAATGAGACACAACGCAAGTGCTATTTCCCATCGGTTTTCGGGAAGTTAGGCGACCGCCCGGGCCGCCGGATGAAAAGGAGCGCCGCAGGCGTACTTTTCTATCGCTCGCTCGTGAGACCTACGTATTCGTAAATTCTCAAAATTGAGTACTCAAACACCTTCCAATTACAAAAAACACTGAATAATACTATTAAAATTATCCACTTTCGTCACTTTCATCTATTCTTTGCAGTATAAAATCATCATTCGTTTAGGATAATGAATAGAATACAATTCTTTGAAATAAAAATCGCTCTAGCCATTAATATGTACTATGAATTTTCGATTTTGCTAAACCAAGAAATAAGACATGATAGTTAACTGTGTACATGAATTGCTTTTCCTGGTTGTCTTCGTCTCTTTGTTTTATTTTATAGTGTCGTTTAGTAATTAATTTTAGTGACTCTTTGTCTCCTGATTTATGTGATTGCAAAATCTCACTTGCGCTTTATATTCGTGGTCACAAAGTTTTACTGCTAATAAGGGGTCATTCTGTGTTAACGTTAACGAAGACAACAACAACATACAACATCAACAACATGATCAGCCAATCGCCATCCACTGCTGAACGTAGGCCTCCCCCAATGAGCGCCAACCATCCCGATCTCGGGCAGCCCTCATCCATTCGCTGCCAGCCACCTTCTTCAAATCGTCGGTCCATCGTGCCGCAGGATGTCCTACACTACGTTTGCCTATACGTGATCTCCACTCTAATACTTGTCTGCTCCATCAATCATCTGTCCGTCTGCAGACATGGCCGGCCCACTTCCACATCAGCCGTCAGCGTGCTAATACGTTAAGTAACGTCGGTGACTTTAGTTCCCTGGCGAATGACATCGTTACGAATTTTATCCACCACAGATACTCAACATTGCTCTTTCCAACGCACGCTGAGCAACCTTGAACTTGTGAACCCAGCCCTACGGCGAGTGTTCACGTATTGGCTCCGTATGTCATTACCGGTAGAACGCATTGATTAAAGACCCTGGTCCTAAGGGATTGTGGGATCGACGAATCAAAGATGTTCCGGAGCTTCCCGAATGCAGCCCAGCCCAAGCGTATTCTTCTACTCGCGTTTTTCTCGAAGTTGTGCGCTCGCCCCATTTGAATAGATTGGCTAAGATATACGAGACTAGCGCCATCCACGACGACAGGTCTCGGGACCGTCAACGAAGACAACAAATTAGAGTAATCGACAGTTAGCTAAAACATAGGCCGTAAACGTCGCGCTCTCAGTGAGACTTAATTTGAAGACACTTCCGTGCGATTACGCAAAGTAATATTTAAATTAATTGAATACATCACCTTTCGGACTCCAGGTAAAGGCGAAGAGGGGTTAGTGACCTTATCGACATGAAAACAGATCATTTGTAGTAATAAATAAACTTTTAAGGACTATGAACTGTTGGAGTGAGGTCATTGCAATTAACCTTGATCCAAGTTGATACTCGCAAGAAAAATTATCGTATTAATTGCAAGAATGGACATTGCTATGCAGTTGTAATTTATTTAAAGTTAGAACAAGGAACTTTTACATTCCAGTAAGATAAGATATTCTTAATGCAACTAAGATAAGTGTTTAGTGTCTATATAGCTATATCCTTTTTAATTGATTAGGTAGTAACTAGTAGGGTATTAATATAGCTTAAGCATATCCTTAACTAAATACAAAAAATTGTGGGAATATAGTAATGATATAATTATGTTATTTACCTATAGGAAGAAATATCAAAATCTAAACATTGGTATATGTTGGTTGATGAGGACGTAATTTTTTTTAAATTAAAGTCATTATAGAAAGTGTAGTTTTAGATTAACCCCATCACTAATAAAAATATTTACACAACGGATAAGCCATTTAATGTTGCTGTCTTTATCTGTCAAATGACTTTTCCAACGTATCAGACAAAGACAGCAACGTTGAATAGCTTACCCGTTGTGTAAATATTTTTGTTAGTAGGGGGGTTAGTGTGTAAGCAATTATATGGAATTTGCACGACGGAACTTCGGCAGCGGAATTTCCGTTTCGACGTTTTAGAATTCGGCGATATGCATATTAGGAGGAAAATAATATTATGTTAAATGGGATGAAATCGTCTTATAAATAAGTATACTGCACTGGGCATGAAATGTGTGTTAAGTGCGTTGTTAATGTGTGTTAACTTGGGAAGGAAGGAAGTGAAAGTGTTCCGACAAATCGGCCACCATACTTATAAATTATCGCGAAGATTAAAGTTCTGGTTAGTTGTCTGTATTTTAGAAACATCTAAAAGATCAAAAATACATACATCCCTTTTAAAAATACCTATATATTGTGGTCCCCAAATTCGCTTCATCAGACATTATAATTACTCGAATTTTTAACGTATCCATGATGACGAAAAAGATTGAAATGCGATGGAAATGTAACACTAATCAATAAACAAATGACTACTTTTGGAAAAAGAATTCCATGTTTTTAAAATAAAATTAATTTGAAATTAGAATTCTTAGCCAAACAAAAATTATTTTGATTTGAAGTGGCCAGTACTGCAGAACGGCAATTTCATAGGTAAAGACCTATTATAATTATTAAGCTACATCCAAGATATAAACTATGCAAGCCAAATTATTTCATACAGTGGTTGTCTTATATCTACATTTCTTATATTATTATTATCCATTTACACAGGTTGATTAATATTGGTTCAGCGAATTAAATGTCGGTACCGTGGGGTCATTCTAGACAGTGGTCCAACTTCCACACAGAGATGGCCTGTGACATAGGCTATGTTCTTTGATTATAAAATGTAGAGTTGTAAGCAACAATTATAAGACTGTCCTAATCTTCTAGATGGCTTACATAATAATATAAAGTACCTAAGTAACCGAGTTTGATCCGATCTGACCGGGATTTGACCCGCCACATTCCGAATTTTCGAACAAATCAAAAATTATACATACGCATACTAAACTACCAATTGGACTGACATTATAGAGTCGAAATGATTAATATATTGTTGCTAGATGAAAGAGGTTTATATATAAAGCTTAAAAATGCGCAGTTTCTCAGATCGATTTTTCTGCCGAGACAACGAGACAATCTTGTACTTATATATCTTTATAATAATTCTACTGTACGTGTGTATGTCACTGAATTCCTCCTAAACGGCTGGACCGATTTGAATGAATTATATTGTATGCAATTGGGTGGCGTCCTGGATGGTTCACAAATCAGCCCGGCAAGACAACGTCTGTCGGGTCCGCTCGTATATATTATATATATATATATATATATCGTTTAAAGTACAAGATATAGGTCTTTATGTAATTAGGTCCTTACATATGAAATTGGCGTTTTGTCGTACTGGCCACCTTGATCTCAAATATATCTTCTTTTGTTAGGAATACCAATCTTTTGGTTTTTTCTTTGCGTCACTCTGTTTACAAAATGGAACACTTGAAATATCGTATTATTTTCGAGTATGAGTTATACCGTGGCACCAGAGCTGCAGAAACGGCTTTCGAGCCGTTTCTGCAGCTCTGGTCCCTGGCGCCGCCATACACATCATTAATCCTTCGGGATTAATGATGTGTATGTGGTGTCGCAAAATAAGACACAGTGCGTTTTTGGTTCGAACGTTTTCGTTCTGGAAATTTCCACCTGCAGAACAAGCCCCGTGGTCGGCCGGAGACCAAAGTTGATAATGAAGAATTGAAGTCTATTGTGGAAGCGAATCCATCCCAAACCACGTCCGAGTTACCTGCAGGCTGCGGTGTTAGTGATAAAACTGTTTTAATCCACTTGAAGAAAATTGGGAAGGTAAAAAAGCTTGAAACGTGGGTACTTCATGAATTGAGTGCAGCAAACCGACAAACGTGCGTCGATGCTGCGTTACATTACTCAACCGGCACAATAATTAAGGGATTTTAAATCGAATCATTACCTGTGATGAAAAGATGATCCTGTACGATAATCGGAAATGCTCATCGCAATGGCTGAACCGTGGCGAACCAGCCAAAGCCTGCCCCAAGCGAAAATAGACATAAAAAAGTTACTTATGAGCGTTTGGTGGACTAGTTCCGGTGTCATTCACTACAGCTTTCTTAAATCTGGCCAAACGATTACGGCACATGTCTATTGCCAGCAACTGCAAATCATAATGGAAAAGGTAGCTGCTAAACAACCGAGGTTGGTCATTCTAGGCAACTGCTACTTCAGGACAACGCTAGACCACACACTGCGCAACAGATGGCTACCAAATTGGAGGAGCTTCAATTGGAATGTTTGAGACATCCACCGTACTCCCCGGACCTTGCTCCAACAGATTACCATTTTTTTTCGAAATTTGCATAACTTCTTGCAAGGGAAAAAAATTAAATGATAAAAAGATGGGGCAGTCCAAAGCGCTTTCAAAGATTTTATTGATTCCTGTCCGAATGGTTTTTATAGTAAATGAACTGCCTATGAGATGGCAAAAGTGCATAGATAGTAATGGTATATTATACTTTAATTATTATACTACTACTTTGATGAAATAATTATATTAAAAAATCAAAAAGTTAAAAAAAAAACGATTTTATGTTCCTCTTTTACAAAACACAAATATCATATGTATACCTAATATTATGTATCATAGACTTAAATTAAGTCGGGAGCTCAAGCCCTAAATGCAACAGTCAACAAAAAAAACCTTATGCCTTTGACCCGTCAATACTTGAAGCCTATTATACATATAATATAGTCGTATGTAATCGATATAATGTATTATGTACTATATATATGTATATGTATATATATATATATATATATATATATATATATATATATATATATATATATATATATATATATATATATATATATATTGTTATTAGCCGGAACACACAGTCTGACAGACGGACAGAAAAATGTTAACAATTTATATTTTATTGTACGTACCGATCATACTTTTATCATACAAACAGACACTTCAATTTTGTTTATCTGTTTAGATATAATATATATATATTATACAAAACAAATAGTTGAACTAAGTATATATAGTGCGCGCGGAACTAGTTGGCCGCGCCTTAGGTAGGGTCAGGGGTAAGGGAGCGGGTTGCTTGCTGCTCGCAGTGTTGCCGCCGCGAAGTCCGGCTCCATACTGAGTAATAACATCAAGCGCTCTTCCGTCCCACCGCTCGCATACCTAAGGCCCGGCTAGCTAGTCACAATATGTAACAGTCATAACAGTCACAATGTGTAATTGCAAAATTCTACATTATTGTCAAGGTGATAAGGTCGTTTTTTGTATTATTCTTAATAGTCGTTATTACATTGTGATTTCGAGTGGCAAAAAGTGTCGTGCCAATTCAATCCGTCTAGCCCCAATACAATTCGCAACGCGCCATTAGGAACTTCGTTCCAAAACTATTAGGTACTTACTACTTAGTACCTGATAAAAATCATTTTACTTGATCTACAACCTTCACGCAATTACAAGCTATTAAATTGCCGAAGTTTTATTGCAATCAGATAATTAACTCAGAGTGTACCAGGCACCTGCCTAGGTAAAACTTAAACCATTTGATTTTACTGTAGGTGTAAGATAAGATCAGTAGAAATAGCAGAACGTTGTTGTTGAACGATGAACGTCGCAAGCAGTAATAATGATGATTGTCAATATATTTTAATAATGACAGCTTAGACGATGATAGCGAGAAAAGCTGTTGCATAACGGCATACTTCAAATCCGCAAAAGTTAACCCGTTCCGACTATACATTTAAGGCAGTAAATATTTTATGGCGCATCTTTACGTTCTCATAAGTAAAGTTACTTAACATTTAGTTGTGTGAGAATTTGGAATATCTTCCAAGTATCTTCGGGGAACAGATGCTATGTCGGGGCACGGATTAGCGGATCGAACAATGAGTGGAAAGCGGTTAGTTGGTGAGGTCCATCGGAAGCGTTGATGCGGCGGCGATAGGATCTGGGGCCGGAGCGGGAGCGGCTGAGGTACGGGGCGGCGGCGGCGGCAGGGGGCAGGGACAATGGAACTAATTACCGCGTGTGGCCGCGAGTACCGGAACCATAGACAATGCCCCGCTGGATACTCAAGTCGCACTAAATGTTTTATACCTTTTGTTACCTCGCCTCTATTCTACGTCTCGATAATGAATGAAATACATAGTTTTATTTGCACGCTGCGTTCCTATCTGTAATAATAATTACTTTTATATCGGCATCGACAACATTAAAATCTTTTTATTTCAAAGATTTTATCGATGCTAGCGTTAATTAAAAGATAAATCAAAGAAAAAAGTTGTTCACTCTGTTTATGATTGAGTAACAAGTGCATAAAATGGAAAATTATTCGTCATATTTTGTACATACTTAATTATTATTGAATGAAGTTACAATGAAACCGACTACTGTGACCGAAATCGGTGTGGGTCGTGGGAGCTATAAATATTATTCTAAATTATACTTACTTATACTTTACTACTGTAACCAAAGTCGATTTATCATGAATCATGATACCTACTTAGATTTTCAATCATGAGCTGTATTGTTGAGTACCGACTGACAGTAAAGTGCAGACAGACCTCCAATGAAATGTCAAGAGCACAGGCACAGACGATAAAAGTTTACTCTTACCAACTCGATAACTATAAGCTCGGTGGACAATCGACTGTACAAATTATACAGGGTTATAGGTTACGTCGATGTTGATCCTTTATGAAGTTGTAGTTCCCATCATTTCCAATATTCTAAAATTAATGTTTTACGAGATTTTAGACGTGCTATGTTTGATTTTTTATAGGTTTTATGTATTAATTTTTTTAATACCATCAATGCCGCTAACTATGATAAATAAGTGTCTTCTTATAAGTGTCTTCTTATAAGTCTCTTCTTATAAGTGTCTAATATGTCTGATGCCACTTCGTACACATTACTAATCAGTAATCTGAATAAAAGTTGTGCATTTTTTAACTAGTCGCAATCATTACATATATATATTTGTTTTCACTTTCTACTACTATCTATCAGTGGCGAAGGCTGGTTCTCCCTTATATAGAAGCTAGCCTGTATAATAGGTAGGTATTTGGATGAGGGTCTTCAAAAGGTAAGTGGTAAGTGAAACCGATAGGCATGGAGTTGTAGGAACCCCGCGCCACTACTGTCTATCTAAATTATAAAAGAATGTCAGAAAGCTTACCATTAATTCTGATTATATCCTTTTTTGTAACTTTTCCTTTGATAGCTGTTTAAAGCGTAGATGTTTTTCTACATATATATGTAGAAATACATGTCGCCACCGCGCGACCACGACGATGCCCACGAACCTCATTCAATAAATTTAAATTTTCACGTGTTGTACGGCAAGTAGCGCCATCCTATTGGAACCATATTTTTCTTTTCTTAAATCCTAGGCTCTAATTTCTTTTTTTTAAATCCATAAATTGGGCGCAACCAATGTGCAACGCACGGAACATTAGGCGAATAGAGCGCTTTTTTCGATAACAAATTTTAACAATTTCTACGCTTTATTAAGTCGTGCAGCTTTCCATGGTAAATTGACATTACTGATTTTTTTTTATAGAGATATCCTCTATGCGCTGTCAAAGTTCGAATGTTCCTATTGTAAATGCCCTTAGTACAATACGACCACGACATCGATGTCTTTCGGCAATCCTCGTCTATCATACATTGTCTGTCACATTTCTTCGTTTTCCATAGAAAAACGAAGTTTTCCGAGGGCCATTAGCAATATGGTTTTACGGTACTAATCTAGAAGTGGGAAATGTAACTACTTTATAGATGGGATATAGTTAAACAGTATAAAAACGTGTCTGTAGGTACGTAGTTGGACGTCGGACGCCATGTTTCGGCACGAATAGGCTGGCTCGACCGGATAAATACCGTGGTCTTACAGAAAACACACAATACTGTGTACATTACTCAATACAGTGAGTGATGGGGGTTGGGGATTTTAAGGACCAGGAACGCAAGGGCGGTCGTAATTGCTTACCATCAGGGGAGCCTTCTGCTCCTTTCTTGGGCAATCCGTACACCATAATTTCCATAAATATGATGATTTGTCATTGCTGTTGTTCCCTTTTCTACACAATGAGGAAAGTAAATTATTTCCTTCATGTACTAAAAATATCTGCCCACAAGATGCCGAAGAGAAACCGTCCGTCTTAATTCCCATTTTATTATCATCCAGCAAAATGTCAATTAACAATGATTCAATGGCTTCTATGTTGATTTATTTCGAACGGACTCGCCAGTCGCTAGACCTCTTCATTGAAACCCGTATCGGATGAGACGCATAAATAAAATACATTGTTATTTATATAAAACATTTTATTAGCAATATAAAGTAGGAAATTTAAAAAAAAATATAAAAATTCAATATAAAACTGTAAATGTTTGTATAAAGTATGGTAGCTATAATTTCATTATGTTACAAAGATTTATAAAGTACAGTTCAATTGAATAAAGGTTCGGACTGAGCACCGCGCTCACATATTGCCCTTTGCCTCTTGTTGTAATGTATCATGTGCTTGTTGTAATGTAACATCGATTAAATTTGTATCTTTATAATATGCTTTTTACAATTTTGCATCGGCTTCATTGCTATTTATTATAAACGAGTAGTAAACATTCAAACATTACTTGGTAATAATTTTGCATCTAAATAATTTGTAAACATTGATCAAGTTATTGGAAGACTTTGTTATTGTGATGAGCCTGTACTTAGCACACTATAAGGAGTTTACTCGCATTCAACTGATACTGTGTTTAAAACAGACATACATAAAAATCACAGCTCGGGTTACTCAAATTAAAGTACGTTTGTGTTTTCCTTCTCACCTAATCGTATTTCTATAAATAAATAATATTAATATTGTACAGGACGGCTTCGAAATTGTATCGTTCGACAATTTTACATAATTTTGCAATAAAATATTGAGCAACGTTTAAATTTTCAAATAAATACTTAAATATTTACAAGATATCGGCCACCTCGGGAAAGTTTAACTCGGGAGTGGGCGCCGCTGGACATCTCGTCGTCCTCAGCTCTACAGACTACTAACTACACTACGATAAGGTTAAATTACTCATACATTAACTACTGATAGAAATCTTATGAACAAAAATTATCAATAAAATCTAATAATCAACTCAGGAACAAATGCAATATTAATCGTTCGAACGGATAGAGACTTTTTCAGAAAAAGTACACAGTTTCAAATATAAATTATTATAATATAAGTACGCTAACAACCATTACGACATTATATTAAGGTAGCCATAGTTCTTAAAACTAATTGGTAAATCTCTCAAAAATCTTATCGCTAGTAACATCTATAAATTCGCTAACATTTTACATATCATCTAATGAGATACAAGTGGTAGAGATAAATTTACGACACAAATTAATCAATTTCATAAATTTGTTCGTAATATATTTACAAAATAATGAGTATTGTTAAGGAATTCTTTAAGAATATTTTATTTATTACAAACTGAATAAGAACATCGATAACATTCCTTTGCTTATTCGTAAGAAATGGAAACATTCTGCACTAAGATAAATTAAATTCTCAGTCAAACGATAACATTTTAAGGCAGTGGTCGTTTAGTATTAGGATCTATCAGTATTGTCTTGGCAAGAGGAATAGACTGATCACTTGAGGTATCAATAATTAAAATACACTAATTTGTAGTGTATTTTAATTATTGATACCTCTTATAGTGAATTATGCTTGAACATAATATTATGGTCACAATTAAATAATGAACAGACCGGCTACACGTTCTTCTAGTCTAGTGGTCATTGACAAAATGTATTATTTTATACAAGATTTGTAGGTTTTAGGAAAAGGCTTCACTTAACACAAATTAGAACATCGATCAAACGCTTTATTTAATGTAAATATAAATGCAGGCCTAGGAATGTTTAAGCAACAAAATTTCCATTATTTAGGAAAAACCTTCAGTGAGCCTCCGCTTTAGCGTAGCACCACTACGAAAAGTATCCGGGATCAATATATATTATCTTAAAGTTTCGGGTTGAGGGCAATTATAATATTATAAGAGAGAGTATTGTAGAAAATTATCGTCCCAATAAGGCGTCGAACGAACAATGATAAATGCCCGCTAAAGTGAGGTGGAATTTTCGAACAATAATTGTCAGGCGAGAACGAATCTAGGTAATGTGATTAGGTCGGCAGTCGGCACCGAGTCGCGGCAATATAATTATTGCACTGTCACGATCTAATACCATTATAAAAAGCCCCACGTTTCCGGTTAAGAAGGTCGCACAGATCGATTTATTTAAATTATTTTAACGCAGCGTGCTTTGTTATCTGATAATAATTAAACTAGACCGATTCGAAACAAATTGTTTTATTAAGTAACCACCACATAATGTTTTTGAAGTAGTATAGATGTTTGTATTGACGTGTTAACGATCTCTTTGTTTGTATCTGCTAGTGGCGAAAGTACGATCGGTCCAGTAATCTGTTGTTCATAAAAGTTATCTTCATAAATAGCCTGACACGCTTATGTATTTATATAGGTGCACGATCGTAACAAAGAAAGGCCAATTTGTTAGATGAGAAAGGGAGCACAATTTTAAACACTGCGATTGAAACTACGTACTCGGAATTTATAGCAATCTGGTGCAATCAAGCCTCTCCCGATATCGGGGAAAATATTTAATACTGGTACTACGGTGCCCTTCACCGAGGCGATCGGTGTAAATCACGATTATATTTTTTTTTAATTCGCACAGAAGGATATTAGAAATAGAAGATACTCTTTAATCTTTGCTGCAACAAAACACATATTCGTAAGAAGCGCTCATGAAAGCGCTAGCCTAGCAATTATTTATTAGTCAATATGAGGAAAAAAAACAACCAAATTGAGCGAAGCGGTATACGATAGTTGAGCGGTGAAAGATAGCTGGTACTGAATGATCGTTCTTTTACTCTGCTTTTTTTTTCATATTTTTTAGAAAGTTTAGTCGGCCATGCTACGAGTGAAATTACTGTGCGACGAGCAATAAGTAATCCTAAAGCTGCTCACCATTGTTGAGTACTTATCTGATAACTCAATTTAATGATAGAAAAAGCAACAGTGGAGTAGCCTCGTATATGACGTGTAACGCCGATTCATATTGGACATAAAACGGCAATGTAGTATTCATTGAAATACTCTATATATGTAATATTCTATACAAGACGTTTATGACTTATGAGTATGGAATGTACAGTTTACAATAATCTCGTAATTAAAGTCTTAACAGTATTTTGTCTATTCTACCTAAAGCTAAAAGAAATCGGTAACGGGTGGAATTACATACAAATTAACAAGAATAATTCGACCGATAAACTCTGACACTTTTTGTTTCACTCGCCTTACTCTACTTATTTATTTAGCACCTCACCAAATTTTTCTGTGATATTTCAGCCTTTCCATATTCAAAAATTACACTCGCGATCAGTCACACAGTTCAATTGACTATGGATTTAAAACAAACATAGTTTTTGGAATTGACGTGGTTACCTCTGTTTCGCAGGCTTAGAGGCTCCGTTGGCCGCAGCACTTTTTTGCGCAATATGAGTTTGATAATGCTTCGCAAGATGCGCTTTTTGTCGAAAACTTTTACCACAAAGAGAGCAAGTAAAGGGTTTCTCGCCTGTGTGCGTTCGTACGTGAACGTTCACTGAGTATTTGTCCTTAAAGCCCTTGGAGCATATAGAACAATAATGTAAAGATCTTTCTTTTCTCACGCCGTTCGATGTGGAAGTGGCAGCTTGGACGGCTGTCCCTGATTGTGTTTGGGATGTGGGCGGAGAGTTTTTATTCTGTATTCTTTTGTATTTCTTACTAACGGATTTTGTACTTGTTACAGTCGGTGATGCTGTAACTAGTTGAAGATGCTGCGGCAGTTGAACTTCACCCGCTGGTATCATAGTCACTAGCTCACCGTTAACATGATGAATGTTATACACGCTACGTGTGGGATCTATTGGCTCAACTGTACAGAACGGTTGGACCGATTCACCCAACTCTGTCGCTATCCGCTTTAATTTCTCATAATCATCTGGATAGCTAGCATCCAATTGAGATAAAATAATGTCATCGACGCTTTGTGTTGATGTTGGGTTCTCCCCGTTTGCGACTACGGTGGCAGTGTGGTCATCTAAAAGTATTGAAATATTTACATTACCATTCGACGGGCCGATCGCCATTAACATGTCCGTTTCTTTACTGTCGGCGTACATTGACGGTACGTCCGCCTTATTGTTGTTATTTATTATTACTCTTTTCAGTTCTGCTTCACCATCAAATTTGCTTACAACATTTTTTTGAATTGTACTATATCTAATGAAGGCCTTTCCTTGGAGTGCACTTCTTAATAATGATTCATTAGATTCATTATTTTGATCAGTTAATTTCCAATCATTATTGTTGTTATTAAATTCAACTTGTCCATCCAATAAGGTGGGTGTAGCAATAATTGGTCGAGTGGTATCATTCTTTTTATCGTTACTTACAAATTCATTATCTTCGAAATTGAACGGTTCAACTTTTACCAAAATATTTGGATTAAGCTCCGATGCTTGATTTTCAGAATCACGATCTTCATAATTAAAACTCTCTACTTTAGGTAATATGTTAGAATTTAGAGGGTCTTGGTTAAAATCGTTTGGGAAACCATTCATATTTAATATGGATTCAAGATCTAACGAAGGCGTCGGTTCTATATCAGTAGGACTGGATATAGATACATCCTCTTCTTTTCCCCAATAACGATTTGAATTTGATTCATCAATATCTTGATTGAGAACCGTTAAGGTATATATTTGTCCGTCAGTATTATTACTTATTAGTTTATTTGAAATTGCTGTGTCTGTACACGGATGTGTACCATTTATTTCACTGTCTTGATTCCAGTAAAATTTGTTTAGATCTTCCAGCATTGCAGTTTCTAACCGATCTCTATCTCGATCGACGTTCCATATAGAATCAAAACTTTGGAGGGTGTTGGAACTCGTAGCAGCAGTCATATTCGCAGACGTCTGACTACCAGTCACACTCAGTAAGCTGTTATTATTTTGTTCTTTAGGTTCTTCGGACAATAAAGGGTTGGATCTTGAATCAGGCGATTCCATGAATACATTAACAGATCTCATTTGCTGTTTATACTGAGCATCAGTTACTTCGTTTGATGTGACAAAATCAAAGAAATCAGATTTCGATAATTCAGGAGCAGTGGCCGTCATGACTACCTTTTAAATATTATTAGCGAGTACTTTGGACTCGGCATCTATTTTTCCAATTACATCAAGTAGTTATGCTTGCGTCTTGTGCTTTGTACTTAGGTTAATAATCTTATTTTAAATAGGTGAACCCGGTGTGACTTGTACTTTATTGGCAGTCGCTCAAGCGTAGGTAACTTTTGTGCTACAAATGTGTTTCACAGCTACTCAAAAGTAGCTAATATGCTCTCAGTAATGGGTGGACCAATAGAGTGTGCAAACTTGATCCGGACGTTCCTTTTTCCCATTATTTATAGTAATGTTTGCTCTGTGATAAAGCTAATGTTTTCTATATTTGTCTTCTTTAATATCATCCAGAATATTAGCCATTATCTTCGATAAACCGGTGAAATCCGATGGAATGTGAAATCTGAAAGTAAAACAGTTTAAATTAATACACAATTCTCTGATAAAATAACAATAGAATATACTCAGTCGGACTGAAATAGGAGGTATTAAAAATTAACTATGGTCGTTTCAGAACTCTGAATGCTTAATTAATAAAGTATTTTGTTGGTGTGTGTTTAGATCCTGTATTAAACCAGGGCGAGCAAGTCACGCGCCGCGCGGCCAGACGTGCCGCCTGCACGAGTGGCGGCGGAGCTACGACTAAGTCTTGCTAAATATAAAAATGTTCTTTGCTACGAATATCCGTACCTAAACACATTACTATTAATGCTCTCAACTAACCACGAATCAATTTTATCTAAGAAATAATAATAAATCAATATAAGTATGTATTTTGACGGATTTAATGTAAAGCTACTCATAGCACCATTAATTTAACATAAATTCAAACTTACGCTACTGCAAAATTGTCACAGCCTATATTTTGTTGTATAAGGTAATAATAATATCAAAAGACTTTACTCTTTGTTTTATCAAGGATAAAGTTAAGGATGGATTTTGTGATTCTAAAATAATTAATGCTTTATCTAGTCAAATACTAGATAATATTTAAGATATATGTAATAATATTCATGGTAATACGCTGATAAGAGCCTCTATAATATAATATCAAATAGGTAAGTATAATATTAAGATTTATTTACTACTTATATTACATAATAATAAATGAATTAAAATAACTACATTATTATCTAAACTATATATAATATATAAGTTATTGTCTAAATGAAAAATAAAAAAGGGCTATAGGTAAAAAACTGAATCTAGGTCAGAGGCTGCGGGTAGAGTACCTAAGCATTGTCTCGCTGTATGGCCAAACTGATACGTTAGCCGAGGTAAGCACCAGCCTTAGGGTCATTAGTTTTGTCGACCAGTCTTTTGGCCAAATCCCAAAAAAGGTGCTTAGCACTGGGGCCCCAAGGACCCGTAGTTTTGACTCCAAAAGGCAGAAAAATGTAACCATCGCCGATAGATTCATATTTCCACATTTGTTGGTCTCCGCAGTGGCCGATAAGTATCTACTAAGTTTTCGAATTATAGTAAAGCAAGCAAAAATGGTTAAATAGTTATTTTGCTAATAGATGGAGACGTTATCTTTCGTTTTCAAGACAGAATTGTTTAAGCGACTTTTCCTCAAAGTGTTAATATGTCATACATATTATGTTACAAGTTTAAACAACATATTTTTTTTTGATATTTGACAAAATTCTACATTGTGATATGTAAAACAAAATAGTTTATTTTGAGCCGGGGGCTACGTCAAATTTTCATTTTTGTCCCGTGAGGTTACAAAAATTTAAAAACTGATGCAACTGATCATTTATCAGGTTGTTCTATAGGTCGTCAATAAAATATTTAATTATAAATAGGCTGATTTCACTAGCTTGGCCTAAAAAGCTCGCCTTGCTTTTACTTCACATAATATAATATGCATGGGAATCAACCAGAAATTGTATGTACACTTTAAATAAGTTTAATCTGTATATTAATTTCAGTTTTTCGCTTCACTTTGGTACGTAAAACGAGAAAGGTTGACACGTTGAAGTGGAGCAAACTCGCAGACCGAAACTGCGGGTATAATATTACATCTGTCAACCGATACAGCTATAGCCTGTTGATATATTACAGGCTAATATTATTTACTTATTTACCTACTCATGTATGTGTTGCTTCAGTGCTTTCAATTTCATTTTAGTTTCTATCACAAGAATAGTGTCTTCTGTTATTTATATTTTTATATTTATATTTTTAAAGGCTTACAACCGAATACTGAATCGATAGTTAAATTATGTGACGCTCAAGCCACATGCTGTCTTTGTTATTTCAGCTAGCAGAGACAGAGATAGGCTGTGAATAGAACGGGTCTTAATTTTGATTCGGTATTCGGCTGTTAATGTTTTAAGCAAAACGTACATTATAAAAAAAGACTTCAACGCGTTCGAAGATTCGGAAAATAGATGCAAAATAAATTTTGTAATAAAATAATATATTTTATAACGAGAATTAAATGCACATTATTTAATTTAAATTGGTTTTTTTTTCTTGAAATTATATAAATGCCAATAAAAAGTCTTCAAGAGTATAAAACTTATAAATAAATAAAAAAGTTAATTAAAAATAATGATCTGCCTTTGTAAGATCGTCGAAAATATTTAGTTTGCTGTAATAATTTTGAATATTATTGAAAGCTTTCACAGTAATAACACACAGGACTTCTTGCACTATTTCCACTTTAATAAGTATTTTACATTAATTTTAATATATTACACGACCGGTTTCAACAAAGTCATCATCAGGTCCGGTGTCGAAACCGGTCGTGTATTATTAAAATTAATGTAAAATACTTATTAAAGTGGAAATAGTGCAAGAAGTCCTGTGTGTTATTACTGTGAAATATGAATTTCCACCAAGAACCTACAGTACAATCAATAACATATTTATTGAAAGCTGGTTCAAGTTCATTTAGAAAAATGAAAGATAAATTTGCTTTAAAACCAACGCTTTAATTTATTTATGAAGAAAACTTTTCATTCAGCTATTTCCAACTCTATGAGACATTTATAGTTTTCCCATAGAAATATGTAATTATATTTATAAATCGTAAAATTTATTTTGTGAAAAAATTTACCTATACCTACTATCTATTAAAGAGGAAAGTTTTTTTGTTTGCATGTTTGTTTGTTTGCATTGTACGTTTCCCTTTATTTTACCTTTAGCGCGCACCAAGTCGCGGCCAACATCTACAAAACACAAGCTATAACTAGCAAACATACTCGTGCAATAGCTACAATTTATATTGTGATCTGTGAATATTTAAGGCAAGCGCGCACTGCGTAAGTCGCGCATAGGCACTGGCAATAAACAGACTACAGAGTAAGATCAAGCTGTCGTAACGGAGGTTGCGTAAGTGTAATCGATTTGAATAATTACACACAGACGATTCATTAGGAATTTATGGTGTCTATGTGAAACTAATAGCTTATTACGGCTATCACACCAGTACACCCATTCATTTCAACCGGTACATATTTTTGTTTAATATTTAAATATCTTCTATACTCGACGCGGCGCTGCATTTTTAAGATAGCTATTGAAGCAATAATGAACTTTATTCACTACACAAAAGGATACACATTTCATATGACATCTGTCATACATTGACATTCGAACTCTTGCAATAAAATGCGCTTATGGTTTCGTTTCGGTGTTAATTGACCCTAATGGGTGTCGGTTATATGACATGACATTAATTTTATTAATGATAAATTAAATATTTTATAATTTCTATGCTGATTATGTTTATGTTTGTTTTATCTTAGATACGTTCAACTACCAAGACAGTATAACATGGCTTTTTTAGTTGAAAAGTACATACTTCTTTTATTAAAGGGTCCGTAGTAAATTTTGTAATGGAATGGTTATGTTTAGTGTTTTCCTGTGTGTTACCCTTGTTTTCACGTAGGGGAATCCACGGGGACATGTGGGACTCCTGTAGCCAGTCGCCGTTGCGACTTTGCTTTGCGACGCGTGCGTTTATCCACTGCGGGTTGCCTTCTGCCACTCTGAAGGGGAGTGTCCCGGATTTGTCTAACACGGGAGTCGGGACACCCACCGGCCGCTCTACCTCACAAGGGAAAGGACTTCCTTCTAAAACTCTCCGACAAATCATTATGCTTACCTTGGAATATCGTAGGTTAGATTACATTTACAAAAGTAATCGGGACTATGAGATACATCTCAGTGTGTTCCACATCGTGTTTGTCTCAAGAATCTAACTTAATGCGATTTTGAGGTAAAGCTATTTATTTGATTACATTTATAGCTGGTTTTAGTCGTTTGTAGTTTAGTTACGGTCGTTTCTACGAGTTTATTGCGATCGGCTCCGGAGCAGGGGATGTGAGTTTGATGGCGGGCTGAGAATGTGGGTTAACGAGCGTTGCGCCACCGCGCCGCACCGCCGCGCGCCGCCTCGACCGCGCACCGCCGCGCGCTGTCGCGCACCGCCGCGCAGACTCCCGACCGACTGGATCACGACAATGTCACAATCGATATGAAAATACTGTAATGATTATTAAAATTGTCGTTCTCGTTTTATGTCGAGTACCTTAGTTGCTAAATGGCATTAAACAATATTACATTGTTAACTTACATTACGTATTTTATTGGCGTAATAAATGTATTTAATATGGGTTAGAAACGTCCGGCTGTAGTTGCCAGTGGACCTATATAATTCAATACGTGTAACTGCCACGAGCTTACAACGTAGTAACTTGGAGATGTATACACCAAAATACATACTTATTATTTATTACAACGAAACTTAACAAACTTCTATTGCAACTATTTAAAACTTTATCAAGCCGTTGAAAATGTATCAAGTGCTACAGTAAAAGTTATGTTCCGTGCCAACAAGGTAAATACAACCAATCTGATTTAGGTAAATAAGCTAACTTTTAGTGAACGCTAGGTTTACACTCAACAGAGTGATATCCGCGAATTGTGTTGTACTTCACGGCCTAAATAAGGCACAATTAATGTAGGTATCGGGCTGACCCGATAGCCGCGGTGATCAGCGCTCGTGATACGCGCACCACAATGCTTCGGATTTAATTGGCGGTTCTACATTGGCATGTCGCTCGAGAAACCATTCATTTTCGAAAAGGGAGCATCGAGAGCAGGTGCTTGAAGCAATGATGGCAACTAAATTTTCAACTGACGCGAGTGATTTGTGTTTTGTTTTGTATTTACCCGAATAATCTATCCTATATTGACAATACTCAAATCCGTTTGCCTGGCACATAAATAACATAAGGTTTTGCCAAGTCGCCAAGTTTTGCCAAACGAGACGAACTTATTGATTTACAAGTTTTATGGGAGTAACAATGCGAGAATTATTTCTCAATAGCTTTATAACTTAATATTATATTTAAAGCCAGTTGTAATTTTAAGATATCTTATGCGATTTGCAACAATCGTAAATGTTTAAAAATTATGTTTCTAGCTAGTAAATAATTTTAAAATATTAAGGTGTAAATCAAATAAGAAGCTGTAAAGACGGTCATAAAATAAGCATTAGTTATATAGCAAAATGTCGCTTCGCTCACGGTTCACCTTTAATATTTTCAAGATGACTATTAGGTATCTATAAAATTCCCGACTCATGTCTTGCAATTCTGTTAGAATTTAATTTAATAGATACGACGTCAGACATTTTTAGTGAAGATAAATTCCATCTTTGTATTTTACGCTTTATTTTATTACACATCTATTCCATTACCTATATTTTACCAATATCCTTATAATAATTATTATTAAACAAAATAAAATAATAATTTAACGTAACAATTTACACAACGCTAAAATAGCTACTAACTAGTGACTACAAAAGTAGGCCGATAACTGGATGACGGGATGTGATTAGAATAATGGCTGTATAAAAGATAAGTATCTGGGTAACCGAGCTTTGCTCGGAGTTCTGATAAATTAAAAAAAGTAAAAAGAATCACAAAAATTTCAAACACCACACTACGAATTTTCAAACAAATCAAAAACTATACGTATACCAAACTACCAATTGGACTGACATAATAGAGTCAAAATTATTGATATATTGTTGCACGAATAAAATATATATATAGCTTAAAATGCTCAGTTTCCCAAGGGATAAGACCTAGCTTGATCGATTTTTCTCACCCAAAACTCCCTGCATACTACATTTCATGGTAATTCATGCAGCCGTTTTCTAGGTACCTACCGATTACAAGTTACAAGTACAAGTGTTAGTATATACAAGTTTGTCTCGTTTAAAGTATAAGATCGTATGTAAATCGTAATGGCTTGTAAGGTGTTTATAGTCTTCTCACTCACAACCCCGAGCAACCCCGAGCAGATCATACAAATTGTATACTGCATCTCTAAACAAAGTTTGGTAATATAAAGGTAAGTAAAGCAGAAACTGAAGTAATTACATTTTGGAGTTTCAAACAAATGAGAAAACATACTTCGCAAATGTTAAAAAGAATAAAATTTCCCAAAAACAGCAATTTCTAAGAGTTACGCGCTAATAACTTAATGTATATTAAAATTTGGGCAAAAAAAGAAATCTTAATTATTCAGTTGTGTCGTACAAGAGATTGCGTCCGATATACATCACTTTTGGTTGCTGCAATTAGTTAAATAAAAATTTATAGTTAGTGTAAGAATTTTCTAAAAGTATCAACAATGACTACGTTAAATTTTTTATTACCATTATATTTTCAGTTTACTATAAAATCTAACAAGGTAATATTTTATTAAAATATCTTTTATTTTTTCATATAGGTGTGATGTGGATCAGCTTTACTTTATTTCCCATAAATCGTTAAATAACAAAAACAATAATTATAAGAACGATTCTTATAATTCTTCAAAAATAATATATTTTCAATCAAAAGTAGGCGAGAGTTAAAAATAGGTAACTAATACCAACTTATTCAATACAAAATATTTCATGACTCTACATGCAGAAATACCAGTTCCAGGATTCAATATCAGATTTCTAAATTCAAATCCACGGATCAAATCATTACTTTCCGCTTAGATGTAGTCGGTATCTGATCTAGATTGTGTAGGCACTAGGCACCTGTGCGTTGCGCTGTCAATAGTTTAGTGGCGGTGTATTTGGCTTGTTAGAGCGGTGCGGAGCGCGATGTATTAGCAAAGGATGCACAATCGAGTCGTGGCTCGGAGCTCGTTCGAAACTGGAGTACGTCGAATTTAACATAAAATATGGCCGCGTACGTTTTGCCCGCGCTCAAATTTTCCCACGCGACCGTTTGCTACTGGCGTGTTGCTGCCACGTTCGGATCTATCTCTGAAGATATTTAAAGTGTTCCATTTGTTGCACGTCCTCACGTTTATGTTCCACGGTATTATGCTAGCTTGCCAATACAGATACTTAGAAGCAACTACCAAATTTAAACTTGTATTATTAAAAAAAGTCGCAAACTCAACCTTTCTTTTAAATGCACATCATATTAATTTTTTTACTTTCATATTTCACCACCTATATCGATGGCTTTATATGTTGTTTAGTTTTACAAGTATTTTTACAGATTTCTGAACCCAAAATTATCCGTTGAGGCCATTTTTGTGAAAAATGGTTTTATCGGTATATAGATATTAGATATTATATTAACCGACTTCCAAAAAAAGGAGGCGGTTAAACGTTCGGCTGTATATCTATTTTTTTGTATGTTCAACAATAATTCCGCCGTCTGTTGACCGATTTTCAAAATTATTTTGTTGATGTTAAGGGTATAATCCGATGTTGGTTCCGTTGTCACCAATGTGGTGACCATTCATAAGGAATCGAAATTTATATGGACACATATAGTGATTTCGACTTTTTCTGAAGTAGCTCAAGCATATGCTACCAAAAAGTAAAATTTTGCACTAAGGTATCTGGATCCAAAAGTACTGAACAGAACTCCTGACTCCTTATAGATACGTGTTTGGGAATTTTAGCGTTGTTTAAAGCACTGCAAGTATATGCCACCTATGTTAATTAGAGTGATCATCATCATCACTACTATCATCACACCATACACCATGCATCATCATATTATGAGACCTGATCATGGCATCCATGAGGGAAGAGGGCACTCCTCGAAGTTTATATGGACACAAATAGTGATTTTGATTTTTTCTGAAGTAACCCGAGCATATGCTACCAAAAAATATGTTTTTGCACATGAATTCAAAAGCACTGAACAGAACTCCTCAGTCTTTAAAGATACGCGTTTGGAAATTTCGATATTGTTTAAAGAACTGCAAGCTTATGCCATTATGTAACTTATAGTAATCATCATCATGATCTTATATACAATACCTAATGGAAGCTTGGCGCGTATTCAATTATACATTCGATCGTTTATTTTAAACGCTCTTTAAATATGTTGAAAATAATATGTTGTATATGTATATAATATATGTTAATAATAAATATAACAAATATGATTAAAAAGAGAAAAAATATTATTTTTAAACAAAACCAACTCCAAAATAATGAAGATTGTGTAGAGAATAGTTAAAATTTTAGCCAAATTTAAAAGGGGAATTATTTAGAAAATAAGATTTATTTCATACTTTTTTGTGTATTTTTACTTCAGTTTCAGTACTTCAGGAAGTCAGTTTACAAGAAGAATGAGTGGCTAATGTTAATACGCCATTTTCATCTATCTTCGTAGATTACTCGAAATTGCTTTGAAAATGTGATTCCTAAGATAAACATCAATCACAATCATGGCTTAAAGCGAGCCAGCAGTGTCCTACATTTGCGGGCCACATCGCAGGTGCATTCACAAAAAAGAGAAATTGCGCTGTTGTGGTGTTCGAAAGAAAATCTTATAATCGACGTAACGGCTAAGGGGCGATATTCGAGACGACTGCTCCAGTTACAGAATGCTCCCCCGAGCCGGATCCGGTTTGTTTCGAACCTTCACTGCAAGCATATGCTATGCTTACAGTAATCATCGTCACCACCATATTCACAAGAAACACCAACATATTATTATGATGACATAGGTACTCGCTACTCATCAGAGTTTTGTGCATCAATATGATAGTCTTTGAAATTTTGCTATTGCTAAAATTACATGATTGCTGATTATGTATATGATATGGTTATGATATGATATGGTGATTGCTTAGTAGGTCCACAGATCGGTAATGCTTATTTGGGGAATTACCACCGCCTCGCAGAAAACTGGCATAAAATAACGCTTGAGTTTGTTTTGCCGAGAGAGTGAGAATAGCGGAGGCTTCTTTGTATTTATATATTTCTTAAAATGTGTTAATAGTAATATAACTAAATAGAGAAAAAATATTATTTTTAAACAAAAAATGAAAACCGACTTCCAATAAAAATGCACAACAAAATATGAAATAACTTACTTACTTATTTTCTTAATAATTCCACTTTTAAATTAGTCTCAAATTTTAACTATTTCTCTACTAAATCTTCATAATTATGAAGTGAACCAGACAGCTTGAACGTGTGTTCTATAAAATATTGTTTTATCAGGATGTTGTTCGGGTTGGTACCGATTTCAAAATTATGAAGATTGAGTAGAGAAATAGTTAAAATTTTAGACGAAAATAAAATGGGAATTTCTTTAGAAAATAAATTTCATTTCAAACTTTTTTACTTCGACAATACGGCACTTATTCCGGGAGTAATTAAACTAACAATAATTCATCTAGTACATATTATTTAGGTATATACATTATACACAACAAGCGAAGACACTACACTAGTACTAACGTCTGATATGTCAAATGCTGGAATTTCAATAAGAAAAAAATGTCTCTATATATAAACATTTTTAAATGAGCAAAGTAGTTACTTTATTTTGTTGGTTAAACTTTATAGACGTAAGTAAGAACTTTTTAATATATCCTGTGTGTTCGTCCGAGCATGACGCTAATGCCCCAATTTTATTAGGTTATCGGCCATCTGCCGAGCGCGACCCGGTCTTCATTCTTGACGTGATGTGTCACTTTTTGCACTCGGCAATACGTATCTGTATGAAACAAAATTCCTTCCTGTATGGCATGTATGTCTTCTCGTACTTTTAAATCACGAAGAAAAAATGCATCGGCTTTTTCATAAAATATGAAAGTCATGACGCACAAGAAAATCATGAGATACTGTGAAGACCTTACACTATTATTATATAAATTAATTAAAATCGAAGCTTAATCGCTCTATTCAAAATTACTTTAAGAGTCAATTTTGTTTGAGTGGTGTCAAATATAGATGACTTGCGAGTAAAATCTGATGAATTAATAAGAAAGGTGCAAGTGGGACATGCGAGTTAGCATTCTTTCATGGAGATAAAAGGAAATCTAATTGTATATTGGCTGTTTAATAGCAAAGTATTAAAGTAATTATAAATAGATTGCCAATTGGCGTCATGTTTATTCTCTAAGATACAATCGAATACCTGATTAGTGCAAGTATTTATTAAGCAATTTGTTTAAGTATGTAATAATTGAAGACTTTCGTGACGAAACAATTTTAAAGGAGTACACATTTTTTATCCAAAAATATAGTTTACAGATTCATGTATCTAATTGTATTGTATTGTTTTTTGTTTACATAAATTATTTATTTCGGTATGATAATACTTATAAGGGCGTTCGTCGTGGTAGATCAAGAGAGTTAAGACATTTTCAACTTAGACACACACACACACACTTAGACACTTTTAAGACACAACATTTGAAACTTAGAAACAAAGACATGTTACTTATAGTTTGCTGAAGTTTTCCAGTAGTAGGTAGCACTTAAAAGCGTAACAGATTAGTAAAACATAAGCAGTAAAATATGAAACTCCTTTATCGATAAATTGCTAGACGGATATACAATGTTTTACCGTTTAGGCTTTAGAGGTTGAATAAGCAAATCTTTATAGTAGAACCGGTCTATAAATCGATATACATTTAACACAGTAGTACGGTATAAATAATGGGAAGTAAAATTTTGCATAAGCGAACACATAAAACACTCGTATGAACATAACTAGGGGGTAATAATAAGCGTGCGGTGCAATTAGAAACTTGCGATATACGGAGCTGGCGCTTCACAATGAATATTTATGGCGGGTCGCCAGTTACAACGCGTACGTAATAAAACTTATCTCCGATGGGACTTAGAAAATTTGATTTTGTAATTTATATGTCGTATTGCCTATAACAAAGATTCCCCATTCGAAGAGATCTCGGCATGGGAAATCATGTGCTTTGTTTTTTAATTTATATTAAGTATTTATATTAAGTACATAAATTAATAATTAATTTATATTAAGTATTCATTTTTTTCTTTTGTAGTGATACATTTTATCATTATAGGCATAATTTGTTTATTTAAACAGTATACTTTTTCGGGGTTTTCAGAAACATGTAATGTAGAAAATGATTTAGTAATTCTTATAATAAAATATATATAATAATAATAATAAAATAAAATTCCTCTAAATAGTGTAATTTTCAAATGTCTAAAGATACTCAACTTTTAAAGAGACTTAAAATTTGTCCAACAAGGATCTGAGTCGAATGTCGTACACATAGATTAGCCGCAAAGCCGCTATTAAATACGGGTAATGTAATGTTGTACTTTTATGATGAAAATGGCTTCGGCTAATAATTTTCAAGTCGTGATCTCACACCATCAACGTATTTCGCCATTAGGAGTTTGTCCTTATTTATAGGTATTATCTCGTCTATCGGTCGGTCGGTCGGTGATATTTCGTAAGGCTACAGTTTAACATCATTTGCATATTCCGTGATGGTGTCGGTGTCCGGACTTATACGCCGTTGATATATTATATGTCCGCCGAACCTGCTTGGTGCCCGGTGCCCACGGGCCTATGTTTTATGTACTAGAAAACTGTTTTTCATTTAGGTAAGCCAATATCTCGTAGGGCTTAGAGTAAGGAATTTTGTTTTTTTTTTATTTAAATTGTATGAAAAATTTTAAATTGCAGTTTATCAAATTATCAAGACAAATTTAAACGAAACGAATCCTACAAAAACTCAGTACCTAGCATTGCTACGTGATTTGTATTGTAGGCTTATCATGAAATATTCAGTCTTAGCTATTCAATCGTATTTGAACATTAAAAAAATATATAAAATTACGGGAAACATGAACTGAATATTTTTTTGACTTGATCGCTTATAAACTGATAGTTAAAAGTCAGTCCGCATTACGCGATGGTATCACCGCGAAACAGGTAGTACTTAATCAAATATATTTGAACTTTAATTATTACCTTAACGGGCTGTTTAAGCGATTTTTACAATCATAATCAATCCAAAGCAATAAAGTTTAACATGAACAGTATGACTGACATCATATTATTTTATGGGTACCAATAACTGACTTACAAATTTTCAAAGCGTAGGACGGTAGGATGATCCAGATTCTAGGATCCTTTCACTGGGCCTTGAGCAGCATTCAGCAGGCTTGACCATTACCGATGCGCCGTAGTTAATGTCCCACCTAAACGATTAACATAGATCCCTGCCACGATATACAGCCCCGACTGTCAGCGTCTCTGATCTAATTGTACTTTATTTGCTTGAGCTATATTCGATTTGTGCATATTCAATATTATATGTATTTATGGCTCACTCGCTGCGGTTTGGTAATACAGTCAATTGCTTTTATGTGTATTGTAAAATAAATAGCTTCATGTTTGAGAATGTACTTTAGGAGATACAATATAGTACCATTGTATTATTTTTAATTGTTAATAATACGCCAAATGGGCAAATTTGTGCTTGGCTCCAATCAATCGTAATCGGATAAGTTAAATAAAAAAATTATAAAATATGATTTCAACAGGTACAGGTGTTTCTTCTACTGTTTGTTCCGATTGAATATGAACGAATAAAATAATAATCGCTTTGCAACAGACCGATATAACTTCATTTACAAGTCAGCAAAGCTTTTGGCACCTAACTGCCTACAAGTGCCTACGTCCTATACTTTAATTATTTTACTACTAAATTATTTAAACTTTACAAGTACAATACCTAAATTAAACTTATTGTTTAAACTTACATCATTATAGTAATGGTATCATGATTAGATGTGTTAATTAGGGTGCCTCGAATGATTTGTTTCATTGCCCAACAAGATCGACTAACTACCGCTAATGATCAAATACATATTGTTCTCTACTTTATCGCCTCACTGAATAGTAGTACTTACTCCCATTTATTGCAGCTAAGTCCGAGACTTGTACGACTGAAAACGACAGTAAGTTTTCTGAACCGAAGTAGATTTAGATTTAGAAATCAGTTGTAAATCAACAGGCATTGTGGCCACCATTATTCCCTAAATACAGCTGTAAATGGAGTTGAGTTATGATCATCGTTTGCAATTGCTATTAATTAAGATTTATATGCTAAAAGATAAACCCATGTTTATTATGTATTGGTACTGTAATATAATAACTAAGCTTTCAGATGATTAATTGAACTTTTTTCGTGTATAATGTACCTACAATGCACGTACATGTTATTATATTTTTGCACTACATTTTGTTGAAAGAAATCATTGATCTTTATTACTAAATGTGTCTTCGTGCCTTTTAAAGATATGAGTCACAGCAAAAAGAGAAGATACGTTTCACACCACGTCAATCTGGTTCCGTGGTAAGTTCTCGAAGAACTTGTGTTACGCGTACCAGCGGAAATATATTTAATTTAATATTTTATACTTTTTATTATACACATAATGCACATATTTAAAACACATCACACACACTGAGTCATGACCCAGGAACACAGAAAACTTTTTGTTCCTTGGCGAGATTCGAACCCGCGAGGTCCGGCTTGAGCGCCAACGCGCTAACCACAGAGCCACAGAGGTCGTCGAAATTACAAGCAAGTTAAATAAAAATCGACTTAACGCACATGCGAATACGATACTAAATAATAACACCCAGCATGAGGTATTAAGAATACTGTACAAAGTGAGAGATCATTTTACATTGGAAACATACCACGAGTAATATACAGTAGGGGTATAAAGTTCCCGGAACTATTATATCCACATTTGTACCTATAAATGGGTCGTACGCAGATAATTGGACAAATTTCCCAGGCGCAATATTTCAAGGACGAACAGAAATCCCCGCCTTATAATGAATTCACATCCTTGATCCGCGTGCGCAAGGTATGTGCTTCCGGCCCCTTTTTGCATTTGTTCTGCAAAATACATCGCATACAATGAAATATTACAGGCCTAATGTCCATCGATAGCTTGTTCGGGTTTTCGGGAACTATAAAATATCATTAAAATCTATCCACAGATTGTATAAGTGATTTGTAACTTTAGCACTTTATAAATATAAGTCGGCGATCTATAATTACAACGTAGTCGTAAATTATAACAAATTTGAAAAGCGATTGCTATAATCTCAATAAATCAGAAACAAAAGTGAAAATCTATAAATCTTACATAGTATGGGTATGGCTAGTTGATATTACGATAGTATCCAATATAAGGGAACGTGGAAAATAACTTCCCGATAACCGGAAACACTTATCTGGTACGCTTAAATCAATTAATACCGAACTTTTATTAATATAATTACTTACAAATGATGGCCTCTAGCGATACCGTTCAAAAGCCTGATATGCCGAATGTTTTCACATTTAAATTCAATTGATACCTGTTTTTAGGGTTCCTTGGGCATCTTTGCCTTCACATTTTGAATAATCTAGACCACAGATTTGTGATTATATTTACGCCATTATGTTAATACCTTTTATATTTCTATTGTATGATATATATGTATGTAATAAACGTTACTAGTAAATAAAAGCTACAAAACTCAACAACTATTGGAGAGGCTATGTCGTACGGAGTACGGACCCATGCACAGCGCGTTTCCTACTCGCACTTGGGCGGTATTGATGTAGTGATATGCCAAATTAAATACTTATTTTTTATTAGCCAAGGCCTGCGTAATAGCTGCATAATATGCTAAAATCTTCCCAAACTGTGTGGGCGGGTGAGTACTGGGTATAGTATGACAATATGAATATGGTTTCGCGGTCGACAAAAAAATGCTGTGAGGCATTTAAGTGACAATCGACGTGTTTTATATTATCTGTCAACCAGTTTCGCTTCCGTATACAGTAGCTCGGTAGCCACAATTCGGCCTTTATTGTAAAATTCCAATATATATTACACTATGGGCAAATTTAATGGTTAACATATTGTATAATATTTTAAATTGGCTGGCATCTTAAATACAATCTATCACAATGTTTTGCATGAAACCTGTTACTCTCAATGCGTATTAATATATAAAGATTGAAGTTTTAATACAACATAAAACTTATTTTAAGAGAAGAAGAAAAATTAAACTAACTGAAGGTCGATAAAAACATTCTGCATATTTAAACCAACATTTTTAAATTGTCAGGTTTGTAATACGGTGTCAAAAAAGAAACTTTCTTTGACTGCTCCGATTTTTGACATTTCGAGCTGGCGCTCCTGGCGCAAAAAGCCTGAATTAAGATACGTGTCGAAATTGAGATAACGTGACCGGAAAAATATATTGCGAGTCACGACATGCGTTAAGTACCTACATTTTACATAATAACTTTATCGAATTACCACCAAATATATTCTTCTTCAATTTCCGATTTTGGTTATGATCGCTGGTAATTGTATTAAATTGATTAGCTTCAAGTTCTAACTATAGATTAGATATCTGTCACATTTATTTTTCAAGTTCGTACTGTCATCATAATAATTGTCTGCATACAAAAATATTAGTGCGCCTATTCAATATGTCTTTTTCCGTTTTCGGTCATACGGTTATCTGGTAATTTGAACATAGAGATGCGAAACACTTGACGTATTTTTGTTTTTGTTAAGGGGCAAAGATCGCGCAGTTCACCGATGCCAACTTCGCGCTCGCCCGCAACACTGGCCAACTATCTGATGACTTGCTCGATAAAACTTTCTAAACAAATACGCGCTAAAGTTTTAAAACACGCACAAGATATGAACGATGTAATTGGTAATCATTTGAAAAACAGTAATGGAAAAATATGGCGAACTAATACCAAAACGGCTGACCCGTTTCATGTTGTTCGCCTTATTTTTTCCACCGTATAGACTTAAAGCCCTTTTTAACTTTTCTCATTAAAACTATTTATCGTCATTTGTTATTTAGATATACAAGGAAAACCACATCTTTTCTGAGCTGTAAGTATGCAAGGTTTTCCAAATTTAAGAGAAAGAGATTTTTTTTTCTGGCAGTTTAGTTGATTCTTTACAAACAACTCATATAATTGCATAGCTGATACTGCAGACTAAAATAAAACCTAAACAAAAATGCGGTAGATAAACTAATTTATGTGTGTCAAATATTATATAATTCAATTATCCAAAGGCATGTGAAGGCTTTTAGCGCGACGTTTGAGGTGAACAGGAAGGTTAAGTTGGTCGCGAGAGTAGCGCTAGCTGTTCGCTACGATGATAGTATTATAATTATGAGATCTAACTTCGACTGATGTCTGATGCTTGTGTCAGAAAAGATTATTGAGATGCAGTATTATGCCTTTACCGACATTGCATACTTTCTAATACTTTTTTCATGCTGAGAACATGAGCGATCGGAGAAACTTAGTAGGTATGTAGGATGTGTAATTAGTGATGAACTCTTTTAGTAAATTAAGTAACCTTTATTGTAACGTTCGAAAAAAAATATAAAGCACAAAACGTTAATTTACTACCCCATAATGTACAAAATATTATTAATTAGATCCAGCACCATTCATCACCTACCAAAAATTAAACGGTTAGAATCCAGCGAGTATGAATTTCAATAAAAACTTCTGGCGGCTGTTACGAAATAGTTGAGTGTGTAATAATAAGATTTTGAATATTTCGTTATCCTAAGACATGCTATAAATTAAATTGTAAAATGATCGATTATGGAAATGACAACGCGTAAAAGATTAAAGACTTTTATCTTCTGCAATCGCGTTGCAACGCTTACGTGTTTACCTAATTTACATTATTATGAAAATTCACTTGGCTAATGCTGACTGACGGGTAGGTACATTGTAGGCTAATACAATTGCATTGTACAATTCAAGTATCGATAGGTCTGCGATGTTAATCACTGATATCTCAGTGTGGGATCGATTAATACAATAGAAAGTTGAGAGATAAACGTGTGCCTGTGCAACCCCTGGGGCCCGGGCCGTATATTACAATCTAATGCCTTAAACCGTCATAAATATATGCAAATTTGAGTGCTAATAAGATCTTAATACGACTGAACAAATTATTTCCTAATATTCCATAATACTACAACAATGTAATAGTAATAGTTGTTTATAATAGTCTCGGACTTATATGCTCGTAAACTCTACATGGATACCTTTACTTCTGGTTTAACCGAAAGTCGAAAATATGATTTGGAGTTTCGCAACTTTTATTACTAACTAAAACGGGTAGTGTATAATAATATTAAATTTAAGGAATTTTTCAGCTTAGTTAAGATAGGTAAGGTTAGATGGCAGTCACCAATATAATTCGATAGGTTTTCTCTTGTCAAATAACATTTTTTTTATGTACTGTACAATGATATTCCTAAAATATTTTCATCAGCGCCTCGTATTTATGTATGGAATATTAATACGAGCTAAATTTTGAGCAATATCTTTTCAATAAATTTACATAATACTGACATATTTACAACTTGAGTACAAGTAAAAACGATGTTATATCGAGGCATTAGGATAAATTAGATACGGCAAACTCTTGAACCGTAATCGGTTTTACGAAACACGCTACATCTTCTCTTGAATCATTACAGCATTAGCCTGCGCCAAACGTTTATTATCAAAAATATATTAAGTACAATTTTTGCAACATTTTCATATTTGTTCAAAAATATATAAATATAAACAAAAAAAAAAACAGCAATTAATAATATTGACTTGTAGAATAGAGCCAAGAAACGTAAAACCCAAAAATCGTATAATATTAAATATACTGCTTTATAGGAAATGTTATTTTAATGACATTAATTAATGGATAAACTATGTTACTTTTGTTTTCTAGTTTATTCTTTTGAGTTCTTACACTTAAAATGAGGCATTTAATCAATAGATTTATTAGAAATAGATAGATAAAAAAAAAGTAACATCTGAGTTACTACACTTTGTCTTCTCGCTGGCAACATTTTCGCCTGGCTTAACTCCGGAGCCCGTCATGTATGTAACGTGAAAGTTTATTATAATTACACATTCATTCGTTAAATTACTTCAAGCACAAATAACTTTTATTTTAGAATTAAACAATTTTGAACTTCACAGTGAATACAAGTAGCAATCTCATAGAAATTTTAAAAGTCAAAAGTAAGTTTGAAAAACTTTTCAGAAAAGGTGCATTTGGTTTGATGTTTGTGTTAAATAAAAATTAATTGTCTATTTTTTGTCTTTTTCTCATAATATATAAGGTGCGATTTACTTGTATATGACAAAATAATATAAATAAATTCTTTTTCTCCGGATTATTAATGCTTTTTCAACCAGCATAAACTAAAATAAACGCATTTTTTTCCATAAAGAGTTAGAGATAGCTAGAGGTAATAAATAACGCTTATAGAACTGTCCTACATGATGCCTACCACCGGTTCGGAAACTAGCCCGGCGAAAGAAACGGCGTAACATATTAGTAGTATTTAAGTGTCTGGACGGGGTTTGTGAACATAGTAAAATCCAATCCAATCGTTTGTTTTCGTATCATAACATTACAAAGCAACTTAAATATATTTTTAATAACAATTTAAAATTATAACTATATAATTTAACTACCCATAAAAGTATCTGATACAAATATTGCAATACTTATTTCCTCTAACAAAGAACTAGCACTTACAAAGTATAAATTCGAGTACGGACCAAATTTAGCACGCTTGTGTTTTTGTGAACTAGTGATAAGATTTAGAACGCGATATATTTTTGATACGGCACCTATTAGAGGCGCGGTAAGTGGGCTGTGATAAGTGATCGAATACACAGTACACGGCCCGGCCCCTCCAGATCTTTATCTTTATAAAGAACCTCGAAAAATGTCTTTCATCTCACTCGTTACTTACACGAGACTAATTATATAGGTCTTAATTGTTGTTTCGCGGCCTATTCGAATCGTATTTTAAGTGTGATGTATGATTATTTGTAATTGGAGGAGGCTCTAAATGTTCGAGTAATCTGAGAATAATTTGAGACTAAACGTTGGAATTAATTTATATTATTATTAATTTTATCATATTATAGAGCAAGTTAAGCTTTTATTTTATGGAAAAATAGCATTTGCCCTCGACTTCGTCCGCGTGAAATTGGTTTTGAAACGATAGCTTTATAATAATTTAAAACTTTCATCTCCTATTTTACTCTCTTAGAGGTTGAATATTTTAAAACGCTTAAATACGTAAATCATTATTTTTCCGTACTCAATTCGTACGAACTTTCATGCAAATATGTCCGAGGAATACAAAGTTTTATACAAAATTTTATCCCCTATTTCACCACCTTCGGGGTTGAATTTTGACAAATCCTTCCTGAGTGGATACTCTCGTTATATGAGGAATACGTGTGCGAAATTATACTTTTCTACTTTTACTTTTAAAACTTTCATCCCTTGAACCTATTTATGTATTATTTTGAATGGCTGAATTTTAGAAAATGCTGAAATTCCTTTAAGCAATAACATAAAAGGTTCACATTACAATATTAAAAAAAAAAAAAAATACCGATTTAATAACTAGTCATTATAACTTTTTTCCGTACTCAATTCATACGAAATATTATACAAATCCCAAACATATTATGCTTATGTCAAATCACATACAAAGCAACTTTTCCCCCTATTTTACCATTTTGGGGGTTGAATTTTGAAAAACCCTTCCTTAGTGGATGTTTCAATGGAGATAAATAGGAATTTGTATAGGGATTGGTGTCTGTCTTTGAAAATCTATAAACCAATTACATCTTTATTTTATGTCTTCCGTATAAGTAACATTTTGACTTCTATTTAGTAGTAAATAAATTCGCAATTCCTAAAGTGATAGTATCATAATCAATTGAAATATATAATATCACATATACGTAATAACTTATACAAAGGTCATTGGGAAATTTCCTATGGAACAATTACCTACAATGACCAAAGGTAAAATTAGATTAGATGTAAGCGTAATTGCATCGTGATTACAACGGCATAGGTCGCGCATATCGCGTATCGGCAGGAAGGGGGGTGGGGGGGGGGGGGGGTGGAGTTCTGTGATATTTAACTCATTTTAATGAATATTATATAAAATATGATTAACAATTCATTCATAATTCAATTTCTCTTTAGATCTAGATTTAATCTAACTATTAGATTCTATTATTTAATTTTCATTGATATTGGTTTATGGAAGTGATTTTTTAAAGTTATTGTTTAAATTATTAATCGTATAAATAATTAATTAGATATGGAATCCATATTATATTATAACTAGCTTTTGCGCGCGATTTCGTACGTGTTTCATAATTATTGCACCCCAGTGGGAGATGAATTTCGAAAAAAACCTTTTTTAATGGATGTCTACGTCATAATATCTATCTGCGTGCCAAAATTCAACAAAATCCGTCCAGTTATTGATTTTTCCCTACACAAACCCCCATTTTACTCCTTTAGGGGCCGAATTTAAAAAACTATTCAAGGCGTTAGGAAATGTATTACGTTAAAGATATCAATGGGTATGTGGAGATGAGAAAACTCTATATATAGTAAGTAGAATAATATGATAGAAGATATTAAAATCTGTTTTGATTTATGTTAACATTTTGTATGACTGTTACCTGATTGACTCAACGAGAGTCTTAATTATATTTCTTACTTTAACGATATGTTTCATTTGTTCTTGACCGCGACTCCGTGCGCGCAAAAGTTAATCAGACAGAAACCGTACATTTTTCGCGATTAATAGCCTATATTCTTCCCCGTGTCATATTTATAGCACTGCAAAATTTCATAAAAATCGGCCCAGTCGTTTTGGAGCCTATCAAATGCCAAACTAACAAACTTTTCCTCTTTATAATATTAGTATATACGGGCTGACCCGCAAACTGCGCTTTCACAACTATGAACTGGAATAATTAAATATAAACTATTACCTTTATACAAATATAATTTCTATACCAACACACATACAACCTGCACATTACACAATCACATACAAATTACACCTTTATTCTACGCATACGTATGTACAACAACCTACACTCACTACTACTCCTACAACCTACACCTGCTTCTACTACTTACTGTAGTAGGTAGCTACTTCTACCTACACCTACACATACGGCCTATACATACATCTACACGAAAATTTATTATTATCGTGAAGTTTTCTTAATTTTATTTTTTTATTTTCGCGTAACTTTACCTGACAATAGCAAACAATAGCAATATATGTGTTTAGTTTTGAAACAATACTTCATACGTTACATACGGCATTATATACAATGACCAGGGATTGTACACAATGACTAAATATCATACATTTAAATAATAAACTCAAGTTAGCAGAGCACACTTTCTGATGTTGTTATATCAAGTACAATATTTAATGTCGCTTTTTCAAATGACAAGAGCCACTGGGCTCAGGGTGAAGCTGAAATGACCGTCAAATGAATATTCGTTCACAACTGTAAAAAATATTGTGAAAAGTATGAGTACTACTTAAAATGGAAATACCTTCTACGTAACATTTGACAATGAATCATTAATACATACCTAAATTTTCCAGGCACAAAGCGTTTGGTACAAAATTTTCGTTACGGTATATATTACTAAAAACCAAACAGGATTTGTCAAGTCCGCATAACAATACAGAAGGTCTCGTAAAAAAATATGTTCGTTTCATTAGCACGGGGGATCCGGTTTCGAATCGAGACCGCTCCAGTTTTAGCGTACGTGAGACCATTTACGTTTATTATAGGGCAATTAAAAGTACACGTTTGCATGATTTTTGGCTGCCTTTTTATTCATAGTAGTTCACTGAGACTTGATGACCTATATTTTCTCAAAACATATAATTTTATGCTCTGTTCAAATTAGGACTAGCAGGAAATACAGGTATAAAAGCTTTTCATAGTACATTTATATATAGAACATCATCATAATGAGCACCATGGGGACCCGGATACTGGCAACGCGTGCCACACGTAAACATATTTAATAAAAAAAATAAAAATAGGCTCATAATGGTGTTAAACCAGTTTAAAACAAAGCTCCTCGGAATGGAAAATAATCAATGTCATTTAGAGACACGTTTTCGAAAAAAAAAACAAAAAAGGTTATTGTTATATTTAATTTCTTAGGTACTTCCTTATATAACAACAACTGTACTCGTTTGTATGATTGCTTAGTTATAAATTATTAAATTGTATTGTGATTAAACTGTTTGAAAAATTTACGATTGCTTTATATAATATTTTAAATAATGAAATCACAAAGGTAACAATCATAATATAATTTATTTAATATTAATTATATTAATTTCTTTAAATAATGTACCTTAGTATTGAACATATTCGCAATAATGCGATTATAAGGTACTTTAAATCGCGTTAACATCTTTTTCCGTGGCAAAGGCAATGTGTGTCAAAGTACTCTGACAAAACCATAAATTTCGATGCAGCCGCGCTGTTGTTGATGTCTTTTTCATTGCACTTTTTTTTTTGTAGTTGAAATATTTGTTATCCGAGACTGTTTTCCCGGATAATTTGTGAATTGTTATTAATATTAATGTAATTGTTGTTGTTTTATATATATAGCTTTATTGCATTGACTAGGTTAGCCGGTGTGGTGAATTAAAAAAATGCTCTATATAGTCTATATAATTTTAATACCTGGAAACGTCACGTCGAAGGTAGTTCCGTGTCGGTTGATGTCCGGCAAACCTTCGATATTTCCGAACAAAACAGTGGCCGCGGGATAAGAGAATACGGCGGGCGAGGGGCGAGGAAAGCAGCGGGGCGAGGGAGGGGCAACACACGGAGCCAGCGCGGTTGTAGCGTGCGAATAGCGCGAGGTCGCTATCTTTTTACTCGCATTACCTCCTGACATTCGATCTTAATGGAGTTGGCGTATTGAAATTTAAACACAACAAGTACCGATGTAATGGAATTAAATTAGGTTATCGTAACAAGAAAACGGTCCTCGAGTAGCCATCTTTAAACTCACGGCGGCCCAATAAGAATTCAAAACATCCAACACACACTGCGAAGCTCTATCCGTCCCGCTCGCGTTGCGACAGAACGCGCCAGTGCGAGAGAAATAGATATAGGAATGTGTACCTATCGGCGAATAGTCATTGTTCTTGTAATGGAACAAAATAAAGACAGAGCAGCGGTTTTCGTGACTATGAAACGAAATTATCAAGATAGAGGCGTGCGAGCGAGACGGAGCATAAGGTTTGTGGGTCGATGTCCGGGCGAAGGAACTTAAAATTGAATTTTGAGAAGAATATCGTTTTATTTAGGACACGTCAATCAAATATAGACATTACGTATCATTTATTATCGACATTATGTGGGAACTTATTCATGACTTCGATCTGAAGCAAATACAATCGAATATCAGACCAGACATATTCGATTCCTAAATTATATTATTATGGTATTTTAATAGTACGTACTACGTGCTAAATGTGGCTTGATAATAATAATAATATCTATGGAAGCTTCACACCACGTCTGGTCCTGTGGTAAGTTCTCGAAGAACTTGTGTTACGGGTACCAGCCAACGGAAATATATTTAATACTTTTTATACTATACATTTATTTAAGATTTTTTTATCATATTATCACACATCCATGACCCAGGATCACAGAAAAACTTTTTGTTCCTTTGACGGGATTTGGACCCGCGACCCCCGGCTTGAGCACCAGCTCGCTCAACTACTGAGCGACAGAGGTCGTCTCTATATTTGTACTATATATTATAGTTAAAACAAATGTATTAAGTTACAAAACAAAAATTAAATTGTTAACATTAGGTGCAGCAGCCGGAATTTGAAATATAATGTATGCTATTAGTGTCAAACTAATAGCATAGGTTCAAATTTTATCTCATAATAATAACATAAATATTGATAAATAATAAATATTCACCGTCATGTTGAATTCGCAAACAGATACATATCTGTTAGCGAATACAACATGACGTTGTATTTGGGTATGCTAATTTAGTTTGACAATTGTAACGCATGTCCGGCTGTTACGTAACGATCCTGGAACAGAGTTAAATGCCATTTATTTTATATTACATTCGTCACAGAAAAGCTTTAATACTTTATAGGCCATCATCCAAAAAAGATTTCTAATCTCCGTTTGCTAAGCAAAGGTTGCCGGAATATATTAATTGTTGCTAGTGAAGCTTTAACGAAAAAGTTAAATAAAGCTCATCTAGGTGTTAGTTAAAGATGCCAAAATAGCATAACTTTTTTACTTATTGAGTTTGAAGTGCCCAAGCAGCAAAGGCATTTTATTACGTAAGCCCTCTCAAAAAATGAAGCAGGTCCAGGAGTAACACGTCGTAAAGATTCCAGAATAAGTACCATTCTTTTTACTGATAGAGCTTTAAAAGAAGAAGACTTATAGGTATTCGCTTCAACTGAAGATAGCTCTCCCGAAAAAATATCAGAAGTACGGCAAGTCCGAGCTTTAAAAGTTCCAAGGTAAACTCTCCCGAAATATTTAAAGTGACGCAGATCCAAGTGTTACGTACAGATCCAAGAATTACATAAGTTGAGGGTAAAAAAGTTCTAACACTAAAGGTTAGCTCTCCCATAATATGAAAAGTGACGCAAGTCCTATAATTAGGTAGAGGTCAAAGTAAAGCATATTTTTTACAAGTTTATCTTTTAAAAGCTCTAAGACTAAAATAGCTCTTCCGAAAATATGTTTCAAGTGACGCACCTCCGGGGGCTACGTACATCCAATAAAAGCATGATTTCTCCAAAAAATCTCTAAATCTAAAGACAAGCACACCCCAAATATTAATAGTGACGCAGGTCCGGAAATTACGTGTCGGCGCTCCCGCCGCGGTACGGGACGCGAACCGTTATGCCGGCGTCCTTGGCTGAGTTCTTTCTTGCGCGAGCGCGGCAGGTCGCTCGGACTCGTTCCGCGCCGCCGCCGCCCGCGCTGCCCCGCGCTGCCCCGCGCTGCGCACGTGTGCTACACTGTTGATACACGATAGGGCTAATACGCACTTGCTACACTTATACGAACAGTCTTTAGGCTTTTAATAAAATGGAACTACGGGAATGGAAATACGGGATTACCGTATCAGTATTTGCTATTAAACTCTTACTAAACGAATTCACCGAGTTTAATTGACTTTTTTTGTGTCACTTAATTGATAGGTCTGAAAATTAATCATAGGCTATTTTTTATACCCCTTAGTTATAAGGATTGCCTTATTTCTCTTTAAATTTAGTATTTCCTACAGAAAATTAAAATCTTAATTGGGTATCTAGTTTACTAAAATTAAAAGTTTTAAAGGAACTGCGGATTGTTTAAAGCATTTTTGCGAATCTTGTGAAACCGCCACATACACAAGTGACTGCGATTGTGACGTCACAATGCTCGTAAGTTGCTACGATTGGTGTACAAACAAGCACGAAATGTTTAATATTTCCGAAGTTTGTGCGTTTATGTTCACACTTGCCATAGTAATTCTTTTTGTATTTAATGTAAGTAGGTTTTTTAATTATGAAGGGTTTCTACACTAACTAAGTAAAAACATATTCCAACCTTTTCTTAACTTTGAAACGCACGTACGTACGTGTATTCGAAACTATACATATAATCTTATTTTCTTTTACTTTTATCAAGTATATCTCATTATTTCTGAATGTATTAAAAAAAACTAAAATTTTACGTCTTGTGAAATTGGATATTTGACATATAGATATTTTCATAATATTATTATTCATGAAGTAACTGAAATTATTCTCTCAGGTTATAATAGTCATAACTGCCCACACTGAACACTTGAGACAACCCTAGCGATCGTCTGTGTGTGCGCCACCGCTGTATTATGACGTAAATGTGTGAGTACACTGAATCAGTTCTAACTTCTAACGGATATTACGGAATTTTGTAAGATAAATACCTTAAACACGGACAAGTACATGTGCTTCACATGTTTTCGTATCATAAAAAGATTATACCATGTATATTAATTACTTATAATGTGTACACTTTGTTAATTAAATTAGTAAGAATAGGCATAAGCGATGATATCTTATCTGTGATCTTAGTAATGTGCTCGTCATTCAGGTAACTTAATTAAACTATGTTAAAATAATGCCGCTAGAACTCTATTTAACTAGTGAATTAATAATAATAATTAATAGTCATTATTATAATTATTATTAGTATCTATTTTTTTTTTCTTAAGAATATTAATATAATAGGTTGTGAAATGTTTACATATTTAACACATTTACATACGTGAAATTGGTGGAATGGATATAATCTTATAATTAAAACGAGACAATCTTGTATATATATAATCGGTATCTCGACAACGGCTACAAGTATTACCATGGAATTAGTATGCAGGGAGTTTTGGGCGATCGATCTTGCTTAGATTAGAGGTCTTATCCCTTAGAAACTGCGCATTTTTAAGCAATAAATGTTTTTTTATTTCTTCGTGCAACAATATTATTATTAATAATTTCGATTCCTTTACGTCAGTCTGATTGGCAGCTTGGTATAGGTACCTACGTATAATTTTTGCATTGTTTGGAAATTCGGAATGTGGTGGGTACGAATCCTTTCTTCTTTTCTTTCTTTCTTTCTTTCTTTCTTCCGAAAAAAATTTCTTTATCTTTTATGTTTTTTTATTATTTTATCGTTCTACTAAAACACCGAGCAAAGCTCAGTCTCCCAGGTAATAATTGCTTTATATGTGGACTTAACATATTTTTGCTGAGCATCCTTACCACAATGACAGATTATATCAATCGAAGGATAATTTGATTTGGGTTTTGATGTAGTTTTCAGTACGATTATTATTAACAGTGATATATCTATACTATAATATTATAAACAGGAAAAGTTTGTTTGTTTGTATGTTTGTTTACATTGAATGGGCACCAAAGCTACAAGACCGATATTGATTAAATTTGACACAGATATTGATTAAACCACGGGGAGGGACATAGGCTACTTTTTATCGCGGCAAAATGTACGGTTCCCGAGAGATTTCTTTTAGCGCGCACGATGTCGCGGGAAACATCTATCATTAATAAAATTATATAACATATTTAGGCTACACCCTACTTTTTACTTTGATGATAATTTATTGAATTCCACGCAAATTTCAATTTCTAGTTTATTTTACTAACACATCACTACATAGTATAAAACAAAGTCGCTTTTTCTGTCTGTCCCTATATATGCTTAGATCTTTAAAACTACGCAATGGATTTTGATGCGGATTTATTAATAGATAGAGTGATTCAAGAGGAAGGTTTATATGTATATAATATGCATAACATAATAGAGAAACACTAATATATTTACCGCCCTTTTTACTTGCTTACATTGCAAACGCTGGCTAAACCCTACAAGACAGATCAAAATAATGTACTACAGTATGGTACACCTTTAAAAGCTCTACAAAAAATTCCACAATGGTATATGTCTGTTTCTTAGGGATGGCCCCCAATAATCATTTTTTAGCCTTTACTTTTTACGAGAAATAATGGCTTATTTACGAAGCTATTTTAAACAATACAGCATTAGTTATTAACCAATTAACCTAAATACATTGTGCATTTAATATAGATCAATATGGCCATTTACAGCATGTAATTTAAATGAATATTTTCGAAGATATTACAGATTTAAAATGCAGGGACACAGCGGCTGCGTCGAAGATTGGATTTTTATGAAATTTGGTATGGTAGTAGTTTAAGTATATTTTAAACTCTGTATTTAATACATAGGCTACAATTTATCCCAAAAAAGTACTCAAGCACTTTATATTCAAGCGCGAAAATATTTTTATAGGTATCCTACATATAAAACACATAAAAACATATATAAAATATTTTTTATTTAGGTATTAGGATACTTACAATCTACATATATATTGTTTTGGAACAAGTAACATCTTTCGATACAATTCTAATAATAATTTTAGGAATACAAAAAAAAATCCTTAACTTAATTCTTATCTTTCAGTGGGTTTAGATAGGAACTGATTAATTAAAGTAATGATAGTTTTAAATTTACGAAATAAAAGAGACATAAAATGCTTTTAAATTTAATAATATGTTAGTATTTACATGGGATTAACACAAATATTAAGGACTATAAAGTTATAAATAATAATATTCGTTCGCAATGAATTAGACTTCGCAGAAATCAATTAAAAAGAAAAATGATTTTATGTTAAGATACTACAAATATAAATATTCATAATTGAAGAAGATATTATAATACATACATGATTTACATAACAGGCTTGAAGAAAGTAGAAAATACTAAAGTATTTCACACCGAAAATAAAATTCACTATGAGCGATGTAATCAACCAAGAATTTTATCTTGATTGCCATAACCATGGACTCTGCACACGGGCAGTATTTACTAATATAACAATAAATGTAATTTTTTTAACTATAACCCGAGTACATAAATTATATAGCCTATATTTCGAATTTACTGACACCTAATTTATTGAAATCGGATCAGTAGTTTAGGCGCTACGGGGGAACAATTCACATACATACATAGACTGCCAAAATCCCCTTCCATGTGGCTTCACCGTAGTCGGGAAAAATGTATTAAAATAATAATTGTCGCTTAACCATTTTTTACTCGGGAATAGGATAGGTGATAGGAGAGCTCCCTTTCATATCACCATCAAAGGGAGCTCTCTTGATGGGGTTGATAGGTGATAGGAGAGCTCCCTTTCATATCACCATCAAAGGGAGCTCTCTTGGTAGGGTTGATAGGTGATAGGAGAGCTAGTGAGTTCTCCTATCACCTATCAATTTCATCAACCTATTACTAACATATTTCAGCCGCAAATAAGCAAATAAGCAACGACACGATTACAGACGTAGCTGCAGACGTAACGACTTCAATGAAATAAAATTTATATCCTTCAATATTCACTTTCAAGAACTCACAGAATTGCCTATAAAAATAAATCGTGATATAAAATTGAAATGAATTTGACACAGTTTCCTGCCAGTACGGGCTCGTGAGCCAACTCCGTTTTATGGTTCACGGATTTAGTCCCGCGCGCCGCTATAATAATGTTTACTGCATTTAATAATTTCATAGATAATTTATTATAGTTTCCTTATAATTTACTTCTTATTAACTATTTCTCACTGGCAAAATATGTAGCTAAGAAAAATTATTCACATGCGGAAGTTTAAAAATGGAGACAGTTTTACAGTTTATGTGTATACACATTTGCACACTTATGCTATTCAATTTTATGTCATACTTTTATAAAATAATCTTCCTTTTAAAATTTAATTTTCATGAGTCATGAGCGCTCGTGAACGCATTTTTTTTTTCTTTTTGTTTCATTTTTTCTAAGTTTATTCGCATAATTTTTATAAAAATACAGAAAACATTTTCTACGTAAATCAGATTATTAATAACTCGTTTTAATCTCTAAAAGTGTTATAAATGCCGTTTAGATACAGAATAGTGACGCCTGTAAGAGCGTTTTCACATTGCGCGGTGCGATATCGCATGTGGCACCGATAAATTACTACGGTATGTGAGAGACAATGATGTTTTAATATGAAACATTATACCTGGCGGTCTTTGTCATAATCGGTGCGACAAGCGATTACGGTCAAGATATTGTTGGAAAAATGCACTTATGCCGAAGATATAAGAGCGTACCTTATTAATTTATCAGTAGGACATGCCATATCGCACCGCGCAATGTAAAAACGCTCTAAGTAGATTACTTAAATGCTGACATCTATGTGCCTTAGTGTTTCAGCATGTTGCATATTGGTATCTATTATTAAAAATGTGTAATGTCAAAGTGACTTTGATGCCTAACATAATATTAAATTAATATTGTGCCCAAATGTTATAGCCACTATGTTTAGTGTACGTGGTCCTGGATATGTGGATGTGGATACATCAGAGAGAAGGACCACGTATATGTCCTTCTCTCTGATGTATCCACATCACTACTAGTAGGATTACTAATATTATAAATGTGAAAGATTGTGAGGATGGATGGATGGACGAATGGATGGATGTTTGTTACTACTATGACTAAACGGATTTCTATGAAATTTGGTATAGTAGTAGTTTAGGCTCTTTATTAAAACATAGGCTACTTTTTATCCTGAAAAAGTACAGTGTTCTTTTGGTATAATGTATTTACGCGGGCGGAGCCGCGGGAAACAGCTAGTATTGTATAATATGTAAATAAAGAAGACATAATTTAATAGATCAATTGCTGCTTCATTGGTACTACCATCCTAACCTAATAGTGAAACAATGCTGCGAGCGAGCACTCTGGGAACAGACTCAATAATTTGCTTACAATTTTATAGCACTTATTCCACTTGATTAAATTTAGACATTCTAAATTATTAAGTAAAATTAGTCAAGTGAAATAACATTTAGAAAGTTAGCATCCTAATTAGCCTTCTTAATCAGAAGAAGTGTGGCTTCTGACTGACTAAATCGTTTAGCATCCTAATTAGGAAGCTATTTAGGAAGGTAGAATAGCGTTTAGATGCTTCAGTCGCACCGCATCCGTCACTGAGTGAGGACTGAGTAGATACTTAGCGCTAATTTTTAACGTCAGTTGTCATTTGTCGGCGGCAAAATAAATAGAAGTGATGAGCAATATTTATCAAATTTAATGTATGTATTAGATGATATTAGGATGTTAGGCATAGTTGAATTACACCATATATAATAATATTAGGTGTATGACGCTCTTAGAATGAGATCAATATTATTATTAGGGAAATTATCATTTGACAAATAAACAAAACCAGCAACAAAGTTATGATTTTATTATTGTTTTTTATTAATAAAATGACCAATTAGAAGAAAAAGCCTACGAGAAGACCGATTTTCTATTGCATTGAACGGACTGGAGCCATTACAAAAACGTCCGACCGAATTCGCCGTGCGTTCGCAACTGAATCAGTAACTAAATAAGACAAGTAGAATAGCTTGCTTCTAATTTAGCTTTCTTTTTAGGATACTAAATAGACGTTTAAATTTAGTGAAGTGGAATAAGTGCAATAGGTACTTTTATGTTTTTTTCGGCGTTTAAAATAGACTACATGTGATGTAAATTTACAAATGATTAATTGGGTTTATTTTATTATAATTATGATTCAGATTCTTGCTTGATAATTTTTAGCTGTACATAAATCTATTCGACACTAAAACAGAGGCCTTTAATAAATACTTAAACATTTCAAATTTATAAATATAGATAATTTATCTTTGCGGTCAATTAATAAATAAAAACATGATGTATATGTATAATACTATGTACGAATCTAGTTTATTCGTTTACCAAAGTCTCGACACATGTTTATACCGGACAGGTCGAATACATCGGACAGGTTGTTTCTGGCGGTTGTAAAAAGGCCTTAATGTCGTATAACGTCAATTACGTTTGGTCGAGAATGATTGACGACGTGTTTCACCATTCAAATTGGACCAAAACATTCCTAATGGAGTGGTGAATTCTCCCCAATACATATTTTATAAACGCGCGCTCAAAAACTTTTAACCAAAATTAATATCATTCTTATAAGCCATAATTATTAATAAAGTAGATAATGATTAAATAATTAATCAATTTTAAAGTATTACAATTAAAATAAATCAAATGAAATTTTAAAATTGTCAATTTTTGTTTTTAAATAGACGTGCATTTGATGAGCTCAACATTTTGTATGTTGGCCAGTTGCTACCAACTGTCGTGAACTAAATATAATGATTTTACTTGAAACATACAACCATACTTGAACGGCTCTACCACAATAACCTAACAACTAAAATTGCTGGACGAATTCGATAAAGTTTATTACAGTGCTGAAATCGATTCGCTCGTTTTACCGAGGTAGTAATTTGTCTACAAAGCGTACTGACCTTGCCTCTAAGATATAGTTAACAATCAACTTACGTGTCCAATAAGTATCGGGTACTATTTCGAAATTAAATTACAGAGGTCAGCATCATGAGACAAACAATAGCCGTTTTATGATAGGTTGTACTTACTCCAGTTTAAGACCCGTTAAGTTTAGAAAAGAAAACTTTGGTATCATATCATTTCGAATTTAATTGTTGTAAACGCATTTTGTGTATTTAATAAACGATAATATCTGTAAGAGAAGTAAGTCTTAAAAGTTATATTATGTTAAAAGAAAATAAAAATTATTTATACATACATACATATATATATATATATATATATATATATATATATATATATATATATATATGTATGTATGTATATATATATATATATATATATATATATATATATATATATATATATATATATATGAATGTTATATAATCATTTACATGTAAATAAATTATATAACATTCCTGTGGTTTTACCAGCGTAGATCTAAGTTTTAGTATGTGGGTAATAATTCAATACCCACTAGATGGTAAGTAATAAGCATCCATCTAATTAACTTTAATATTGTATGCGCATTTAAAATATGTGCCTATAAGATAGATATTGGCAAAACAATTTTGGCAAAAATTAAATATATTGACAACATTTGCGCTAAACGGCCTTTTATATCTCAAATTTTGCAACCACGAAACAACGCATTAAAAAAATGTTAACACTTAAGTTTACGAATTAAAGCTTGTCTCTTAAGTAAGCTAAAATCGTAAAACGAATTCTGAAAATTCGTTCATACGCCCTTACGTACTATTACCGCTAATACTTTTTCGAGCTCTTAATATGATGAGGCAAATCATTATTAAAGGTGCACTTATTTGTTGAGCAAGCGACAAGGACGAATAGCGATCATACAGCCACGAGGTGTGCGGAGTGCCGCAATCGCGAGCTCGCCGGCTACACTGTTCCAATCACGATTACTAATCGATACATTTCACGATTTTCTTTTATCAGTTTAGCAACTAAAGCATTAAAAACTCTATATGAACTGGTTTTAGCAGTGATAAAATAAAAAAAATAAGCACGGTTAATAATTGGTATTAAAACAAAAGTAAAGTTCATAACAATGAATATCCGCTATGTTCATAGCAACAAACTATCGCAGATGTAACATAACATATTGTACTCATTTTAGGGATACATAAAAGTACTTTGAGAATATTTTAACTACTAGCTTAAATTATAATTAAAATATGAGAACTTATATTAAAATTTGTGTAATAAAATTTAAACTATACACTATCCTAATAGGATTTAAAATTGTACAAGTACGTGTACCAATGAGTCTATTTCAGATCTCAAGTACATTATACGGACGCTCTAAAGGCGAAGGAAAACATCGTGAGGAAACCCGCACATGGTTGGCCCCAGACGTATTGACCAGTCATTCCTCTGGACTAGGCTGACTGTGTTGTGAGAATGCCGTATGTGCTTGGGCAACCATACGACATTTAAAACCGATTGTCCCAGGCACTATGGTATTTCAAAAGTGGTTACATCGCTCGGAGAATACTGTATACATCATCCAATAACGGATGAAAAAGGCCTAATTTTTTATCAAGCCTAAATATTTCTGAGTGTATAAATTAAGTCTCTCTCCATTCAGTCTCTCCAATTGGCGCCATCGACGTCGAGACATTTGTCAACTTAACATTATTAAATAGAAAATATACTATTAATATATTTATATATAAGCTTCTAATAAAATAAAACAATTTAATTTGCATACAAAACTAAATTTATGCTAATTCCCGAGACCGAGCAAAACTACCTATTTATCACTTCTAAACGTGTTTCACAAAACAAATTATAAAACTATGATTCACCATATTATATTCTTACTGAAAACTATTCAGTTTTAAAGGAGGCCTATTAAATAATAACAATAGCCATTAGCCACTCAAAAAAAAACATTCATCAAACATTAATCGAAGTTTCATTAAAGCGCACAAGCAACATAAAGCTAAATAAAAGGTTCGTGTTATTAATAATTACGATTCTTTTGTGGTGATTCGTGTTATGAATAACTTTTTTCCCAGGCTAGTGAGCTTGGTAACGCAAGTGACTTGAATTTCTAGACGATTAACATTAATGAGGATAATAAAGTACCATGAGTAATACGTCTAAAATACTAAAAAAGTAATTTAAATAGAAATGGAAAACTTGCATTTCAGCACGTCTCGTAGAAAATATTTTCCCAAACTGTTCGTAGCCTTCGTAGCTAATTTGAATTTTTATGTTCCGTTGATAACGTTACAAAAAATATCTAGTCATGTTTAAACAATATTCGTAGAGCCGCTTGTATATATTTTTTATGGAAATTCAACAAATATTCTATAGTAAGACATGAATCAGAATAATTTACGTTAGTAGTAATCGATTCAATAATTCTCGTTTCAGACGCACACCAGCGCACGTGAAGGCGGGTGTAGACGCACACACGCACGTGCACACACGCACGTGCACACACGCACGCGCACACACGCACGCACTCACACACACCCGTGCGCGGGAGGTTCAACGTACCAGTTGCCAACTAGCAAGTTCCTTGTTCCACTTTACCACAGACACAGTTTTATTATTGCCCCAACACTTCCAAATTAAGGACTATCTTTTTTGATCTTTTCATTTTGTTTTTTAAAACATCAAAATATTAATGTTTGATTAGGTTTTACACCGACATAGCTTTAATAGAGTAGTTTCAAAATATCCTTTTTAAAAATTAAACAGTTCTTTTCGTAATGCTTAATAATTATCCTAATTTGTTCAATGTTTCATACACGTACGAATTTTCTATAAATATAAGTGTAAAGGAATAAAATTATTAATAAGAAATAAAGTTACACGTTTAAGCTAAAGAATTCGTACAGTTTCTTTTTATACGATAGCCTATCGACGTTAAAATAAAATATATTTACTTAATAGTTAATAGTTACGTTATATCATCAAATATATATTCAATTTCATTGAAATTGTTTTTATAACGAAATCAATAATTGTATTTGCTGACATTTGAAAATATAACTATTATAATAATGATGAGACTTTTACTAATAATAAATATTATATGAGCGTTGAATAGAAAAGATAATTATTAGATAAAATTCTAAGCCTGGGAAGACTTATCTAAAATTGAGGAATCTGTACAGCAACACATATTAAATGAACTTAAACAACATATGACTAAAACTTAGGTGAAGATAACATTACTAAATCATCACTATAGTAGGTAATAGATATTTCAACATACGAAAAAATTAACATCGTTATTTATATCATTAATAATTTAATGGGATATCGTTAACCGACATAAGTTCGATTGTCCCTTGGCGTTAGACAATGATAAGCCTATTAACTCTCCAATACCACACAATGATTATAATAACTTTATTAGGTACGTTTTCGATTTCATTAGGTTTCATTGTGATTACTTCTACGAGGCGCCAGTGAGGCCCTGCCAGCTTTCGAAACCGCCTTGGCTAATATTGTATAACATGTATAGTGTTTTTACACGAAGATATATGATCTTGTGAATAGTGATAACGAGACCATCTTTAACATTATACCTACAAATATGATCCGGCCAGGCGCGACATTTACCTGAAAAATAAAAAATAAATAAGTAAAGAAAAAATACATTTTTATTTCCAGTCAAATTATTCACTGAAAATTAGTTCTCAATATCGCACTGTTGGCTATCGAGTTTTATGCATTAATAATTGAAAAAAAAATCATTCATTATTAACATTTACGATTGCAAATGGAATATAAATTTATGTTTCTTAATAAAATTGCAACTATGTACTCATTTAAAAGTGACGAAAATAATTAACATAAACTTTACAAGTTACATAAATATAAACAGTAGATTTCTACTTTACTTCTTAATATTTTCATTGTTTTATACACATTTTATGCTAAACTAACTATATTGAATAAAAATTTTATGGAAGAAAGAAACGATTTTTGCAAAGATTGAATAAAAAAGTTACTACTTTAAATCATAGTGTTAAGAAATATTTGATAATTAATAAACATTTACTCAATACTGATAATTTTAGCTAATAAGAAATGTCGTTCACTTGCCGTAGCGCCTGTAGCGACGTACAAAAGACATAAACGCGCGCAAACTTTCGACTCTTTTATCGACAACAGCTGTTAGCAACATATATTTTACTTTAAATATTAATCAATATATTTCTTATTTTAAAACATATTTGTTTATTTATAAATATTTATAAACAATAATATCCTTGTTTAAATTTAGTAAATAATTTTAGGGTTGTTTGGAGCGTTAGTCAGCGATATAAACAATGAATATTTTTTGACTCATACCGACTGCCAGGGTATATTTTTAGAATATACGACGCATAAAAAAACATCAGCTTCACTTTGTTAATATATTTTTTCCAAATAAATTAAAATAAACTATATTATAATACTCGTTTTTGTAGGTAAACTAAGGTAAGATCGGTGTCTCTCCTTAATGTGAGGCTACTGCGGTTTATCAATAACTAAGCAATAGTAAGTTTTATCTTACGTATTTCCTGTTTCCTTAGTCTATTCAGCGGGAGACTAGAGTGAGGTGGTTGATGTCTGTAAGCCTCACGCGGTGATCGATACGAAAAAGTTATAATAATGTACACTTTGTTTTACCCAATACGTATAAAAGGTAACTTTCATAACAAATACAAATAATATTATGCAAAAAGATATGCAATATTTATAGAATGCTCAATCTTCGGCTAATAGGTGTTCGGCAGACAACATTTAGTTTTTCTCATACGGGGGAAAATTTTATGTTCGCGGAATGAAAATTTACAAATAATTTTTACTTTACAGTATATTTATCTAGAAGTTTTGTCTTTGTCTTGAAAAAACAATAAAATTTCCTATTTGTTCTTTTTATCGGTAGGTTTTTTGACACTTTTTTATTGGAGTTTACTCCTTAAGAAAAGATATACAGAGAGTTTTCCCAGTCAGTGTCAAGAAAAATGTGTGTAAAGAAAAATCGGCTGTTTCCTACAAAGTGCTATCTATGCCGTAGCCCTTTTGTAGGAAACAGCTGATTTTTTTTTCTAGTAGGAAAGTTGATTCCATAGTAAAAGATGCGTATATTCAAGAGTATATTCACCCCTGAAAGTTTGGACACTAACTAGAAAAACACTCTAAGATTTTACTCCCATAGATTTTCATACCTCGGGGTATGAATAGGGAGTAAAATCGAATTCACTATGTCTGACTGTCACACTGCTGACTGCGATGTCACACGATGGTAGCCGAAGATGTCACACTTTTAAGTTCTCCGTTCAATATGGCTATTCAATAATAGATAGGAGTCAAACCTCTACTCTAAGATAGCTAGGTATTAAAATATCAAAACTAATTTTATACACGGCAGCCAACGCTACTCAAAAGACCGACTTCACGAGCTGACTTTTTCGCCTTAAACATTTGAATGGTGCTTAGCTCTTTTTGTGCCACCGCGTCATTGTAATTCAAATTTATAATAGTTAACCCAAGTTTCGATTCTGGAGAGAATTTAACTCCAAACCTAATCCTTTTCGTCACCATACACTACACAGAAGTCCAAAGCCGCGCGCGAAGACTCTTGAGCGCTGTTTTTTTGTTTTGCTCTATGGATATTTGCCGATCCCGATTATGTTGCTTGATCGACTATAGCTTAGGCTTAAATGTTATTTCCTAGTTTGGTTAAGACAGTGCAGGCTGATCACCTGATTGTCTGACAGAAAAGATGATCCATGCGTCGGATGGGCATGTAAAAAGTCGGACCTTCGCCTGATCTCTCACCAGTTGGTTGTCGGTTATCCGTCCCACTGGGTTATAAGAGTAAAGGAAGAGAGAATGCTCTTGTGTACTGCGCACACACGTGGGCACTATAAAATTCCTGCGTAACTGGCCTGGTCTCATTGAAAACCGGCCACCGTCTTCGAAATCAGTTTATTTGGAGTTATGTTTATATTATATGACTTAGGAACTGGTAGTCCGATAACAACGAAACCTGGTAATTATTCTAATAATTAGTCAAAGAACAGATTTGATTCCTAACGAGCCTAATAACACCCCTCTAACCCTCTTAATATATCCAAAGTGTCCCTTCGTACTAGTATTCTGTATATTATTATAATAAAATATATAATAATGTTCGATATATTAGGCGGCGCGTCGCGTCGTCCACATAAATTGACATATTTATTATACCACTGTGGTCGCGTTTGGGACCACCATGCAAGTGCTCATAACCTTGGTATGTAAATTGTTGACATATTTTATATACTCATATACTTTTGTCGAAGAAACAGAAACAGTAAAAATAAATTTCACATCAAATTTTATACAAAAATACTAATATTTTTAGTGTATATATTACCTGATATTTGATATAATATTATGAAAGTGTAGTTAACAGTTATCAATACAAACGATTATAAATTAACTTTCGCGCGCGTTGATGTCTTCTGTACTGCGTATGTTACTCTAATATGCGCATGTTACCTTTACGAAATAAAATTATGAGACTATGAACACCACTGTGGAACAAATACTCCACATAGTATTTGTCACATTATAAACAGAGTCTGAAACATTCGCGAGCGTAGCCGCGGGCGACAGCTGGTGCGCGTGTAACGCAAAACATAATAGCTCGACGCGTAAGTGCCGGAGTGGTGCATTGAAACACGGAAGCGACGTGGACCAGTTTCTCATAGGAAAACGATATTCAGTTTTAAGCATGACCAGTATTTTTTATGAGAATATTAAACATCTTAACTAACAATCAACATATTTATTGTGTGTTCGGTATAATTTATTATTATGTTCTTTGTGGCAAAGTTATTTTCTCGTTTCGATGTGACGGTCATAACTAAATTGTTACGTGGAAATAAAATATATTATAAAGGCCTTTCAGCAACCGATATTATTACTTTTATCACGTTCTAACGAAAACATATGATTTGCTATTCGAATGATCTTTGTTAGTTGTATGTATATAATATCTTATTACTATTATATTTATACTATTCATGATATGTTAATGAAGAAACGTATAAACTTCTAGATTTTATTATTATGAGTTGTGATCCCTTTATGGTTTATTGTGAGTTTGTTCTCCTAACAGTTTTCATGACATTGTAAATACATGAACTCTTTTTGCTATTTTGTTTCTTCTATGTGATGAAATGAATATTAGAAACTCAGTTTTTTCCTCAAAACATGCAGGTACCCACTAAATAATGATATTAGCATAACTAACAATATAATCTCTTAATCGATAACCAAGCAATTATTCAAATATAACTTAACGAATATAAATGTGTGTGTGTATTTACAATAAGATGAAATGTTATAACCGAATATTTTAGAAAGCGAAACTGAACAAATATGTTAATGAAAATGTATTTTATATTGATATATTTTATAGACATTTTAATAAAACTGTCGTTGTTTATATTAACCAAGAGTCACAAAAAGAGTAGGTACTTTTGATCTAAAATTGGTAATTTTTTTAAAGCTATTGCATAGCTTCTATCGCGGGCCTTGAGCGCGGGGACCGAATCTAGAAATTCCGTAACGAAAAAACCTCACGCTCCCCACTCCGACGGGCACGGAGGTGTGGCTTGAAGGCCGTGCATCGTCTAACGTCGTTTCAGTTTCGGCAGTCTTCGACATCGTCTAACGTCGTTTCAGTTCGGCAGACTTCGGCACGGTGTTTGTGTGCGTGCGACTAGACGTATGCATGTATACAATGCAATATTATTTAATTTTATTTCCTGAGTAAATCTCACACAGTACATAATGTTTTTGAAAATAAGTTTAATAAATTGCTGCCCTGTCAGACTCGAACTCACGTCTTCTTGTACCAAAGTGAGTGGCCGTACCGCAGGACCAGCAGAGCTAATGAGCAGCAAGTCGAAATTGTTGTACTAGTTCGATGTAGATTTTATACGTTACAACGTTATTTGAAAAAAATAATATCGAAGTACCAAATAAATAATCGAGACGATATTAATATTAATTATTAATAATATAATTTATAATATTATATTAGTATTATATATTATATATATATTAATAAAATATGATTTATTTCTATAACAAAAACATTTTCCATAACATCTTTACCCAAAATTTACAAAAAGAGATCATGTTTAGGATCATTTTTCTCCTTTGATGCAGCTTACTTTGTATGTTTAAAAATATCAAAAGCCTAAATAGTGTCCTCAAAATTTTAAGTGTTTTACTATTATGATTGAATGCGTGGTATTATAGGATTGTTTTTTTTTTTGGTCATTGTCTCGATTTATTGGACAAAACATTTTTAAAAAATGACAGTCTGTACTAGGCCGCTGTCAAATAATACATTTTGTAAACGTGCCCTTAACACATATCATGCTGTCCGTGTAATACGATTCTGAGCTTACAAGTTACCGTTGATTTATACTCTCAACCTTAACTTTGCTGTCGAAAAGTCATTAACCTCTAGACTAAAACACGCGTAACCTTATTTTTCAAAGTATTATTTTTTATTAAATGTTACAAGTTATGAAGTTGTAGCACAAATATAAACTTACCAAGGCTTTAGTAGGGCAAGCAGGAAACAAAAGTAGTGTAATTAAAATTATCCAAAATTTGCGCTTATTCCATTAACGAGTAAACTTCCCGTCGTCATTTTTGCGATATTTTACTTTACTACCAGTATCGAATTGTAAACTATGAGATGTGTAGATGACATATACTTCTATTTTGTTCTTTATATACGCATTCGTAACACACCTCCATTCCCACACTAAATAGGACACTCGCATGCAAATTAAGCAAATACGCCTATGAACTAGCATAACGCCTTTGCAATTAAATAACGTAAAAATACAAGAGACCGTAAGAATGAAAATACTCTCGAGTAGGTTAAAGCTTACCGATCCAAAAATGTGAAAATATTTGATTGTCACTAATGTATAATAAAGTTGAATGCTTATAATGTTATTAAATTATATCAACTAACGTTCTGAGCTACAGATTAGTATAGTAGTGCTATATATTCAGAAATATAATTATTAAAAAAAACCTACATAATTACTTTACTTACATTAGAAATTATGTTCCTGTAACCCTATCTATTTCATACAACTTTAACACGTGACGTCATAGGTTCCGCGACTATTGTTTGTAGCGTTTTTACGAGACCTGCAAAATTCTGTAAACAAATAGCTGTGTACCTTTGAAAATATAGATTTTGAAAATACTGTCTCTTCTGAGAACTTATCCATATTTTAGAGTACTATTCATTTATGAAATAAAAAAAACAGTCAACTAGCCTATTGAAATTGTAGAACAGTGACATGAGCAAACATTATATTCAAATATGAATAAAATGTTTTTTTTTGCCTACTAATTACGTAAACGAGCTGTGATTAACAAATGCATCGCCTTACGTTAATGTAATCTGGTAATTAGTATTTCATTCAGTAATAATTATGCGGGAATAGGAAGTTGTGTAAGGGATTTATTAAAAATGTTGTTCCATATTCGGTGTATTTTTGACATTTATACCATTAGACAACTGAAAATGTAAGAACTCTATTTTAAGAAAAAAGTTATGATTTAGGTATGAGTAACTAGTTTTATCAGTATTTTACACAAAAATTCATCAAAATTCGTTCACTAGATATTGCGTGAAAGAAAAACAAACATCCATACATAAAAACTTTCGCGTCTATAATATTAAAAAGGATAAGGATAATAATTTAATACATAGATAATGTCAAATAAATTGTAATCGCTATGATATTTATTTAAGAAACTTGGTTTAGCATAACACATACGGTTATGTGGAAAATTTTGTAACGCATTATTTTAAGTATGTTTTAAAAGTTAATTGTTAAAAACAGTATAAATAAAACATAAAACTATAATATGATCATTAAAACTACCAACCATAAACAGCTCGATATGCAAATGTATACATTGAGTAAACGTGTAAGTGTTAAAAAGGCCGTTCGCGCACTTGATGGAAACTGGTGCAAAGCGAAATGGTGCAAACCGTAGAACCAGTCCCGCGACAGGAAGCGGCCTCGAGCCCCGGCCCCGCGCGCCCTCCCCCGCCCCGCGCCCGGGGCGGCTAGCGGCTCCGACGCCGGCCACCTGATCCAGACAAAGCGTGTCCTTCGTGTCATTCTTGTGACGCATACAAGTGCATTGCACTAGTGAGTCCGTTTTATGTCCGGTAACAAAATGGCTCGGCGGCGTAAATATCGACATCAGATTTCGATAAGTTGATATAAAAAATGATGGGCACTTTTTATGACCAATAAATGTCGTCCGCGCGGACGTTTTCTATGCTTACGGTGGCGTAGGAGCGAACTCTTCTCTGTTTACAACGGCTTAAGTTGTGCGCCATGTATCACAGCGCTCTTATAATTTGTAATGCAGCACGTGCAGTGTGCACTCCCCGTCATTTATGTTCGTCCGTGTGAATATATTTAAAAATATGTAATCTTGCGATGAAATCTTTTTGCACAATTTATTTTTAGACAACAGCTATATCTATTGAAGCAATTATTATGTTTGGTCAACATTTGCGAGAGGTACATTAACTGCGAAATCTCAAAATTGTGTTTAGCGAACAAACACAGTTAAGCCGCGTCTTATTATACTATAGAGATAATAAAACCGAGTTTGTGGGTACCTTTATAAAGTGGTACTTCTTACAATAAAATCGTGACTTAAATGTATCAGCACAATCTTTACAAAGAGCAAATGGTCTGGGGCCACGAAAACGAACGATACTCGAACTTCAAGACAGCGCGGTGTCACAATCCCGCCGCCTTCGACTCCGGCCCTCTGTAGAAAAGATCTCATAGAAAGTGGAGCAACTCATTTATTTATTCAGTGCAGTGGCGAGTATATTTCCGATTTCTGAGTGCAGGCCGCGTGGAGCAAAAACTTTCCGATGAAATTTGCTCGAGTTATTCCTAAAAAGGTGCACTGAACGTCTACGCGAGTAGTCAGCTGTACAGGAGCGCGGTGAAACCGACCGCAATTGCACCGATTATACGCATACCCCGGCAACTGGCGAGGGCTTGCCTTTATTTATTAAAACGCTGGCCTTACAATTTGCACTTATAATTAATTAATAATTCAATATTATCACTTCGCAACCGCAGTGGTGCTCCTATCTGTAATTTTCTAGCCGGTCCGAAAGATCGAGTGTTTCTAATGCCATAAGTGCGGTAGATGCGATTTCTATGCAGCTTGTTTTCACCTAGACTCGGCCCATTGTCAGAATTTTACGCAGCTAGAGGATTGCATCGGCACGATTAAAAGCAACTCTATAATCATGGATCCAAGTCACGAGAGCCGCACGTTTAGTTGCACGTATCTACCATGCGTGGAATTCCTGAGTATTATCACTTGTAACTTAGAGAACACATCTTTTAACATCTAAAAAAATTATAATGTTAAAATAACTTTATGGTTCAACGTTCCTAATTATGTGCGCGGGATGCAAAATATAGATACGTCCGAATTTTCAGCCGTTCCACCAATAGTCGCATTTAATAATAATGTAATAAATGATATCAGTGTGAAATAACAGGGACTATTAATATTTTAAAAAGCAGGATCTTTCACACAAAATAAAAAAATAACTCAAAGCTTACTTAGCGTCTTTAAGGCTTATAGAACAAATTTTTATTTTTTGATACGGGTAAAAGCTTAAAAGTAACAACACAATATGTTAACAGTATGATTTTAATGCATTGCGTTAAGATTATACTGTTAACATATTATATAATTTCCTTTTTGTGTGTTCGTATTTGTGAACATAATGCTAAATGCATCTAGATATTAAAGACAGTGAATTATTTCATGCTAATCACTTACTGTATCGCCGCTCGACGCCGGGCTACTATTGAGAGCGGCGCTCGTCAATTACAAGACACGTGAATTAATTCACCTCATAAGTCCTTTCCAGTGCTTATTGTTTCAATGTGATTTTCAGATTCTTGCAATATAGTGATAAATGAAAAAACCGACATAAAACTTGTGAACTCTTGTGAAGCGTGTTTACGACGTTGTTCAACAAATACACGTGTTACACGGTATGATAACATCGATAAGATATATAATGTATTATATATAGACTAGCTATTGCCGGCGCCTCTGCCCGCGTAAATACAGTATCGGGGTTAGTCCCGTTCGGGATAAAAATTAGCCTATGTGTTAATCCAGAACTTAAAGTACTGCAATACCAAATTTCATAAAAATCTTTTTTTAAGTTTTTTAAAAGAAGTTTTTTTTTTGAAAGAGTAACAAACATCCATCTATGCATCCATCCAGCCATTAATCCATATATCAAATTTTGATTGATGTAACGCGACTGCTTAGAAAATTTAATTTTTTAATTTAGGTCAATGTATTAAGAATAATATATTTTAATTTTAATAAAACTTAAGTGTAACATATGACGTAGATATAAAATATCTGATTCATTTGTCAACAAGGGCTATGAATGTTAAAGAATGCCTAAGTTACTTATGTTCTTTTGTAAACTATATCATTATAACTATTATTACGAGTGAAACTCATAATAATAATTTGCATGTGTTAAGCTCGATTATGTTGGCCCTTAAACACCCGTATTTATGAGTTTATGTAAATAATGTTTTCATTTAAGTGAAATTTTATTCCATTTGTTTAAGGATTAAGCCAATAGAGATATCAGTTAAGAATGCGAACACGGTTCGAATTATGTCTATTTGTTTTGCATTTCAATGTGTATCGCAGCAGACCTAGTATGTACTAATATGGTCAGTCTAGCGGCGAATCTTAAAGGCTGGTATGCGGTTAGAGCCGCTTGTCAGGTCTGTCATGTAAAGAAACGTGGCTGCGAACCGATAACTTTTTATATTTTCACTTTCTTTTACTTGAATTATTTTTTACCCCACACGCAGCCGAGAACTAAAATAACAATGTCGAGAAAGCGATAATATTAAAAAGTTTAGCAGTGAGTATTATGCATAAATATTTTTGCGAAAAAACTTTTTGTAGACTACTAACAGATATTTCCGCTATAAACTTTTCCGTTATAAGAATCAGGTAATGTTGTGCACATAAAAGGAATATATGGAGCAAGATAACAAAATAACATCAGACACAAAACGATGGCCACTTCTCGCCGAGCTGTGGAGGTGACCAACTCACGTTATAGGAAATATTGAATAATCTTGAACTTAATTTTGTTAGATATACTCCACACTTTATCTTACGTTTCCCTCTACATATTATTAAAATATTAGTAAAATCGTTACGGGAATATTCATCTTCAACTAAAATAGACAAAAATGTCGTCAGCAGAGCTTTCAAAATCAGTATAGTATCAACTGAAAGTTGAAAATAATTATAAATAATGGTCGAATTGTAGTATAAACGCATCATAAACGTAATATATTTTTTTGTAAATTCTTACTTGGCAGAAGCTTACTCAGTGTAGAATAATTTTGTACACTATAATACATCTTGCATTAATCATAATATTGCTGAGTGAGTGATCGATTGACAACACAAAAGACATGGCTGGAGACATGCAGGAGGTCGCCGGCCGAGCATGAGCGGCAGTGCCGGTTGTGTATATTCTACTCGTATAACATCTAAATATTTTTGTACGTTACACTGATAAGGACACCTATTGTGATCAAAATTTTGGTTGCAAAATTGCTTAAGCCAGAACTTAATTATATATACGACCAAGGTAATCTGAAATAGTATAAACGTAATGTGAAATTATTGTTTGAAATAAATAGCTGTAAGTTTAATGTTTTTTTTTTTTTTTATATATAAAAAACTTATGTCATTTTGAGCACATGATCGTAAATTAAACAAGTTTTTCGGAGCAATTTACTTGCACTCAATAACAAGCAAGAATTACTTACAACTAGTCACCTATGATATAAACAATTTTCAATACAGCGTCAGTTTAAAATATTCACGCAGGATTTATACATTTTTCCTTTAATTGATAGTGTAGCTTGAAGGAAAGTTAGGTTCATATAATACAAGTTAGGCACACATTCCTACCACGCCTGTTGCAAGTTGCATGCCCGGAGTTTCTATTCGAGTGGAAATGTCAGTTTTGAAGCACTGCGCTTACCCACGACTGTCACACTCGACCTATACAAACAAACACTTGAGATCATTTTTGAGGGTTCTATTTACAAATTTACAATTTTCAAGTGCAAAAAGAATGTCACAGTTTAAATTTCACAAAACTTTTCGTCACATCATAGGTGTGTGTGGCTATTGAAATTTGTATGTGAAACAGAGTTAAAATATAATTTTATTAATTAAAAAATGCTATTGCATTATTTTCGGTAGCACTTCGCTATAAAATAAAGTAAATTAAGTGCTAAAGTACAAATAGTGCTTTTTATGTAACAATGCTGGATAAAACTATATCGAATAATAGATTAAAACTATGTGAAGCAGATCGTAAATGTATAAGAGACAATGATTCTTAGATACAATATTTATTAAGACATAGTGAGCATCAAGTGGAATGAGAGCTGTAACCGGTCGGCGAAGGCGGGCGGCGGCGCGGGCGGTCACGAAGCGCGTGCGGTATAAATATTGTTAACATTGTCCTGGGTCCGGCTCGTTGCATAATCGCTACCGGTACCTGTCATTAGCTAGCGTTTCTCGATAAAACTATACCTTTAATTACATACAATTAATCATTTATGCCCTATAAGAAAACTATTTATGCATTTAGATCTTTAAAATAGCTTGCGGTTGTATCATAAACGGTTTACGAGAAACCTCAACATTATAATGTGTATACATCCGTTTTATATTATGTGCAATCTGTATTTAACAATTTAGTAAAATCTAAGCACTTATTAGTCATTGAATATTTGCAACACAAGCTAATATATTCTAGTTATTAATTCTCGTGTCATCGATGTTAAAAATTGCTACAATATATTATTTAAAATTAATTAAACTTTGTGAAGTTTAAAACATGATCTTGTGTAAGGTAAGGAATGTGCTCGGTATCCAAACAAGCTCAGCTAGTTTAACTTGCCTTACAAAAGTAAACTTGCCTAGCTTTTTTTATAAGCTATAGACGGATTTGTTATGAATAATATGCTTTCGACACACCGGTTAATGTACAAATTAATGTCTGTCCGCGGCGGGCAACCGTTAACGCCCTTATTGTACGAAATATACGGCAAATTTAATTTACGATTTTAATATTCATTAGCTATTGAGCAAAAATCACACAAAGTAGATACTATGTTGTTTTTCTTTAGAGAAAAACGACATAGTATCTTCTTTATTGTCCTATATATCACCTTATTCATTTATTGCTCGACGTATTTTCGGCTAACATCGTGTGACACCGTACCGTGTGACCGTGTCACCGTGTGACATCGTGAATTAGATTTTACTGCCATAGATTTTCATACTTATATATGAAAATCGTTTCTTAAGGAGTAAACTCCAAAACAGTACAGAATATCTAACAAAAACAATGTGCAAAATGGAAGTCTTACCGCTGAAATACTTCTTTCAGACATATTATACCAACCAAATCAATGATTTAGTTTTTTATAATAAGATATGTATTATGTTAAAAGTCAAGAATTCTTCATGCAGTCGTAGTATTTGCCATACTGTGTAACGACAATGTGCAGGCCTACCCATTACGGTGCAGTATAAATATTTAATAACGTTATTTATACAAGTGGCGCGCGCTACAAATATTAACTTAATAGTTGGTAATTATGTTTACGCTCTTATCAGTGACCCAGTATTTTTGTTATGCGGTAATTATTCTATAAACACATTTGCATAGTAAAATAAGGGTGTAAAATGTTAAATTAGATAACATTTTTTATTACGTGTGAATGTTACCATCTTAGTTTGTCACAGATTTACGAAATATGTAGGTAATCACATGTAGGTTTTACTGGCTATTGTGTCAGCTTTAATGTGTTTTGTTTCATATACAAAATAACTACTTTTTAATCGAGTATAATAAACAATGTCACGAATGGGTATTAGTTAACGGCGGACATTTGATCTCATGATTAATTTAAATAATAAACCAGAGCGGCTCATAAAAGCTTTCATAAAATAATTAGAATCCCTTACTTAAACTCAGTTGGTCGTCAAACTCCAAATACATATTCTAAATCATACATACTTTAAACCGCAAGGAAACATTCAAATTATTAGCAAAAAAAAAAGTATTTCCCGTACGTAACGAGCAGCTTGACGCAATGACTCCGCGCCCGGGCGAACAAAAACTCCACCGACAACGGCGCTAGCGCAGCTCTACGCCGCGACCGGATGCCCCTCGCGGCTCGCCAGATGCACAATCACAGTACAAACTCTCACGAATTTTTCTCTCAACGCTTTCACATCTCCCACTAATTATTATCCACTTTATCGGGCATCTTCAATTTGATTTACGTCTAACTCATACCCAATTGGTACACTTTTTCTTTTGGTAGCCGTAATTTGATGTCAGTGAAGAATTGCCAATACGCACTTAGTGTTTATGGTCGTGTTGCTCGTAATTAATCTTCTGGCCATAAATAGCACATACTTAATTAAGGCTTTTATTTAGTAATTAACTAATCGGTACTTCAAATTTTAAACATGACTAATATAAATATAATAGGTATGTACTCGTAAACCTAGTAAAATCTAATGTAATGGGCATTCAGTAAGTCGTCAATTGGAAAATAGGCTTATACATTTTTGAGAAATATTATGCCTACTTAATTTAACCATTTTTTGCTAATCTGATATTAAATCCGCTATTATAAGATATTTGAATGTTACCAGCACATCACTGTAATGTCTATAGAGAAGTATTTCATCATAATATATGACGCTATGATGAGCTTGTAATGAGTTAGGTAAATGAATAATGTGGCATGTATATAAGGTAACGGTATATATTTAGTAGGTTAGGTAAAATTGTCCATATTTAATAATTTTATCTAACGTTGACACCATGTTTTGAAAAAACTTGCATGACCAGGTTAGGAGCCGTAGGTATGTCTGATACGCCTCGCACACACTCAAAATTTTTTTAAGGAATCTTCATTTTATTAATAGTATTCAGTAAATTATACTATGTGCTGGTCTCATAAACTATTATATATTATTATAAAAAATAAATAAAATAATAATATGTGCAAATAATTTTTATCAATTCTTCACTCATATTTAAACTGATAAGATTTTGTGTGAGGTATTCATAAAACAAATGTTCAGTTAATGGATACTGAAAAGATTATTTTATTTTTACAAAACTGTTTTTGTATAGCTGGTAGGAGATATAAGCGCCGCGCCGCCGCCGCCGCCGCCGCCGCCGCGAAAAGATATCGATGCGCCGAGTGAGCGAGAAAGTTAGGTCATATGAGTAATTTCAGTCAGTGACTATGATCATGCATATTACCCAAGTCATAAAGCCATAGCCACCACACCACCACATAAAGGTCATCGAAAGGGTTCTGCATGAAAGACAACATGCCTACCAGAAAGGCAGATCTACTGAAACGGCGTTGATGGAGATGAGCGTTGATTGATAGAGCCATTGAGGATAAGTATCCTCTGTTACGGATAGCCTGGCTTCAATCAATATAGATCCAACAACTATAGAGTGGACCAAAGCCACGCTTAACAACAGAGTATCGTCATCAACTGGGCTTGAAGCTCAGGAGCAGGCTGACCCAAGGGTGTCCACAGGTAGGGATCCTGTCACCGCTGGAGGGGTCCTTGGTAGTGAATGGGCTGCTAAAAGAACTGAACGATAGATTTTTCTACGCTCAAAGATACGCTGACGACCGAGCGATACTAGTGAGTAGTGGTGGGCAAATGCGCACCAATGTTCGCTGGGCTAATGCAATCAGCACCGAGAGTCGTCGAAAATTGGTGCAAAAGGGTCAATCTAACATACAACGCTAATAAGACCAAAAAGAGGAAGTTGAAGAGACTAAAACTCCCAACACTCTTCCGGAAAACTACCACGTTTGCAAGTGAGGTCAAATATCTAGGAGTGATCCTAGATAAGGGACTTAAAATAACTTGGAATAAGCATAATGTGATATGCCACACTACGCAGCCAAAAATCTGTACAAGTCAACTGCATCAAAACATTAAATAGTATACAGAGCTAGCCTGTCTGATAATCACGGGTGCGCTCTCGTTGGCACCCACCCCTTCACTAGAAGCCCTGATTGACCTGACTTTACTTCCTCTGCTTGTTCATATGGAGGCTAAGAAGGCGGTTCTCAGGGCCAGGACGGCAGCTACCTGCCGATGGAAATGGGATTCCACCCTACTTGGACAGCTGCAACAGTCTCTTCTTGAGACATTTATCATGGTCATGCTATCTGACGCCATGAGCAAGGTGCATAGCTTCTAGAAACTATACCAGATTTTCTAGGGAGTCTTCTAGGGGATTGGGAAGGAAGAGTCCTAAATAATGTTCACACATCACATAATTTGGTACACGGACGGATCCAGGAAAGACAACCAGGCGGGCGCTGGTTTCTACGGGGCATGCAACCTACAGGCAGATATTCTTGATTGGGAGATTTTGCAACCGTGTTTGAGGCTGAGATCTTTGCTTTTATTGGTTGTTTCACTAAAGAGCCTACACAGTCAGTATAATAACCTTACCAAGAGCATGTCAGGATATTTCTAAGAAGGGTTCCGTAACTATCAACGCACAAAAGGTTTTCATTGAATTACTTCAAAAGCTATTGTCCGATTTCACTCATAATAATTTTCCTAAAGTGTTTTAAGCATAGAGCATGATCATCATCAGCATGAAATTAACAAGTTTCTATCTCCTATAGCTTAAAAATGCAAGGGATAAATATTATAAATATAAAACCAACTTATAACCTACTTTTGAGGCCGTTGGCCTTTGTAAGAAAGTCATGTTTAAAATCTTAACTTTTTTCAAAGACCTATTCAACGATGGGTATGGGTAACTTGATGGGGTAGAATGATAAAAAAAACATCCCTCATCACATGTATGGAGAACAACCCCTAAAATATAAAATTATTGTTATTTCATGATGCCAAAACCGAGGTCTATAAACATTTTATAACCACACCGAATTTCATCCAGTTATATTTATAATTACAGAAGCTAGAATTGTGGACAGACAGACAGACGGACAGACAGAGCGAAACTATAAGGGATCCTTGAGTATAACGAAACCCTAAAAATAGCTTCGACGTCGTCTTTTCGGTTCTTGAAAATGTGGACGTTTATGCAACGAAAACAGAAAAAAATTACAGGCTCTCTGGAATCAAAGCACAGCTACTGCTGGAAATATTTTGGAATTGTATAATTACGTTATTTTTTTTCATCAGTACAAAAAAGTGCCTTGATTTGCATTGCTCTGTAATTGTGTGAACCCAATAAATGAAAATATTTTTATAGCTATGAACTACGCGTTTTTTTTACTAACAAGTACAAACTTCAAAAAAAGCTTTGGAGGTCACGCCGCCGACGACGCCGCCGACTCCAAAAAGTCGGCACCCATCCACCCATCGGCGCTCATTACTAGCTGGTAGTGTACAAGCAGCATGCTACATACGTTTTTCAATTTAACAACTGTAATTTTTCTAATACAGTTGCTTGTGTAAAAGACCCGACAAGAGCTAATACTAACCTCCATATAAGTTCCGGATAATATACCATACTATTTAGCATTATAATGTTTGTGTATGTGTATTAAGAAAAGAACATAGTCTGGTAGTCGCGTATTGTTCTAATAGTATACAATTTTACGAGTAACCTGTTACCATGGCACGCTTTTCTCTTTCAACCTTTTTTGTTTGAGTACAGCTTTTAGACAATATACACCATAAAATAAATTTTAAAAATTAACTATAAGTTAATGATCGTGCGTTGCTCGTTAACTGAAATTAACCATTAGTTCGCTTAGAAAGTTAACCTTTAGTTGCATGCATAATAGTTATTTTGCTCGTAAATCTGACGTGAATAAAAGCTAACTCGCGAAGCGTGTAATTAGTATAAAACATTAGTATTTTGGAATCTGACAGTTTTATTCTCATCAGTCATTATTGTACTTTATCATGAAATAAATATTGTATTTATCTATATTTTTTACAAAAGCTTAGGAACAATAATAATAAAATTAATTTTCTATTAGCTATGAATTAAAAAATAATATTTTACAAGAGTCAAGTCCGTCAAGGTACGTCCTATTATATTAGTTACACAAGCCTTTAAGTAAGCCTTTTGACACATGTTCCGGAAATATTACTACTACCTAATAAGTTTCCACATAAATATATCTTTTATATCTCAGGGAAATTTTCAATTAGATAGTAATTATGAATAATGAAATTTTCAGATAGGTATTAAGTATCAGTCAACACCACGGCCACGCCCTACGGCACCGTGGGAATAATATTATCAATTCCAAGGACGGAATGCGTGGACGCGATTGTCCTTTACACACCGGAACACATTATGATTGCCAAGAACTGGCATCATGCATGTTACACCTTTAACATTACACCTTTAGCAGCGCGACAACAGAATCCTGCTGGTTCAGATATTTTATACCAGTTTATTCCAAATTTCTCAACTTTATAACAGCAGCTTAGCAGCGCGACAACGATACAGAATCCTGCTAGTTCAGATATTTTATACCAGTTTATTGCAAATTTCTCATCTTTATAACAGCAGCTTAGCAGCGCGACAACGATACAGTACCTGCTAGTTCAGATATTTTATACCAGTTTATTGCAAATTTCTCAACTTTATAACAGCAGCTTAGCAGCGCAACAACGATACAGAATCCTGCTAGTTCAGATATTTTATACCAGTTTATTGCAAAATTCTCAACTTTATAACAACAGCTTAGCAGCGCGAAAACGATACATAATCCTGCTAGTTCAGATATTTTATACCAGTTTATTGCAAATTTCTCATCTTTATAACAGCAGCTTAGCAGCGCGACAACGATACAGTACCTGCTAGTTCAGATATTTTATACCAGTTTATTGCAAATTTCTCATCTTTATAACAGCAGCTTAGCAGCGCGACAACGATACAGTACCTGCTAGTTCAGATATTTTATACCAGTTTATTGCAAATTTCTCAACTTTATAACAGCAGCTTAGCAGCGCAACAACGATACAGAATCCTGCTAGTTCAGATATTTTATACCAGTTTATTGCAAATTTCTCATCTTTATAACAGCAGCTTAGCAGCGCGACAACGATACAGTACCTGCTAGTTCAGATATTTTATACCAGTTTATTGCAAATTTCTCATCTTTATAACAGCAGCTTAGCAGCGCGACAACGATACAGTACCTGCTAGTTCAGATATTTTATACCAGTTTATTGCAAATTTCTCAACTTTATAACAGCAGCTTAGCAGCGCGACAACGATACAGAATCCTGCTAGTTCAGATATTTTATACCAGTTTATTGCCAATTTATCAACTTTATAACAGCAGCATAGTAGCGCGACAATGATACAGAATCCTGCGAGTTCAGATATTTTATACCAGTTTATTGCCAATTTCTCAACTTTATAACAGCAGCATAGCAGCGCGACAACGATACAGAATCCTGCTAGAATCAGATATTTTATAATTTTTCAAATAAACAGTGTTTCATAAAAAATGAGCTTATCCAAAATCAGTTTTAAGCAAATTTAATTGTTATGATAAATGCCGATCTATTATTATTACATCTACGAATCTAAAACAGAGATTAAATTAATCAATGAGAGAATTATTTATGTCGACCAAGTTAATTAAGTTTCTTTTTTGTTATTGTGTTAATATAGGAAATAATAAAATAGTCATTAGCGACCTTCGATTCTATGTTAATTCGTCGTGTAATATAAAATTTAAATTGTTTGCATAAAATTGCCTATGATGGAATTCTTAACCACTTTATTCGTTCTAATATTGCTCAAGAATTTGTCTTAAGCGCTCCTTAAATTGTTATATAATAACGTTAGCAGTATTTTATACTTATTTCTAACGCTAATGGACTTCTTGATAATTTTTACATTCAACCACTTATGATATCGTAATAGACCATTACATTACCTAGAAAACGTTTGATATTTTGGGTTATCCAAATAGATTACCTACTACTATTTTACACATATTTTGAAAGCAAGATAAGATAAGAACGTAAAAAATATGTATATTGTTTTTCGCAAAATTATAAGTTCTCTTTTAAACGATTCAAATTCAGTGTCAATTTTGGAAATTAAAACAAAGGTCTATATGGTTTATATATGAGGTTTTGCATTCGAATGGAGGGCTCATTAAAGGAGCTTAATCATCATAGCGGCTAGGATCTGCAGCGGCCTTAAATTGAAATACTCGTATATTAATAATATATTATAATATATAAACCAAAGGCCAAAACAGTTTTATTAGATTTCAGACAACTGCCTTGTTCGTTATGTATGAATATCGAAATGAATTGCTAGTCATGCGGCTATTCGATCGGTATCAGCTACTGTGCCGTGCTCTAGTCAAAGGTCACCAGTTTGTATTACAAAATAGAAGCATTTAAAACTATACAGCTTGTTTCAACAAAAATTACATATTCAAGGAGCGTGATCGGTATTCGATTCTAGTTCCAAAAATATATCATAACATGTTACCTTACATTTTGACGAGAATATCCTACAATTATTGTGATGTTATTACCTACGCGCGGTGAGTGCAAGGGTCCGAATGCGTAGCGAATTTTTTTTCTGATGATTTTTCTGGAAAACATAATCATGTTATTTCTCTTTAAATTACAAAAATATTTATATTATGTAATATTGAGGCCTAATGATGTATAAAATAGATAATTCGGATAAAAAGACAACTTAATAAGCATGAACATTTTATTTCTGGCTTACTACTTTAAATTGTATAAATATAACATATTAATATATATAACAGATATAACTTTGCAAAGGATGAACAAAAAAGTAAACCAAGAAAGTTTTCTCGAATGGTTCTTAAAAATGTACACAAAGATAACGTATAAACTATTTAATTTACCTTGCACTAACTATAGGCTAAACGCTATTATCTAATGTAATGACATTTATGAATCACCGAGCTTAGGCTTAATGGTAAGATAACATGTAGTACTATAGAGTTCGACATGTTATCTTGTTATTAAGCCTTAAACCAAAAGCAACCAATTGCTAGGGAAAATAGTTGCCCTAGCAATGGATGCTTTTCAGGAGCAAAATGTGTTAAAATATATGGAATATTTTTTTTTATTTACCGGCCCGGCACCGGACCGCCGAAGACAACCACATGACTCATGTGTCACCGGCTACCCCGGACGCTGCCGGCCGTCAAATCTGTTTATGTATTGTGTATTGCAGCAGTGTGAAAATGAGTGTGCAATTTCTACTAAAAAAATTTCAATTACAATTTCTATAAAAAATCACCCAGTATACTTACTGGGTGATTTTTTATTCACTTTCAAGGTAAGTTTAGCATTTGTACAACATTGCACTACCAATTTAAAATCATTATTTACTCATAATATAAGCAATCATTTCGAAAAAAAATATATATTTAGTTGTATAAGGAAATTTTTATTATTTGTCATTGAATTTTATTTTTCAATATATTGGCGATGCGTACGAACTGTAGAGTAAACTTAATTCATGCTGTTTTTTAAGATTTAACAAACACTTGAGCTTTAATGCAAATACATTTGTTTAGAGATTCAGTCGTTGATGCCACATCTTTTTCAAAACAGTAAAAAGGCACCCAGTACATAACCGGACCGGGCAGTCGCCGATGGCGCGGCGCCAGGACCGAGCCGGTAAGTAGAAAAACAGCCAATATCACTTCTGGACCAACAGAATATGTAGCATAGTTTTTATAGGTTTTTGCTACAATTTTATAAAATGACACTTTAATTTCAACGCATCAAACGCTTTTACAGAAAATTTTGAAACTCAATGAGCTTTTCATTAATTTATAAATGCGAAAAAAAAATCAATTCTAATCGATGTGAAACACACATTGTACATGAATTAAATTTATAGATTCGTAATGATTATGATTACAAAAGCTACTAATGGAATGATGCACCGATATTGGGAGTCGTGAGCGCTTACGATGAAAGTAGTGTTGCGTGTCTATGGCCGGCTTCCTGCAAAACCTTACTTGCCACAGGCGGCAGATGCTAACAATTACATAAAAACTATGAAGCCTGTGCGATGACATGAGAAGTCTTGTCTCTAAGATGTCCGAAAAATTGTTTTTCCGGGAAAGAAGCCGTAGGTTGACTGTGAGAATGACAAGTAGGTACAACTTCCTCTTTTGATAGGAAATCCGTCAGCATTTGAATAGACAATCGGATGAAATTTAAGACACTAGTATTGTTTTGTTTAAATACAATAAATAAAATGGGTATTTCAGACCGTATTAAATACCTAAAGATATTCTATGTTCAAAAGTTCTCATATTATATAATTGATATAATTTATTTAATACCTACTGTAAAAATGAAAATACCTGATTTTTGCCATCTTTGCAGTATTAAATTAAGCTACCTGGGAGAACGAGCTTTGCTCGGTGTTTTAGTAGAACGATAAAATATTTTTTTTTAAAATATGATAGAAAAAGAAGTAATAAGAATCACAAAAATATTTTTATCTTACCGGGATCAAATCCCGAATTTCCCACCCACCACATTCCGAATTTCCAAACAATGCAAAAATTATACGTAGGTACGCATAACAAGCTGCCAATCAGACTGACGTACGTGAATCGAAATGTTTGATACATTATTGCAAGACAAAATAAAAAAACATATTATATTGCTTTTTTTTATTCTTTATTTAAAGGCTCTTCATCATATGATTATATCAGCCAATATTGTATATTGGTATAAATATTATACAATAACATATATTGCTTAAAGTTCGTAATTTCTAAGGAATAAGACCTAGCTGGATCGATTTTTCTCCCCCAAAACTCTCTGCATACTAAATTTCATGGTAATATTTGTAGCCGTTGTTGAGATACCGATTATATATTAAATACAAGATGGTCTCGATGATAGTATAAGATTTATATAGTTCCATGCAAACTAAGTTGGGGGCACCAGTTAGTTATCCTAATATAATATTATAAATGTGAAAGTTTGTGAGGATGTATGGATGTTTGTTACTCTTTGACGCAAAAACTACTGAATGGATTTTGATGAAATTTGCTATGGTAGTAGCTTAGGGTCTGGGTTAAAACATAGGCTACTTTTTTATCCCGAAAAAGTACAGTATTCCCGTGGGATACCAATTAGTATATTTACGCGGGCAGAGCCGCGAGAATAAGCTAGGTAATAATAAGATAGTAGACTGATTAAGATCCTATTAGCCGTAACAGCTGCCACTAACATATTGCTAATCACTCTTCATTACCTCGGCTATAACGCGAATGTTAAACAAACTTTAGGCTGAGGTCAATTAACAATGATACCGCATAGACAAGCGTGGCACCTGATGAAAGCCTCGACGAGTCAGCGTGCTACATTACGAAAATTACATGATTCTCCATTAGGATAACTCGTCACAAGCTATCAATTCGCGTGTGAAATTGGCTGAGGAGCATCCTATATAACATAGTCAGGGTCAGACAGCAATCTATTGGCGTCTAACTTCGACGAGACGAGACTTCAAACGATGGATGGGTTTTATGCAACTGATAACTTGCATTAAAAAGCATTTTTTAATATTTATACAATTTCGACGCAGATAAAGTTTATAGAAAGAATTACTGGAGCCGGATATGTTTGTAGCACAATAATATTAATATCTATAATGTGACACATTTTATCGATGATGTAAAAGGAAATTACACGAAGTAAAAATTATTAAAATCAGTTCATTTAATTTTTACAATTAACCGACCAAGTAAAAAAACGCCTACTCACAAAATAATATTAAAGTGCTTTATAATAATACTTGTGGCAGGGATTTCCGACTTTTTCATCATTTTAGAACATATTGACAAAGTTTTATCTTTATGCCAAACAATAAGAAATGTATCATAGGTAGAAGAACTACCTTAAGTTACTAATAAATTTTATAACATCATAATAAATTAAAATTATACTGTCTGACATTAGATATTAATATATCTAATATAGTGTTTTTAAAAATAATTTACAAAGAAAAATATATACCTTCCAAATAATTTTATTACGTTACCATAACTAAAAAAATAAACATTATATTTTAATATGTGACAAATACGAATCCCCTCGGTCTTATAGGGGTACCGACTCTAACGGGCTTTTCTCTTTTTTATTGAAACATCTTCTACTCAGTAGTAGAGACCCGAGCTCCAGCAGTGGGGAGTGGGGACGTCAGTGATCGGTGACGAACACTCAACACATCTACGAGTTGCGACGCATGACCCGAGCCCTGCTTGTGTTCTATAATATATTATTGTACATCAGCACGGTAACCGTAATACAGTGTTGATGACACGCCACGCGGCACCGTGCTCCGCGGCGCGCCACGCAGCCTCCCTGAGTCACGAGATCGCGACGGCGCGGCGGCGACGCGACGTGATAGAGACGTCGAATGAGTCGTGATGTGTCTAGAATGCTAGATAACAGCACAGCTACTCCATTTGCATGATCTCAGAGCAATCACGTTGATTTGCCATATGTGTTTTGAGACTTTCCTTTTCTATGGCGCATTATTTTAACCGTTGCTAGTAATTAGGGCATCGTGCACGGCTTTTAATGCTATTTATCTGCTAGATTGTTTAGCAAGATTTTTTGTGAGTTTTAAAACATTATTTTGACAGTATATAACTATGCAACTCATGTCCAAAAAAATGCATTCCAAAACAATATTTTCTACAATGTAAAATGTATAGTACTAACAATACAAATTAAGATATAATGTGTCGAATGTGGTCGAAATTCGCCCATAATCATTTTTATAATTTTAGTTTTAACTTTATTAGGATTCTTTTGCCTCTTAGATAGAAAAAATAAAAATAAATGTAAATGTTGTGATAGATTGACAAATGTCAATTTGTAACCAAATGAAACTCACGGAAGTGTGTGTTAATAATCTGAGGTAGTGTGTGTTGTTGTTATTTTAATTAATTTTATGTATTTCCAAGCATTGTTTTAAAAAATATTAGCTTTCTTTACACCTTCCTCCACATAAACTTCAACGGTGCCAAAAATCATACTCCTCTATTCGCACAGTTTTCGAAAAACTGTACTGGAAGTTTTTGTCTCACGTATTAATACATATGATTTAGAATGTTCTACAAAAAATACACGTGTTCATATGAACTTTTTTGTAGGTTACAATACTTAGTTACTTTCATTTGAGATTACCTGCAAAAATCTTACTACTATTATAAATATGAAAGTTTGTTAGGATGGATGTATATATATATGGATGTTGGATGGATGTTACTCTTTCACGCAAAAACTAAGTTCTAAACGGATTTTGATGAAATTTAGTATGTTAGTAGTTTACGCTGTGGATGTAAAACATTGGTTATCCCGAAAAAGTACAGTATTTCCGTGGGATACCCGATACTATATTCACGCGGGCGGAGCTGCGGGAAAAGCTAGTATATAAAAATATGCCCCTTTATTCAAACCATTAATAATAATATTTTATAACGAAATTTTTACCTATTGCATTTTGCTGTTTACAAGCCGCAAGATTTAATTCACATGAAATGTGTAGGTGTTGAAATCAGTGGCAATTTACATGTTACTATAGTAATAAGCAATATGTAGACTTATTTTATTTTTCTTTAATTATGTATTGAACAAGTTCAAAAATTAATTTGCCATCATCCGGTGGTCTATTTCTATGACATCCGTTTCTTCTTGCCTAAACCGTCTGTTTCCTCTAAAGTTTTGACATGGTAATTAAGTTTAGTTTAATTCATAAAAAAACTGTTTATTACATTAAAACGTTAATTAAGCTATTTCTCGTGGTGGTTTTTAACTTATTACTAATTACGCACATACGACAGTCAATTTATTTCAAGTGTATGTTAGTAATAACAAAATAACATATTTCTAACATGCATTAGTAAAAAGTTTTAGACAAAGAAATTGTGGCGCTAATTGATCCGCCACATCCATACCACCTCGCTCCGTCGGAGATCTCCCTTTGGGGCAATCACTATTCCCAAAAAATCAACAAAAATATATTTTTTAAATAAATTTTAATGTTTTAAGGGTTCCGTACTCAAAGGATGAAAACGGGACCCTATTACTGAGTCTTTACTGTGTGTAGTCCGTCTGTCTGTCACCAGTCTGTATCTCCTTAACCGTGATAACTAGACAGTTGCAATTTTCACAGATGATGTATTTCTGTTCCCGCTATAACAAAAATACTAAAAATAAAATATATATTTATATACATACAACAAATGTACTTTTCACATATTTTAGAAAATAAATACAAATTACTTACAAAAATTTAGTATTAATAATTACTAAAACTAAAAAAAACCTAGCGAGCCTTACAGTAGTCGCATAGGATGTGTAACATTTGACATCTCACCTTAGTAGTAAGCAATTTTAAAACTATATTCTGAAAAAATGATAAAGTTACTTATGAAATTATTAAAAAAAACACAATGCTTAGTAATATTTTCTAATATGATAAAAAAAGACGGAAACTTTTCCATTAAGCAGTGACAGAAATGAACTTCAAAATTTAAAAATCTAAATACTGAAATATTTTATTCGAATCAGACGACCAACTCTTACACCACACGCTCATTTGTCAATTCAAATCCGCGACTTCCTGTTACACATTCCGTCCGTCCCATTTCACGAAATCACTCCCACAAATTGCAAGAAAGCGCGAGGAAAGATGTTACACATCATAAACTATAACCCGACTACGAAAATTAAATGGCCGAAGAATTAAATTACCAGGCTATTATTACGAATCTATTGACACCTCTGAAGATTTAGATCGGATTAGCAGTTTAGGCGCTACGGTGAAAAAAACTTACATACATAGACTGCTAAAATCATTACCCTTCATTTTGGCTTCGCCGCAGTTTAAAAATGTGTTAATATAAAAAAATATATATATTACTTCCTCTTATTCTAGGCACAAAGCGTGAGCGAATTACCGGCCCCGAACCGGATCTACTGAACGTTAGTTAAGTTTAGAAGCGAAATCGTAATTTACATGTAACATTCAAATCTTATGTTATTATACCTGAGCAGCTGACTATTACAAATAACAGAAATACATTCAATAATTACAGATCACGTTAACCCTTTTGTATAATATTTTTCAATTACACTCATTTTCATATCTTTACAAGAAGTTGCTCCACATTTTTATAAGGAGTAATTAACAAAAGACAATAATTATTATCCTATTACAATTATAAATGTGAAACTTTGTGAGGATGGATGTATGGATGGATGGATGGATGGATGGATGGATTGATGGATGGATGTTTGTTACTCTTTTACGAACTACTGAATGAATTTTTATGAAATTTGGTATGGTAGTAGTTTAGTCTCTGGATTTAAACATAGGCTATATTTTATCCCGAAAAAGTACATTGTTCCCGTGGGATACTATATTTAAGCGGGCGGAGCCGCGGACAAAAGCTAGTTAGTTATAATAATATATTACAACTTAAATATCAATTATCGTTTTAGAATTAAACTTGTAGTTGTCTTTTTTATTATAATTACACTATTTGTAAAATTATTATTTTAGAAATTTAGTAATAACTCAAGCTTTTGTTAATGGCATGTCACGTATATTAATAAACATTCCAAAGTTTTTTTAAACAAGTAGAAATTGCTCGACTCTCTTCACACGCAATGCAAAAAAAGTTGTAAGTAAAAGTGAAAAAATGAAGGTAAGTCTTTGTTCAAAATAACCATTCAAAACAAAACATCTATAATAATATCTTAGTAATATTGTGTTAACACGCACTGATACGTAAATCCAAAATATTCAAATCCTATGCAGTTAACGGTCTCCACGTACCACTTTCTCGCTCAACCGCAAGATTATAATTGTAGATATTTTATTAGTGTTTCCAAATCTTAGTATGTAAAGTGCTAAGGTTTATGTTAATTTGTGATAGGAATTAAAAATGTTGATTGTCGAGCGTCTACAGCCGATCTTATATAGTGTAAGTGGCGGTGCGGCGCGCCATGCGGCCACTGCACCCGCTTCGATTTCACTTTTATTAGCAATCCACTTAATTGGATACCACTGTTGCGGTTTTATTAATTTTGCAGATTTATTTTAACCATGCTCAGTTCACGCATTGTGACAAAGTAAATCTGTTATGCTATGCTGGTAAATCTGGTGTGGTTTTGGTGTGTGTTTTTATACCAAACATTATGTAAAACTTTTCAATTACGTATTCTATTTTGTTTTTAATGTCGTTCAAGACTATTATAACATTGTATTTTTCTAATCGAAATGTTTTGTGAACATCTTTATATCGTTGTGAGATCCGTTTTGTAATCCTTCTATTAAAAAAGTCCGAACTAATGTACTTGACGATCTATTTATCGTTATCACATCACATATTATCTATAATTACAGCTTTCTTTAATACTAATTTAAAAACACAACCTCAAATTAGAATTACTTTCAATGCTGCCATTGCTTTTAACGCGGCATTAGTTAAATTAACCGTCAATAAGGGTTGGGTTAAAAATTAAAATTCTTAATCATGTATTATCTCCTAACTCTCGGGTTGTGAAAGACGAAATTATAATGTATCTTTAGGATAGGGGTTCACTCTGGGTTTATTATTTTAACCGAGACTGGCAAGTGGACCTAAGACAGTATGCCTACTTAACTTAAAATTAAAAGTATAATATATTAAGTAGGTACTAGGTATGTAACACTAACTTTATCAAAGACCCAAGTTGTAATTATTTTTAATCGACTTCCACAAAAAGGAGGCGGTTATGCGTTCGGCTGTATGTATTTTTTTTTGTGTGTTCAACGATAACTCCGCGGTCTGTTGACTGATTTTCGAATTCCTTTTTTTGATATAAAGGGTATATGCGAAGTTAGTCACTTTTTCTGAAGTAACCCAAGCATAGGCTACCAAAAAGTAAGATTTTGCACCAAGGTATACCCTGGATCCAAAAGTACTGAACAGAACTCCTGACTCCTTATAGATACATGTTTGGGGATTTCGGCGTTGCTTAAAGAACTGCAAGCAAGCTACAATGTCAATTAAAGTAATCACATCATCACCACCATCATCACACCGTAAATCGTGACATAATGATGATAAATTTTATAAATAAAGATAAATTTATTTATAATAGGTACTTCTCATAATATTTTACACCGACACGGATATCTTTGAACATTACTCTGGCGTTTATGGACCTATTTTCAAAATTTTTTTTGATGTATTGGGTATAATCCGAAATAAGTCTCGTTGTCACCAAAGCGGTGACGTGATGGTGGCACCCATGTCGAATCGAGGGAAGTCCTCGAAATTTATATGGACATATATAGTGATTTTGACGTTTTCAGAAGTAAACCAAGCATACGAGGGGAGGTCCAAAAGTTCGCGGAATGGAGGGGATGGAGTGGGGATAGGGTAGCTCGCTTAGTGTCATACTAATTGAGCACTCATAATTAGTATATATATAAAATCTCAACCCTATAGCGCCATTCGTTTACGAGTACTCGCCTGCTAAACAAGTCAATCCGGAAGCAAACTGCAACTATGGAGAAAATTGAACATCGCGCTGATAAAATTCCTTACCAAGCAAGGAAAAAACGTTCAAACAATTTTAAATGAAATGGAAGCCGTTTATGGAGATCAGTGCCCTGGTAAAACAATGGTTTATAAGTGGCATGGACTTTTCAAACATGGTCGAGATTCAATTGAAGACGACCCTCGCTCTGGGCGGCCAGTTGAGGCACCACATCAGACATCGTCGAAAAAGTCGAAAAACTTGTACTGGAAGACACACGTTTAAAGAAAAAACAATTATCTGCATTTGTTGGAGTATCAGATACAACCATTTTGCGGATCCTGCACGACCACTTGGGCATGACAAAAGTCAGTGCAAGATGGGTGCCGAGAATGCTCACGCCGCTTCAAAAACAGCAGCGCATCGACGCGTCTAAGCACTTTTTGGAGGTGTGTGGAGACAACCCTGTGCAGATTTTGGAGCGGATCGTTACTGGAGATGAAACATGGGTTCATCACTTTGAACCTGAATCAAAACAGGAGTCCATGCAATGGCACAAAAAGGGTACACCACCTCCCAAGAAATTCAAAGTGTCAGAATCGGCTGGAAAGTTGATGGCCACTGTTTTTTGGGATTGTGAGGGAATATTACTGATTGATTATAAAGAAAAAGGTACCACTATAACCGGAGAATACTACGCCACAATATTGGAAAAGTTAAAGGAGGCAATTAAAGAAAAACGTGGAAAATTGGCCAAGGGTGTGTTGCTTTTGCAAGACAACGCGCCGGTTCACGAGAGCCGAGTTGCCATGGCTGCTCTTCACACGCATGGATTCGAACCACTTGTTCACCCACCCTACAGTCCAGACCTGGCCCCTAGCGATTTTTATTTGTTTCCAAATTTAAAAAAAGAGCTAAGGGGAAGGAAATTTTCCGACAATAACGAAGTGAAGGAGGCAATTTCGGCGCATTTTGAGGCCAAAGACAAAAAATATTTTTTCGATGGTTTAGAAAAATTAATCCATAGATCAAATAAATGTTTATTACACTTAAGGGTGATTATATTGAAAAGGAAAAATAAATTTATTGTTATATTTTATTAACAACCCTTTCATTCCGCGAACTTTTGGACCTCCCCTCGTATGCTACCAAAAAGTAAGATTTTGAAACAAGGTATACCCTGGATCCAAAAGGACTGAACAGAACTCCTCAGTCTTTAAAGATATACGTTTGGAAATTTCAGCAGTGTTAAAAGTTACTATGTTATATTATGTTACTATTAAATAATCATCATCACCACCACTATCATCATCAGTTGGTTTAGGTATTTCTCATAGTTTTTACACCGATATCGACTTCTTTGAATATTTACAGCTTCCAAAAAGTGAATTGTTGTGCCAAGGTATACCCTATAACAACGATGATGATGATGAGATCCATAAGGAATCGAGGAAAAGATAATATACTACTCTAACTCTTACTAGAAAAGATAATATAATGCTCGTTAAGTTTTTTTACACATTTTGAATTTCCGCGCGACTTTTCATGTCAATACATTGCTGTTCCCTTTTTGTGGTGTCAAAAAAAATATTTATAAAAATTGGTCCAGCAGTTCATCCAAATAATAAAAAAGGAGATTTATTTTTTCAAATATAGAAGATAATCACTAACTACGAAGAAATCTGAGACACAGGAACGGTCGATTCAACAATAGGCACTTTTGACTAAATATTCCATTTTTGAAATCGTGAGTGTGGGACCTCTTGCTCCAACTAACATCATGGAGGTATTTTGTGCATAAGTGCTTAAAATCGACGTTGAAAACAAATGATTATATTGTTATAGTTATTGTTATATTAATAGACGATGCTCGCGACTGCGTGCGTGCAAAAGGAAATCCCGCGGGAACCGTATTTTTCGCCGCGATAAAACGTAGCTACAGCTGGATGGTAGAATGGTAATACTTTGAGCGTTGTTTACGAATTGGTTCGAAACCCGGTCAGATAAATATTTTTGTGATTCTATTTATTTCCTATCTCTTATACTTTTAATTATTTTCAAATATTTCATCGTCCTACTAAAACTCAAAATTCAGACCAAACAATTGTATAAGTCCTTTAATAAAAAAAAAATTAATTTTCACACAACTACGTCCTTACATGTACAAACAATATTTTAAAGAACTCGCGTACAAATTGGCTGGTACCGACTTCAAAAATAAGAAGATTGAGTAGAGCAAAAGTTAAATTTTAGCAGAATTTAAAAGGGGAACTATTTCGACACTAAGAATTATTTCATATTTTTTAGTGTTTTATAAGTATATTATTGCTTTTACTTTGGAAGTCGGTTTATATATTTATTTTATTTCTATACTGGTCTTTCTTATTAATAAAGTAAATAGTAATATAGTTCAGTCACTAAACTTAGTGGCGTTAATCATTTTAAGAAAAAGAAACATCACATAACAGTAATTCACTGACTCTTGTCTAGTGTGTATTACATTACAGCGGGGGACATAACACGTTACTCGTACGATAATCGCCATTGTGCAAGAGCTCAATTACAGCCAGCAAATATACGTAGACAAGTGTTTCACCTTTTGTTCTGCATGTGAGATGACAGTGCGACTTGAATCTTGACACAAGATGAAGTATAATTTAGTCTCTACACTAGGGAGTAGACTCCCTACCATTAATAAACTATTTTTTTTTTAACAAACAATGAAAATTGACTTCCATAATAAGAATTTAAGACTTATTATAGTTTTCTCATGGATGCCATTGTCAGACCTGGACCAAATTGAGATGGAACCACACAGGAAGCATCAGCTTTGAATATAATCATCAAAATCGGTTCACCCAGTCGAAAGTTCTGAGGTAGCAAACATAAAAAAATAGTCGAACTGAGAACCTCCTCCTTTTTTGCAGTCGAATAAATAAATGTTCTTTTCATATATTAGGTATGTATTTAGATTTCGGATAAAATATTTCGGATCAATACTCATAACTATGATTTGCACATAATATTTTACAATAATTATGCAAAAAAAGAATTTTAATATATATGAACAACTACTTATTTACATATTATTGTTATTTTTGTCATATTTTTTGAATTTGCCTATATTTAAAATCTAATATTCTTGTAGATCTGTTTGAATTATTAATGCGATGTGAGAATTCATAGAGACATAACGAATATAAATCAACTCCATAAATAAAAATTTTGCGAGTTAAGTTTTATGGCGCCTGCTGTCAAATTAATACTCAAGTATCTGATTATTTAAAATTTATCGGAAGTAATACGAATTTAATGTCATTATAAAAACAAAAAATATGACTTTTTTTACCATTCCAAGATTTGCGAAATTTTGTATAAATTATCATCATTCTTCATTGATTTTTATTGAATTGTTTTTTATTGAATTATATAAGGGACAAATAAGAAGTTACTAACTTAACATTAAAAGATGCATCCATAGTCCATACCTTACACTTCGTTTAATTAACAAAGTTAAGTGTTCAGCTGTTTGTAAGACTCTAATAATGTATCTCTAGTAATAACAATTTCTTGGCCGTTATAATTTATAGTGAAATAATAATTATGGTCGTTGGAGCCGAAGCATATCCGTATTAAGAGACGTAATAAGTAGGTATGTATTCAGTATTTACCTGGACAGGCGGTTGGCCTGCGTAACAAACGTTCCGGCTACTCGCTAAAAGCTGAAGGTCACTAGAGCCACTGGAAAAGTACACGACAGAGTAAAACTTAATACCTAAATCTGCGATCGTAATCCCACGCTCGACAGACCGATTAAAGCATTAATAGGGTTTTTGTTGCCTCAAGTTTACGTTGTGTTGTGACTTGTGCACGACTTATTAACGTATTTTTAACGTAGGCTTGTAACACTGTGGTCCTAGACGCAACTTTGTTAGCTGATTTATATTTTAGATTTAAATGCCATTAAACCGAATATCGCGCAGGTGTCCATTTTATCACTAATTATGTTATGATTGACTCACTAATTTTTGAAAGTTATGAACAATCTCAGATAGATATTATAACGTCATCACTAAATTGATGGCTCAGCTCTTTCTTTCAAAAAAGCAAATCGAGTAAATTTTCTATAAGTTTATTAAATTCAATGTTAATTCGTACTTTATTATATTTAATGCTTGTTTTCTGAGTGAGTAAATAGAAATCATTTTTATAAAAATCGAAAAAAATGATATTAGTTGTTACAATATTAAACTAGTATAATCTAAATTAGTTTCTCTTCAATTCTACATTAACATGTCATTTCTTTATTTCTGCCAAATATTAAAAAAGCAATTTCCTTTTAGAGCCACATCGGTCATCCGGTATCACATGCTACTCGGGACTGAACAATGAGGATTTTTAAATTCGTGACATCTGACAGCTTTTTGACACGACAAGGACCGTCGGGCTACCAAGCGCCGCCTGGTGACAGAAAATAATGAAAAATTCTTAGTGACCTTTTTTGATACCACTTACGCCACCAGATGACGCTTTGTGTGAGTTGGGTCTGCCCGGCACGGCAGACAAAACGGCAGAAAAAATATCAAAAACCTTCATTCCATTTAAGCACTTTAACTTTAATTTTTTGAATGAAAATCGGCGAAATTGCAGCTAACATAAAGATTGAGATACTTAACGGAACTATTCATAATTACGTACGTCGATCATGACTTTCACTTGCACTCTATCATCGAATATTTCGACAACAAACCAGTTCTTAATTTTACGAGTTAGGATCTACAGACCTCTCTGACCTTCTTCAAAAAAAATACATTAACACTAATGGCGTATTTAAAATTTTGAATCCAAAGAAATTTAATTACGTTCGTTAAAATAATAATATTATAAAAAAAAATAATTTTAGTTTTTAACACACCTGCCGAGAGAATTTTATTTTAGACAGTTATATACTTACTATATTCTTAAATGCAATTATGTTAAAGAGAAGTATTTTTTCTTCGCTATTTTCTTGCCTCAAAATTGTGATGACTCGAAAAGTGATAAGCAAAAATTCTTATTTATGCAGAGCATATTTACATAGATAGCGTTTCATAAGATTTTGAAGCAAGTGGTTAGATAAAAATTAAGATACTAAGTATGAAATGTAGTTGTACCGAATACATGTTAATTTGTTGCGGAATCCGAGAGAAATAACCGAATGCGTTGCTAACGGTATTAGGCGGTTTCTTCGACGATAATATTATTCGACAAAACCATAAGGGGACGCACCCATACTACGAGACGAATTTTCACCCATTTTTCACCCCTGGTGACCATCCGTAAAATATGCCATGAACCTTATCACGTAGTACCCATAGCCATATAGTTATTGGTAGATAGGTTATTGAAACCGGCCGTAAGGCGATTAACACATTTGCCGCCCATAAGCTATTTCAGTTTTTGCTTCCCCCAAAACTTCCTCCTCAAAATTACTCTTCTTATACTAATCAAGAGTATTTTTTCTCAATTATCTTGATTGAAATTTGTACCAAATAGGTACTTGACAGTGTGTATTCTTTAAATAAAAACAACAGCGCAAAACATATTATAATTATAATATTATGTTTTCTAGATTGAAAGCGAGCGAGCAAAAATTTCTCTAATTTCGCTGGATAAAATTAGATAAATGATTTTTCTTTCAATTGTACTGGTTTAATTTGTATCAAATACCTTTTTGACAAGGATTATTCTTTGGAAAATCACTATGAAAGGAAACATAGACTACTTAATATTAGAAATAACATTATTATGTTCTGTACATTGAATGCGAGCGAGCAAAAATATTTCTGCTTTTGCAGGTTTATATTGGATAAATCCCTATGGACCAAAACAAATGACACACAGTTAAAATCTGGAGATTTGCATATCTTCTCAATACCAAAAGAATCCTCCGCCGCTCACCGCTCTCACTTAAAAAATATTGAATTTAAATTGTATTTTCTATTATTGAAACGCTTTTTCAATATTTTGCATCGTATATTACCGCAAAAGTATATTTACAGAGCGTTTAGATTTTTTTTGGATTCAGAGTGTAACGTAGGTATACTATACAGTACTAAAATATTAATTTTTTTCTTAAATTTTCGAGAGTTATCTTTGTATGCAAATAATAATGTCTTTTATATTTCTGTGAGACAAAAAAAATGTTTAGGCCCCATTAACCGCCCCCTAAAATATGCTGCCCTAGGCTTCAGCCTTCTGGTAAATCCTTCTGGATATTTACTACTATTTACAGATAACAGATATAAATATAAACAAATTATTGACAGTCACTGGATTTGCAGACTACTACTAACTAACTATTAGGACTATCCTCAGTCCTTAAAATAGGTCCAACACCGTGAAAACGTGATTTTTACTTCACGTATTACAGCGTTTTCTTATTATGGGATACGATGTCGCTTATCGAGCGCAATAATGTGAGAGACAGCTTACGAAAAATAAAATTTCACTCATGTTTTTCACATTAAAACCGAACGTCAAAACTCATAGGCATTAAAAATAATGAATACGTATGTGTATGTGTGAACCAAATCCATGGTAGTGTGTGTTGCTGATATTTTCATTAACTTAATGCATTTCTAAGCATTATTTTAAGAAATTTAAGCTTTTCCCACGCCTTCCTCAGCATAAACTTTAATTGTACCAAATTTTACTCTCATCCGTAGGCACAATTCTCATAAAACTGTACTTGACATTTTCACTTCACGTATTAATATATAGATATTAGGCTTTTCGACGGTTTAGGGTCTCAATAAGTCTCTGAAAGGCTTATTCAGTTGCCAGTCTATTTATTTAGCGCTTTTATCTTTAAAAAAAAAACTAATATGTTGAAATCTACTCTCAGTATTAAGATCTACGGGCCATGATTAATCCTTGGAAAACCAAAATAAAGTTATTACCCCGCAATACCTGTACTGGTTCTCGCTGCAATCCACTCGCTTCGTCTCTCGTTTAAATATCTAGTGTAGTCAAATGTTGATATCTGATTAAAATATTATGTTCATAGTACCTAATATACTACGTAATATTCAAATTGCATTAATACATGACTAATCGTTGTAAAATATATATTAGAATATTGATTTCTAAACATCAATCATCTAAACACTACTGGTCATTATAACACGCTATATTTTAGACGCATAATATAGAAAGCGTTAGAAATATTAACTTTAGTAAAGATACAAAAGAAGAATTAAGAAATTCTAGCAGACCAATATTATTTTAAAATCGATTGAATGCAAAAACTTGTTTCTTTCTTTTATGTAGATTTACAGTGACGGTTGAATATTGTTCTGGTTCAAACTTTAAATAAGAACTTCCCGGTTGGTATTATATAGTATTTTTATATTTTATTTTATTTTATTAGTAATTTCCTATTTGCTGCCTATTCGAATATTTGGTTTGCAGAAAAATAAGATATATTGAAGTTGTAATTAGTTCATTCTCCTTACGCCCAAAATTAATAATCAATCTTAATCTCATTTTAGCTATCTGAGATCAAGATTTCAATACATTTCATCGATCCTAATTATTAAAAATACATTATGTGAAGTTAATATAATATTATATTAACTTAACATAATATATTTTTCTTCTATACTAAAAACCAGTGTTCCCGGGAAGGAGATCATATAGATCTCCTTCCTCCTACTATTCCTCGCCCTATCAATTTTAAATCTGTTTTATGTTTTGTAAATACTTCATATATTCGTTACTAACCCCTAAATGTTTGAGTTTGTTTTAGGTTTTTTCAACAGACCTCGCTATTCAGCTTACCGTACCCTTGTTTTATTATAAGATCTCCTCAATTAGCAGAGTTTCCGGCACTCACTCTGATATTGGCGAATCACTACGGAGCCAAAAATAAAAAGTAGTCAATTTACGTCAATTTTCGTTTGACAATTTGAGATTGAAGTCAATCTAAGGAGTTTTGCCGGGGAATTCAACGGGGAATTGGGTGACGTTGTGGTTTTTTTATATCTTTCTTAAATTTGTGTTATTTGGGTTCTTTATGTGTAATATTGGTAGAATATTAACCATTAAATATTCGTTAACATACACAAGTGTGAGACATTGGTACAACTTCAAAAAACGTACTATTTTGTGTTCCCTCCAAAACTCCCTAGGAACTTTCAGTAAAGCTTCTACCACTTTACTGAATCGACTGACTTGACTCATTGACTGCACTGACTATTTATTTGGACTTTGACTAGACTTTGGACATTAACGATGAGACGATTTAGAAATACGGTCTTGAAAATTTAAGCGAAAATTATATTTCCCGCCTTTTTAACATGACACTGGAAAATAGTTATAAGCCGAAGATATTTAAATAAAAACAAAAGTCAATCTAAGATTTTAGATACGTTATTAATTTAGGGCGTTAGTCGACAGTGGCTCATTCATTGCTAAGATTTAATAGATTTTAGATTTAAAAATACTTATCAGATGCTAGATTACTCATCGTAATTCCAAATCAATTCATTAGAGCAGGGGTCTCCAAACTACGGCACAAGGGCCCGCCCGCGGACAAATTTTGTCCGGCCCGCGGAGAGCTAGCATACTTGAAAACTCCTTTTAGAGAACATATTTTTATAGCAAATTAAAGTTAGTTTACTGAAGTATTCTAATTTTATGTTGAATAATTAATAATATGACATCTACATTGATATGGTCATGGGCTAACTACTCATAACATTGTTGTAGGCTTATTGTTATTGTTTTTGTGATAAGTTGGATAAAGAAACACAGAATTGTAATGAGTAAAGACATGTATAATATGCAGAAAATTTAACTTCAGTATATAATAACTAACAAATTATTGAAATGAATCCAACTAACATTTTATAAATTTTATATAAAAACATAACTTATACTCGTAACAAGCATAATGACATATGAAATACTAATGAGATTTATGTAATTGAGATTTTCCGCTGACAATAGTTTGTAGTTGTGGACTAATTTAACTTGTACCAATTATTAAAAAAGATTTAAGATGCTCATCAGTTAATTTAGATCTGTAAACATTTTTTGTGTACTTCATTTTGGAGAAGGTCTTCTCACACAAATAAGTAGTACCAAAAACAGAAAACAGCCCACGAGCAAATTTATGCAAATTATCAAATTGTGTCAGTGGAAGACCCTTATAAAATTCCAACAAAGATGAGTTTTGATATTTGTTCTTAATTATATCACTGCATTGTAGATCAATCATTTCCATTTGAAGTTCCGGGGCTAGGGTTTCAATGTCAGTATCTAAAGGATTCTGAAAAATCTTAATTTGATTTGCAATGGCATCAAAGTCCGAGAAACGAGTATCAAAATTTATTTTCAAAGTACTCAAAGTTTCGATTGCAAAATCGATAGGAAACTCAGTCTCAGTGGTGTGGTAGAATATTTCACATGTTTTAAAATGTGAAAAACATTTACTTCGTAGTTGTGATTGAAACAGTATCAATTTCTTTTGAATTATTTTCCATTTTTGTCGAACAGTTGAGAGGATATATTTTCAGCGATGTTTTCTACCCTTCGAGCCACAGTGTTTGCTGACATACTGACAGTTTTTAATAAATTTACTTTTCAGGGCACATTTCTTCGGCTACTGCAATTATGCATTCTTTGATCAATTCTCCATCGGTGAATGGTTTTCCACGTTTTGCAATTTCAAGAGCCACACGAAAGCTGGCACGAGTTGCAGCCTCTTGTTCAGTTTTGAGTTTTGTAAATGAAGATTGCTGCGATTTCAATCCACGCTTCATAGCTTCGAATTTTTCTGTCCACAAACTTCCTGTATATTTTGAGTAATTTTGAAAATGTTTTGTTTCATAATGACGTTTAATGTTATATTCCTTGAGAACAGCTATGCTTTCATTGCAAATCAAATATAGAGCCTTGTTACTGGACTACATTACGAAATACTGAATGCTCCACTGATCTTTGAATTTTCTGCATTCACTATCAATTATTCGGTTGTTTTCCATACTACTAAATCACACACAAAAGCAACAATTCAAATCAAAATACTGTTACAAAGATGTCTTAAACTTAAACACGCACAAACACGTTTTAAGGAGGTACGCACTATTTTATTTCACAACAGTGTCATAGGAACTGACTTGTGGTTGCGCCACTAGCCTTCTTATATATTCCAATTACTGCCATCTAGAAGTGAGTGGAAGACACCAGAACTTTCTCGAACCAACGAGATTATTCTGTACGTGCTATTAGCGCCATCTGTTAGCGATAGAAGGTACTACCTATTTCCGCTTGTGTCCACCAGATGTCGTGTCACGTTACTCCTCATGGCTCGTACTCTACGACTAATCTAGAAATTACAGATAATGACAGGAAAATTAATAATATGCAGTGTTGCCGTTTTGCGGACTTTAGTCCGATTTGCAGCCTTTTTTAAACGTTGCGTACTTTTTCGGACTTTTTTTTCATCAGTTGACTATTTCACTTTTTACCACCGGCAACAATGATAATATGGTTTTGGCCCTCGGAACTTACGAACTTACTCGAAAGTTTGGAGACCCCTGATTAGAGCATCTCTCATAAAATAGTGAAATACTGTAGACATAAATTAAAAAAGTTGGTGTTACCTTACTCGTAATTTACTAATGAGCATTACTGAATAAGTTGTATACTTAGAATTTAGAACCACTACTAGATAAGTTTATTTTTAAATACGCTCATTTTAACCGACTACCAAAAAAAGGAGGCGGTTATACGTTCAGAATTCAGAAATTAGAATTCAGAATCGTTTATTCCAAGAAATTGGTTACATAGATGTTACATTTTTATAATTGATCACAATGTCGGCCCTTATAGGCATGGCATATTAGCACATCATTTTATAAAAAAAATAAATAGAATCATATTAGTGAACATAACATTTCAATTGTCATCAAAATCCCAGTACCATAGTTCGGCTGTATATATTATATAATATATTTTATTTTTTTGTATGTTCAACGATTACTCCGCCGTCTGTGGACCGATTTTCAAAATTATTTTTTAATGTATAGGGTATAATTCCAAATTAGTCCTTTTGACATTAAAGTGGTGAGTTAATGATGGGATTTATGAGGAATCGAGGAAACTCCTCGAAATTTATATGGATATATATGGTAATTTTGACTTTTTCCTAAGAAGTCCAAGTATATGCTACCAAAAAGTAAGATTTTGCTCCAAGGTATACCCTGGATCTAAAAGTACTGAACAGAACTCCTAACTCCTTATAGATACATGTTTTGGGATTTAGGCGTTGTTTAAAGAACTGCAAGCATATGCCACCATGTCAATTAGAGTAATTATCATCATCACCACCATAATCACACCATACATCATCACATTATGATAATATAAAAGGTACTTCTCATAGTATTTTCCACCGACACGAATATCTTTGAACGTTACTCTGCCGTTTATGGCGTATTTTCAAATTTCTTTTGTTGTTGTATAGGGTATAATTCGAAAATAGTCCTTTAGCCACTAAAGTGGAAACCTGATGATGGGAACCATAAGGAATCGAGGGAACTCCTCGAAATTTATACGGACACATATAGTATAGTGATTTAGACTTTTTCTGAAATAACACAAGCATATGCTACCAAAATATAAGATTTTGCACCTAGGTACACCCTGTATCCTAAAGCACTATACAGCCAACTCCTCAGTCTTTAAAGAAATTGGAAATTTTGACATTGTTTAAGTAACTGCAAGCATATGCTACTATGTAACTTGCAGTAACCATCATCATTATCTTATTTACAATGCCTAATTTACCGAAGCTTGGTGCATATTGAATTATACATTCGATCGTATATTTTAAACGTTCTTAAAATGTATTAATAATAATAATTTAACAAATATTACTAAAAAGGACAAAATTGTTATTTTTAAACAAAAAATTAAACCCACTTCCAAAATAAAAATATACAAAAAAGTATGAAATAAATCTTATTTTCTAAATAATTCCCTTTTTAAATTCGGCTAAAATTTTAACTGTTTCTCTACTCAATCTTCTTAATTTTGAAATCTGTTATTTAGAAAAATAATATTTTTTTCTTAAGGGGATTATTTAGAAAATAAGATTTATTTCATACTTTTTTGTGTATTTTTACTTTGGAAGTCGGTTTAATTTATTTGTTAAAAGTGTGGCAAATAGCAGTTACCCAAGATACCCAATTACTTTTCAGTTTCAACTATACCTAGAGAACAGAAAACAAACTTCCAAAATTAGAGTTAGACAATGAATATTGAGCTAAAGCAATTTTTTTATCGAGACAACCCACCATATTTGCCTCGGCTAAAGCCCACTTGAAATAAAAGATGGAATAAATAACCAGTCGGCATCGTTAAAAATAACCAAATGATCTCAATTTTGAGATACTTTCACTTAATTATTACTTTGTAGTTTGTTCATAACGTGTTCGGTAAAGTAGTGTAAACGTCATTTTATATTTTTTACTTTATTTAACAGTCTTAATAAGTAAATTATTTTCCATTACATAATATATACCTACTTAGAATGTAAAATAAAATTAACTATATTTTTCTATTGTAATTTGCTGAAGCATTACATCATATTGTCTAGTTTGTATATCTTAATAAGATCACAAAAGTATTTATAAATTACAGGAAAACAAATCAATTTTAATTTTTTTCTGTTACATTTGTGTAGCTTAAACTTTTATTTATCTTACATATAAATACTAAATCCGCATACTAAAATCATGTTAATATCACTTAGCGCGAAAGTTGTAAAATGTATTGAAGTACACGGACACGAGAAACGGCGAGGCATACACAATGCCACTATTATCTCAAACATGTTAGTTTCAGTGCCAAAGGTAAGGTATTGTGGTGTCGCAAGGACGAACAATTTCTACGCAGGAGGCTGTCGCGGTCGGTCGCACACCAGTCTTCCGCCAAACGTCACGTTGGCAGCTAGGGGTCAAGGGGAAACGGCGGTCATTTCACTCCAACCTACACTAATTACAATTATGTCTTTTTTACAACGCTACAAGAACTTAATTAAGTCCATTGTTGTTCACGGCGTGGTCCCTACTTTATCAGTGATTGAAGTGTAAGTTTTTTTAATGTATGTACACTGAAGTGTGTGTAGGTAGGTCAGTAAATCAGAACATTGTTGGGTAGTAGTTTCATCAAATGGTTTTTGGATATTCGGTCTAACCAAGTACTTTAATGGCTGACTCATGAAAATGTAAATAAAATCTTCTACCTCCAGAGATTTCAACGAGGACGCTGGTAGGTTTAGTCATTAACGTTTTCTTTTCTAGTTATTGTTCATAATATTATGTAACTTCTTCCTTAACACTAAAACACGAGACTAATTACAGCTGTCATTGTGAGTAACACGTAAAATCGTAGTTTTAGCGTGATTAATGCTTTACTGTCGTAAACTTCTATAAGATAAAATTAATACACAATAGACATTTATGTAATACCATCGGCTATACCGTTAATATCAGGAGAACTGTGATAATAAAATCAATAACTGCAGATGATAATAAAGATTAATTAATAACGCAGTTACAAAATACCATAATCCATAGAGTAGATACAAGTGTAGATGTACGCTTTCATAAAAATGTTTTTAATTGTGTTTTTTGTATGATCATAAATAATAGAAAAAAATAATAACCTTACAAACATTTTTTCAAACATTGAAACATACAGAAAACTAATTAATAATGAAAAGTGCGCTTTAGTTAGCTTTAGAACTCTTTTTTTTTAGTAGCAACAACTTACTATAAAATAACTTATTTGGTTTATCATCATTATCCTTGAATGATGCAAATATTATGTACCTCCTCTTTATAGACAAATGTAATTGCCAAAATATGATTTATTATTACCTATTTAGTTTTTGTTCTTAAAAATTTTTTAAATAGTTTGAATAGATAACCTACATTATTGATTGGAATGTGTGTAATGCAATAAAATTTAATAAAAAACTTGTTTCCAATTTGTTTTCTCTGCGTAGCTAATTTATTCTGATAGATTTAAATGAGCAGCGAATTTAGAAAATTTTGATAAAGCTTCGCTTAAGTTTTATCTCTTCTTCACGCATGTGCTCCGCGAACAGGATTTCTTTGTGGTCGCGACAGAAAAAACTGCACTGTAAATAGAACTCAGCGCTAGTACAATAGAGCTGAATATCGAAGTGACAAGTGTCGAATGTCAGATTTGACAGCTCTACACGATTTTCAGCTCTTTTCTGTCGCGACCACAAAAAAACGCTCTTGGAAACGTAGCCTTAGTGTGAATGACTTCCATGTGATTTTAACTTAAATTCACGGTGATAGTGAAAACCGCCTATAAACATTTAAGAAAAGTGTATGTATGTACTGGAAAATGAATCTTAGTATGTTTTTACTATAAATAAGTTTTTGTATAAAAGGTTATCTGTTACACAAAGTGATCACGTGTAGTGGGTACAGCTCAGCACGCCCGCCGCTACGGGTTAATAGATATCACACGCGGCACGAACAATGCGGTCCGCCCCGGCCTCGCCCCCCGACTTAATGCCATCTCTCCATAGCTAAAGGCTAATCTCTGGCACAAACCATAGTTTTTATAGAATAACTACGAATGTTATGTAATTAACATAATTCTCCTTTATCTTTCACTGACTCTTTCTTTAGACCATTTTGGTGTCGAAGACCTATGTATTTTTAAACATTATACTTACTACAATGTACAAAAAGCTATTAAAGCAGCTTTTACTTAGGAACATTTTCGAAAACGCAATTACTAGATGAAATCACTGTAAATTTCTCAGTGAGTAACTCGAGACGTGTTTGCCGCAATTTAAATCGGGCCATCCCTCCAATACTCAATTTAAATTATAATAAACAAATAACACTTAATAACAGTACCACTTCTAAATAAATGAAAGCAAATGTACGGGTTAAAATAATATGCGGGTTAAAATAATGTGCGAGATAAAATAATATTTAGTAATTTAAAAATACTTTTATTTATTACTTCAATAAAAAAAATAATTCTTATTAGATATACAGAAAATATCAGATAGCATCTTTAAGCTACTCAGCATTGCCTTCTATGAAACAGTTCAAACCTTTAAAAAAATTAAGGTTTCGCCTTTTTTTAGTTGGACCTAAATAATTGCCTACGCCTGAGTTTTTCTATCATTACTTATAAATATAGGAAGAGAACTCATATTTTTATTACTTAAATTGATTTGTATCTTACATAGAAATTATAGATTCTATTCATCGAGTGATATTAAAAGTTCGTGGGCGGTTAACTAAATGACGTAAAGCTAGAGTTGGCGTGGGCGAACGCTGCATTTTTATGCACTTTGTTTGTATAGAGAGCTCAATTCAACGATTGTAATTTTACCTTTCGACCAATTTTAATATAAGGCAGAGATGATGTTTTAAAAATTATTGGTTCCAAGAAAAATTATGAATGCAAATGATGTAGCAGCTTAAACTAAAATAAAGTAAAGTGCACATATGGACATTAAAATACGAAATGTGTGTGAAAGTATTGACAATCTACATCATGAGATAGACAGTTTAAAAATATGATAGTGTCTATCAATAACTTTGATAGGGGTAATTAAGTTTGATATGTAAGCAGATGCTAAGGCGAATATTTATTTATTTTATTTCTACATTTATTACTGCAAGGCAATAAAAGTGGAATATCTTCAAACGTTCTAATGTTGGTTTATATGCGTATCTAAGTAAAACAAAATCCTAAAAAACCCCAAACAACAAAAAAGTTTCCATGTGTACCGTAGTAATTAGACCCATGCTCCTAAACATTTATACTTTTTGTACATTATTTTTGTATGAGTGCTAATTATGAAAATATACCTGAACATTTCAACTTATGCATCGCGTTTTTTAAATGTTTTTAAAGTTACTCGCCGCTCAACGAATAACACAAAAAATTATATTATGGAGTACCTAAAGTTTGAGAAAATTATATTTTTATTGTATTCTGCTACCGTGATTGACAATAAGTTTCTCTCCACGGTTGGGGCAGGAAATTACAGAAATGTTGAAGTACAATACAAACTAGAGCGATGATGAGTTTACACTTTTTGTGCTCCGCCGCTAGCGCCCTGGGGCCTAGAAAGTGAAACAAGCGCTCCAAATGTCTTTTGAAATTTATCAAAAACCTTTCGTACAAAGTGTAGTACTCGTACTCGTAAGTAAGTAACATTAAAAGCTAAAGCACATACTCACTAGGTACTACAAAATGTTATAAACGTAAAAAACTAATAACTTCGAAGTGCAAAAACAAATTAAGATTTTTATACTTACATGTACTTATTTATGTAATAAAATTGTATGGATAAGTTAATTTTCAAATAAAACTTGCTTTTTATTCAATAAAGGTATATCGAAGTATAATTTTACAAATTAAGGCTAACATTTCTGTGAAAATCATAAAGCACTTAATGTGCTTTTTAATTTATCGCTCTACTTTGCGTCATGCAGGCCCATTGTGCAAAAAGACACTTGTGAGCAATTACGTTCGCTTTAATATTTACATTAAATTACTTCATTTCATGTTTCCACAGACAACATCGAGATCACCCGATTGAGACACGGCGCGGAGCCGTCGGCGGCGTTACACATGAAACAACAGTTTTGTGCTTTTTTTGATTTGGAGTATGACTGATTACGAATTCTCATTAACATTCATATTCATATGAACATTTCCTTATTGTTTCGTTTATGTATTCGCTGTAGTTTCAAATTAAAAGTTATTATCTTAGGTAACTATCATACTAAATCGGTGCTCACTTTTTAAGTACATCAAGTTCATAAGCTCGTATGTAGGTCTTGTCATTTTATTCGTATATATGCTTATATTACATCTTCCATTGTTTTAAACCAATCAAGAGTAATGTTTGTCTGTTAGACTGTTATACTCGTCGTATGTTAGGTTCGTCTCAACTGTAGTGCCCGCCTCAGTTACAGTACCTGGAAGACCCGTACAAGACAATTCAATTGTTACAATTAATGATCAGCACAATAAATACCACCGATTGCTATAGGTACCTACTGTCTTTAATCTTAATTTCAATTATGGACTGATTGAAAGTTTCATATGATATTTTTAGTTAAACTTTGGATGGGATTCATTCTCAGTTTTTTTTCTGTTGAAATAGAAAACAACATAGCTTCTTGTAACTGCAGTACCCATATAAACTTAACAATTATTGAAACTTGTGAGATTCATCTCATAGGTTACATATTAAAATTTACTCAAACCAAAAAATTCTTTAAACTTATAAATTTTCCAAAGAACATGAGAATATGGTATTAATTTGTGTGGTTTTCGTATCATGACGTTAAAACGAGCTCAATAACCTATCGAATAAAGAGATCAATCTTCAAGAAGCATCGGCGCCCGTTGATGTCTAATGTAAGAAAACGTCATCATAAAATGTTACCGCTCATTGGCATCTCTCCATTTTTTACTTATAATTTACTTGTAAATTAAACCAAAAACACAAGTCATAAAAGCATTAGAGATCTTATGGTACCAGAAAAGATACAAAACTTAATGATTCTATACAGTATACAGTTAGTTTGTTATGCCGAGATTAGTCACACGCCAGACGAAACGTTACACGTAGACACCGCTATTAACTCGATAGAGTTTTTGTTTGCTACAAATATGGAAAACTTACCTATGTGGCAGCGATGTACAGGCGATCCAATTAACAACCAGAACGGGATTAGCACTTGAGTGTAATGAGCACGAACACTTTGTCTCTCGGTCAGACAACTCGCAGTCCGCGAACAACCGTCAAAACAAAACTTCAGTCGGACAGTCTGGGTGCATCCGGGGAGCCTGTGGGTGCAGTGCGGAGGCCGGGCCAGGTGCCGGCTGCGCAGTTCAGGTCCGGCCGCACGACGCGCCTCGCAACGGTAAACTGGCTCCGCACGCCGCGCGGACCGCCGCCCGCGCTCACTTGTATGAGTGCCTGCGACCTCCCTCCCGAACAAATAGTACCGTACGCCGCACT